>ONZH01013505.1:0-45173 GCA_900303285.1 Rhinella marina
AACAGGTCACGGTGGTTTTACACCTGGAATACAAAAAGGTATTCAGGCACACAGAACCCAAACTAGAGCCAAATAAACTATTTTAAAAAAAAAAAAAAATACACAGCCGTATACTGCCAGATCAGATGGTGATATACACATAGGTATATAACAGCGTTTTGCGCCAAAAAGAACCAGAACAGTAGTGCCAAATATAGTTTGTATGTAGCAGAGCACCTAATACACCACTAATGCCTCTCTCTGTCCCTACTCCAGCAGCTATCCCTGAATACAGCAGCCGTTCTCTGCAGACTGTATATTGTAGTAAAGCTATCACTGTACTGCACTATAGTAGCCCTGATAAGGGCTTTTAATCACGCTCCTGCCTGTCCAACAGCTAAAACCTATCTGTCCCTTCTCCAGCCTCTGTCCCTGACTAAGTTCACGCAGCATATGCGAACGAGCAGGAAGAGCTGAGTTTTTAATATTCGAGGTCACATGGTTTTTCCAGCCAATCCATGTAGACGCTGTTTTCGCGCTGCCAGCGTGCTCCGCGGGCCTGTCATACCCCCCCTGCATGTTGATTGGTGGAAAAAGAGCGCCAGGGAAGGTGGGAGGGGAAACGAATTCTAAGTGCGCCATCGCCGTTATACTCGATTGAAATCGAGTATGCCCGAATAGCGTAGTATTCGATCGAATACCGGCTCGATCGAACACTACTCGCTCATCTCTAGATATAAAGTGATTTTGAGTGGCTTACGTAATGGAAACCACGCATAAATTACCCCATTTTAGAAACTACACCCCTCAAATTATAAAAAACTGCTGTTACAACCTTTGTTAACCCTTGAGGTGTTCCACAAGAATTAATGGAAAATGGAGGTGAAATTTCAAAATTTCACTTTTTTGGTAGATTATTCATGTTAATAATTTTTTTCTTGCAAACAGTAAGGGTTAACAGCAAACTAAACCTCAATATACATTACTCTGATTCTGCAGTTTACAGAAATACCCCATATGTGGTGGTAAACGTCTCTATGGGTTTGTGGCAGTGGTCAGAAGGAAAGGAGCGCCATATGGATTTTGGGGGCAGATTTTGCTAGAATAGTTTTTAGGCACCATTTTGTAATTGAGAGACCCTGACGTACCCCTACAGTGGAAACCCTCAAAGAGTGACCCCATTTTGGAAACTACACCCTTCAACAAATATATTAAGGGGGGTACTGGCCACTTTGACCCCCTAAGCGTTTTACGGAATTTGGAAACACTTACCTGTGAAAATGAAAAGTTTCATTTCTTCCAATAAAATGTTGCTTTAGCCCCAAATTTTTCATTTTTCACAAGGGGTAACAGCAGAAAAGCACCCCATAATTTGTTACCCATTTTCTCATGAATACGGCAACGTGGTGTGGTGGTAAACTGCTGTGGGGGCACATGGCAGGACTCAGAACAGAAGGAGCGCCATATGGATTTTACAACACAGATTTTGATGGATTGGTTTGCGGTAGCCATTGATTTTTATTTGTTTGAGTTATTATCTTATGTGGAAGCTCATTTTTTGCGGGACGAGATGACGGTTTGATTGGTACCATTTTGGGGTAAATACGCCTTTTTGATTGTGCGGTATTACACTTTTTGTGAGGCAAGGTGATAAAAATGGCTGTTATGGCATAGTTTTTAAAAAAATTTTTTTTACAGTATTCGCCTGGGGGGCCATCTCATGTAATATATTTATAGAGCAGGTTGTTACGGACGCGGCGGTACCCAATATGTCTAACTTTTTTATTTTTGGAAAGTTTTACACATTAGATTTATTTTTGAACAGAATAAAATCTTTTTTTGTGTTGCCATTTTCAGAGAGCCATATTTTTTTATTTTTCGGCGATTGTCTCAGGTAGGGTATCATTTTTGCCGGACAAAATGGCGGTTTGATTGGTACCATTTTGGGTTAAATACGCCTTTTTGATCGCCTGCTATTACACTTTTTGTGAGGCAAAAAAATGGTTGTTTTGGCATAGTTTTTTTTTTTTTACAGCATTCGCCTGGGGGGCCATCTCATGTAATATATTTATAGAGCAGGTTGTTACGGACGCGGCGGTACCCAATATGTCTAACTTTTTTATTTTTGAAAGTTTTACACATTAGATTTATTTTTGAACAGAATAAAATCTTTTTTTTGTGTTGCCATTTTCAGAGAGCCATTTTTTTTTATTTTTCGGGCGATTGTCTCAGGTAGGGTATCATTTTTGCGGGACAAGATGATGGTTTGATTGGTACCATTTTGGGATAAATACGCCTTTTTGATCGCCTGCTATTACACTTTTTGTAAGGGAAGCTGACCAAAAAATGTCTGTTTTGGCACGTTTTTTTTTTGTTTGTTTTTTTACTGCGTTCACCTGGTGGGGTGGATGAAGTGATATTTTTATAGAGCCGGTTGATACGAACGCGGCGATACCTAATATGTTTATCTTTCTTTTTTTACCTTTTTTTTACAAATTTTTTTTTTGCTTTTTCTGGGAAAATGGCGTTGTTTTTTTACTTGAAACTTTTATTATTATTTTTTTAAAACTTTATTTTTTAACTTTTTTTTTTTTTACTTTATTTAACTTTTGGGGGTCTGATCCCCTTTATAATGCATTACAATACTTTTGTATTGTAATGCATTGGCTGTAAGTGTATTACTCAATGTAATATACTTACAGCCTGCTTCCTGTGCGATCCAGGGGGCTGGATCGCACAGGCACGCAGGGATAGCAGCCACGATGCCTAAGGAAGGCATAGGGCTGCTATCCGAGCCATCGGGTCCCCGTCACAGCAGCGCGGGGACCCGATAGCCCCCCCCTCTCGCCATCCTGAACTCCCGCACACCACATGTGCACATGAAGGGTTAATGCGCCGGCATCGGTGTTTTCGCCGATGCTGGCGCATTCAGCAGGGGTCCGGCACCTCGGCACAGCCGGACCACCGCCGCTGATCGGGCGGGCGCAGCTACTGCGCCCGCCCGATCAGAGCGCTATACATGTACGGTGCTGGGAGTCTAAGGGTTAACCTTTTATTCCCATAAGGTATGTACCTCTCACAATTAGATATTAGGATGCTTTTAAAAATCTCCCATTTTGTGGCTGTATTGTTATTTTTTGAGGACTTTGTCCCAGTTAGTTCGGCCTATGGCCTCTCTTAGTTGACTAAATTTTGCTTTTTTGAAGTTTGGTATTTTTGTTCCTCCCTGAAGAAACGCTCATTTGAATGACAGTTGGAAGGTTATTATATTATGGTCACTGTTTCCCAGGTGTCCCCCGACCTGCACATCTATTATTCTGTCAGGTCTATTGGTTAATACTAAGTCCAGTATGGCCGTCCCTCTAGTCGGGTCCTGAACCAGTTGGGAAACGTAATTGTCTTTGGTTATTGCCAAGAACCTGTTTCCTTTATGAGATATACAGGTTTCAGTTTCCCAGTCTATATCTGGGTAGTTGAAATCCTGCATAATAACGACCTCATTATGATTTGCCGCCTCGTCTATTTCGTTTAGAAGTAGATTTTCTGTGGACTCTGGTATATTGGGTGGTTTATAATAAAGTCCTATTAGTATTTTATTATTGTTTTTCCTCCATTTATTTCTACCCACAGTGACTCTACATCTTCATGTCCCTCACTTATATCTTCCCACAGTGTGGGCTTTAGACAGGACTTTACATAAAGGCAGACCCCTCCCCCTCTCCGGGCAGACCCCCTCCCTCTCTCCTCGCACATCACTACTTCCAGTTCACCAGTTTTATTAGTCAGGCTTCTGGCATTAGTGTACATACAATTAAGAGGTTGATGTATATTTTTCCCCTACACCTTTCCTTCTGATCTGTTCTAGTTCCTCCTTCCATTCCTCCCCCAGTTCCATTTCCTTGCCCAAGGTCTCTATCTGCACTATCTTCCCCTCCCATAATGTAGTTACCCTCCCCCCCAGTCCCTAGTTTAAACACTCCTCCAGCCTTATAGCCATCTTCTCCCCCAAAACAGCTGCCCCTTCCCCATTGAGGTGTAGCCCATCCCTACGGTAGAGCCTGTAGCCGACAGAGAAGTCGGCCCAGTTCTCCAAGAACCCAAACCCCTCCTTCCTACACCAGTTCTTGAGCCACTTGTTTACCCTCCCTAATCTCCCGCTGCCTTTCTTGTGTGGCTCGTGGTACAGGCAGGATTTCGGAAAACACTACCTTGGAGATCCTTGCCCTAAGCTTATGCCCTAGATCCCTAAAATCAGTTTTAAGGACGCTCCACCTACCTCTAACTTTGTCATTGGTTTCGATATGGACCATGACTGCTGGATCTTCTCCAGCCCCTCCCAGTAATCTGTCAACCCGATCCGCGATGTGTCGAACTCGAGCGCCAGGAAGACAACACACCATTCGACGATCCCAGTCTTTGTGACAGATTGCCCTCTCTGTACCCCTAATAATTGAATCTCCCACTACCAGCACCGGCCTGCCCTGCTCTCCTGGCCTCCTGCTTACTGGAGCTGACATTACCCTGACTGGCAGAGGAAGTGTCCGGCTGCAGCAGTGCTCTCCCTGAAGTGGCATCCCCCTCATCTGCCAAACTTGTGTCAGATCAGGGCTAGCCTCCCTGGCACTTTTCCCTCTACCCCGCTTTCTAACTGTTACCCAGCTAGCTACCTCACTTTCCTGAGCCTCCTCACCACCCCCCTCCCCCACATCTACCCCATAGAGTGCTTTCTCAGTGAGCAGCAAACTCTTTTCCAAATTGTCAGCGCTTCTCAGTGTTGAAATTCGCCCGGTCAATAATGGAGCACATACTAATGGGGATTACGCAAAAAAAAGGAAAAAAACAAAACAAAACAATGATATGAAACCGACTTACTGTAGTCTCCTCTTAAAGTCACGTCATCTAAAGTCACACACTTAATTCAAACACACAATTTAAAATCAAACACGTGAACGCTCACAAAGTCGCATTGTTTCTCTGCTTGAATAAATGCAACTCTCAAACCAGTCTGCTTTTTTTTTTCCTCTGGATTCATTTATTTTCTCTGCTCTTATAATCTGGATTATGTTGTCAGGTCCATTATAGGAAATATAAATTTAAATCCCTTTTAATTCCAGGCTGTAAAGCAACAAAACAGGAAAACACCTGGACACTGTATGAGCAGATTGTCTTAACTATGGGCACAATGAAATACTGATGAACCGCATTACAGTGACCGGCATTCTCCTCCAATATGCAGTGCTTCAGAGACCACATAGCAGCAGATTTACTGATCTTGTCTAAAATGTAAAACTGGTGACATCGCCCCAGATTTACCCCAGCGGCTCATACTGGGAGCTCTAGTGCAGGGTACTCACTTTTATCTGACTTATATCAACTCCTGGTCGGCTTTTTTTGTGTCACGAGCAGGCGCAGGGGATTTCTGTAAAACTAGATGTGCCAAACTGCACCGAAAATGATAGAGCATCACTGCGGCACATTTTACTACAAAGACCGATATGTGAAGCACAAGTCACCGCCGGGCACAGGACGTCTCGTTTCCTTCTAGAAAATATGAAGAAACCATAAGGAGCGCACAACCCAATCCTTCACCTCAGGATCTTACAGGACGGACTCACATCTTACTAAATACAAAACCTTCCAGGTGCAGAACCTGCAAAGAGAGAACAATGTAGTCAGAGAGCGAGAAAGTCCTTATGTCTATGAACTAGTGAATGAAGAAACACTGCAAATAGGAGACATTTCTATGAGAGGCCCATCCATCCCATCACTGAGGAGGAGCTCACACTACAAGACCTGCCCCATATAGAAGACACCGAGAAGATCCTCCTGAAGTAATGGAAATAGTCACTAGAGATCCGTCCTTCACTGCTCTACTTCCTTCTTTTCATCCACGTGCAAAACAGGAGCTCCGCCCCTCGTGTCTCACATGATCATTATCCCAGGCCCTTTACCACATCCAATCCAGTTCTGAGCTCCTCCCCCTGCACTGATCACATGATGGTGACATCACCCCAGGTCCTTCAGCTCTGGCAGTGCAGCAGATACCGGGCAGGTCCTGGTCGGTAGTCAGGGCTCTTGTTCTCTCTGGTATCAGCCATTCCTCCAGCCTGCAGGTAAGATGAGCTGTGAGGAGACAGTGTGGTGGAGAGCTCAGACATGTCACCTCTGGAGATTCTGCTCCATTACACACAAGGAATCCTTCACTGCTCCTCAGCTTAGTATAATGGGGGAGAGTAGTAGTGGGGATAGTGGGGGTTGTCATCATTCAGTGCTGTATGAGAGAATCTGCTCCATGTGAATGAGGTTTTCACTGCCAGGAGCTTAGATACACAAGCAGCTCACAGTCTCCTGCCTCCACGCACTCCACTACCAGGAGCTTAAGATACACACAGAGCTCAGGGTTTTTCCCATCAGTGCAGCTTTATGAAGGTCTGAGTTTTGCGGGATGAGTTGTACTTTTTCTCGGCCTCATTATCGGGGACATGGGACTCACTGATTAACCTTTATTTCTATTTTTGGAGGAATCATGAAGAAAACCAGCAATACGAGCCTTCTCCTGAATGATCCACCAAGGATGGACAGGAAGGAGATCAGCAGAAGAATATTAGACCTCACCTTGGAGATCATCTCCCTGCTGAGCGGAGAGGTAAACTTTTCTAGATTTCTCTCCTCTTTATTGTATTCTGTAACAAGTCAGACATCGGGAAGGAGAATCCATCATAGGAAGTGATAGGAAGAGTCCAGGGTCCTGTAGAACGGCCTCCAGACCTTCCAAGTGATGGAGAACCTGAAGATCAGCCCCCAATATGGTGAGTGATGTGTCATGTGACCAGTGACCAATAGTCATGTTGTAGGAGCCATGAGAAGGTAAGTAGGCACGTTGTACCCAGGAGGAAAGGGCCGGAGGAGAGCACATGGCCCCTGAAGGGTTTATTCCCTAAGTGTCTCTCTCCATCCACAGGAGTACACAATAGTGAAGAAGACATCGGGGGACTGTGTGACTCCCATCATCCATCTCCAGGAGTCAGGAGGGCGGAGCAGGACCCCTCACCCCATCACAGAGCCTCACCCCCTGATACATGAGCAGAAGATCCTAGAACTCACCCACAAGATGATGGAGCTGCTGACTGGAGAGGTGACACTGCTGGGAATGCTGGGAAATTCTCCAGTAACAGCACTGGAGGGGTCTGGGTGATGACGGTGTCATTGTGTTGTCAGGTTCCTATAAGGTGTCAGGATGTCACTGTCTATTTCTCCATGGAGGAGTGGGAGTATATAGAAGGACACAAGGATCTGTACAAGGAGGCCATGATGGAGGAGCCCCAGCCTCTTATATCACAAGGTAAGAGCCGTCATGTGCAGTGTATACACGTGTGTGCAGTGATATGTAATGGAGGAGCACCAGCCTCTTATATCACAAGGTAAGAGCCGTCATGTGCAGTGTATACACGTGTGTGCAGTGATATGTAATGGAGGAGCCCCAGCCTCTTATATCACAAGGTAAGAGCCGTCATGTGCAGTGTATACACGTGTGTGCAGTGATATGTAATGGAGGAGCCCCAGCCTCTTATATCACAAGGTAAGAGCCGTCATGTGCAGTGTATACACGTGTGTGCAGTGATATGTAATGGAGGAGCACCAGCCTCTTATATCACAAGGTAAGAGCCGTCATGTGCAGTGTATACACGTGTGTGCAGTGATATGTAATGGAGGAGCACCAGCCTCTTATATCACAAGGTAAGAGCCGTCATGTGCAGTGTATACACGTGTGTGCAGTGACATGTAATGGAGGAGCACCAGCCTCTTATATCACAAGGTAAGAGCCGTCATGTGCAGTGTATACACGTGTGTGCAGTGACATGTAATGGAGGAGCACCAGCCTCTTATATCACAAGGTAAGAGCCGTCATGTGCAGTGTATACACGTGTGTGCAGTGACATGTAATGGAGGAGCCCCAGCCTCTTATATCACAAGGTAAGAGCCGTCATGTGCAGTGTATACACGTGTGTGCAGTGACATGTAATGGAGGAGCCCCAGCCTCTTATATCACAAGGTAAGAGCCGTCATGTGCAGTGTATACACGTGTGTGCAGTGATATGTAATGGAGGAGCCCCAGCCTCTTATATCACAAGGTAAGAGCCGTCATGTGCAGTGTATA
Organism: Rhinella marina; assembly: GCA_900303285.1. Lineage (NCBI taxonomy): Eukaryota > Metazoa > Chordata > Amphibia > Anura > Bufonidae > Rhinella > Rhinella marina. Next base: position 8,138 of record ONZH01013505.1, read on the forward strand.
CACGTGTGTGCAGTGATATGTAATGGAGGAGCACCAGCCTCTTATATCACAAGGTAAGAGCCGTCATGTGCAGTGTATACACGTGTGTGCAGTGACATGTAATGGAGGAGCACCAGCCTCATATATCACAAGGTAAGAGCCGTCATGTGCAATGTATACACGTGTGTGCAGTGACATGTAATGGAGGAGCACCAGCCTCATATATCACAAGGTAAGAGCCGTCATGTGCAGTGTATACACGTGTGTGCAGTGACATGTAATGGAGGAGCCCCAGCCACTTATATCACAAGGTAAGAGCCGTCATGTGCAGTGTATACACGTGTGTGCAGTGATATGTAATGGAGGAGCACCAGCCTCTTATATCACAAGGTAAGAGCCGTCATGTGCAGTGTATACACGTGTGTGCAGTGACATGTAATGGAGGGGCCCCAGCCTCTTATATCACAAGGTAAGAGCCGTCATGTGCAGTGTATACACGTGTGTGCAGTGACATGTAATGGAGGAGCACCAGCCTCTTATATCACAAGGTAAGAGCCGTCATGTGCAGTGTATACACGTGTGTGCAGTGATATGTAATGGAGGAGCCCCAGCCTCTTATATCACAAGGTAAGAGCCGTCATGTGCAGTGTATACACGTGTGTGCAGTGACATGTAATGGAGGAGCACCAGCCTCTTATATCACAAGGTAAGAGCCGTCATGTGCAGTGTATACACGTGTGTGCAGTGACATGTAATGGAGGAGCCCCAGCCTCTTATATCACAGGGTAAGAGCCGTCATGTGCAGTGTATACACGTGTGTGCAGTGATATGTAATGGAGGAGCACCAGCCTCTTATATCACAAGTAGAGATAAGTGAATCGAAGTTGACGAAGTGAAATTCAAATCAAATTTTAGGAAAAATTTGATTTGTGCCGAAGTCGAATTTCCTTGCGCTTTGTGGTAACGATTCGTAGTTTTTCCTAAAATGGCTGCTGCACGTGTTATAACATAGAACTAAGAACTCTGGGGCAGAGGGATCACCCACAATGCCATGCATGCATCCAGATGGCCTCTGTGATGTCACAGCCCTATAAATAGCCTCAGCCATCTTGGTTTCTGCCCATTTTCCAGTGTACTTAGTGCAGGGAGAGACGTGACAGGCGCTAGGGACAGTGTTTAGGAAAAACTTTATTCTGAAAACAAAACGGTTTATCAGTTCATGGAAAGATTACTCATAGTGTAGGGAAAGGATAGGGAGGCATTATAGACACTATAGGGAGAGAGCAGGGACCAATAGGGGAGTTTACAGCCTGGGTAATAGGAGCGATTGCTATGACACCTTGCTGCTCTAAGACTACTGCTTTTAGGTTATTGGGGTGAAAGTGCTGTGTGATACAGCCAGTTTTGGGGTGTATTAATAGGAAATCTAAGTACGTCTATTGGGCTATATGTGGTGAAATTACATTGTGATACAGCCTGTTTTAGGGTGCATTCATTGCAAATATAAGTACATCCATTCGCCTTTGGGGTGGAATTCTGCATGCCAGTCTGCAGTTCAGGAGTTGGTGAACAATGGGCAGTGTGATGCGCTTCCAATTCTTTTACACTAAATTCTGTGCGTCAATCGGTAGTTCGGGAGGTGGTCCGGAAAGAAGTAGCGGTGTATGGGTTCATGGAGGCAGCGGTAGCAGGCAGTCAGCTCAGAGTGGTGGGTGAGAAAATGCCATATTCGTCGGTGTGTAAATTATTAATCAAGCTGACAGAGGACGTCACGCCAGCACGGCCATTTGTAGAATCGGTGGGCAGAAGGTGCAGCGTTGCCAGGGTGCCAATGTTGGTACAACAGCCATGCGTCAACATAAGCAGATTCACTGTAAAGTGGTCTGGGAAAACCGTTGTTCCAATGTAGTGGTACAGCCTGACGTAGCAACCGCTGCTTCACCCAGTGGCCCGAACCACTTTTCCTGCAGAAAATACTTGTAAGCAGCCACAAGACATAGACATACATGTCTGTTATCAGATGGCCGCAGGTTGTGCACCCCTGAGTACCGTATTTTTCGCCCTATAAGACGCACCAGCTCAGAATCAGGCCCTAATGTTAATAGGACCCCAATCAGACCTCAGATCAGACCCCAATGTGAATGACCCCCAATCAGACCTCAGATAAGAGCCCCACTGCCTCTCATGTCAGCCCCCATATGCCTCTCATGTCAGCCCCCATATGCCTCTCATGTCCAGCCCCCATATGCCTCTCATGTCAGCCCCCATATGTCTCTCATGTCAGCCCCCATATGTCTCTCATGTCAGCCCCCATATGTCTCTCATGTCAGCCCCCATATGCCCCTCATGTCAGCCCCCATATGTCTCTCATGTCAGCCCCCATATGCCTCTCATGTCAGCCCCCATATGCCCCTCATGTCAGCCCCCATATGCCCCTCATTGTCAGCCCCATATGCCCTCATGTCAGCCCCATATGCCTCCATGCAGCCCCATATGCCTCTCATGTCAGCCCCCATATGCCTCTCATGTCAGCCCCCATATGCCTCTCATGTCAGCCCCCATATGTTCAGCCTCCCATATGTCAGCCCCCCATATGCCTCTCATGTCAGCCCCCATATGTCTCTCTCATGTCAGCCCCCATACGTCTCAGTTCATGCCTCAGCAGCCCCATATGCCTCTCATGTCCCCAGCCCTCTCAGTTGTACTCCATGTCAGCCCCATATGCCTCTCATGTCAAGCCCCCATATGCCTCTCATGTCAGCCCCATATGCCTCTCAGTGTCAGCCCCCATATGCCTCTCTCATGTCAGCCCCCCATATCGCCTCTCATGTCAGTCAGCCCCCATATGCCTCCTCATGTCAGCCCCCATACGCCTCTCTCATGTCAGCCCCCATATGCCTCTCTCATGTCAGCCCCCATATGTCCCTCTCATGTCAGCCCCCATATGTCCCTCATGTCAGCCCCCATATATGTCCTCTCATGTCAGCCCCCATATGCCTCCATCTCATGTCAGCCCCCATATGCCTCTCATGTCAGCCCCCATATGCCTCTCATGTCAGCCCCCATATGTCCTCATGTCAGCCCCCCATATGCCTCTCATGTCAGCCCCCATATGCCTCTCATGTCAGCCCCCATATGCCTCTCATGTCAGCCCCCATATGCCTCTCAGTCAGCCCCCATATGCCTCTCATGTCAGCCCCCATATGCCTCTCATGTCAGCCCCCATATGCCTCTCATGTCAGCCCCCATATGCCTCTCATGTCAGCCCCCATATGCCTCTCATGTCAGCCCCCATATGCCCCTCATGTCAGCCCCCATATGCTCTCATGTCAGCCCCCATATGTCTCTCATGTCAGCCCCCATATGTCTCTCATGTCAGCCCCCATATGCCTCTCTCATGTCAGCCCCCATATGCCTCTCATGTCAGCCCCATATGCCTCTCATGTCAGCCCCCATATGTCTCTCATGTCAGCCCCCCATATGTCTCTCATGTCAGCCCCTATATGTCTCATGTCAGCCCCATATGCCCCTCATGTCAGCCCCCATATGCCCCTCATGTCAGCCCCCATATGCCTCTCATGTCAGCCCCCATATGCCTCTCATGTCAGCCCCCATATGCCTGCCCCAGCCCTCATGTCAGCCCCCATATGCCTCTCATGTCAGCCCCCATATCTCTCATGTCAGCCCCATATGCTCTCATGTCAGCCCCATATGTCTCTCATGTCAGCCCCCATATGCCCTCATGTCAGGCCCCCATATGCCCCTCATGTCAGCCCCCATATGCCCCTCATGTCAGCCCCCATATGTCTCTCATGTCAGCCCCCATATGTCTCTCATGTCAGCCCCCATATGCCTCTCATGTCAGCCTCCCATATGCCTCTCATGTCAGCCCCCCCTCATAGCCCCCATATAACTCCAGTTCAGCCCCCATTATGCCTCCAGTTCAGCCCCCATATCGCCTCTCAGTTCAGCCCCATACGCCTCTCAGTTCAGCCCCCATACGCCTCTCAGTTCAGCCCCCATACGCCTCTCATGTCAGCCCCCATAACGTCTCCATGTCAGCCCCATATGTCTCTCATGTCAGGCCCCATATGTCTCTCATGTCAGCCCCCATATGCCCCTCATGTCAGCCCCCATATGCCCTCATGTCAGCCCCATATGTCTCTCATGTCAGCCCCCATATGTCTTCTCATGTCAGCCCCTATATGTCTCTCATGTCAGCCCCTATATGTCTCTCATGTCAGCCCCCATATGCCCCTCATGTCAGCCCCCATATGCCTCTCATGTCAGCCCCCATATGCCTCTCATGTCAGCCCCCATATGCCTCTCATGTCAGCCCCCATATGTCTCTCATGTCAGCCCCATAATGTCTCTCATGTCAGCCCCCATATGTCTCTCATGTCAGCCCCCATATGCCCCTCATGTCAGCCCCCATATGTCTCTCATGTCAGCCCCCATATGCCTCTCATGTTCAGCCCCATATGCCTCCATGTCAGCCCCCATGCCTCTCAGTCAGCCCCCATAACTCTAGTTCAGCCCCCATGCCTCTCAGTTCAGCCCCATCGCCTCTCAGTTCAGCCCCCATACGCCTCTCAGTTCAGCCCCCATACGCCTCTCAGTTCAGCCCCATACGCCTCTCATGTCAGCCCCCATATGCCTCTCATGTCAGCCCCCATATGTCTCTCATGTCAGCCCATATGTCTCTCATGTCAGCCCCCATATGTCTCTCATGTCAGCCCCATATGTCTCTCATGTCAGCCCCCATATGCCCCTCATGTCAGCCCCATATGCCCCTCATGTCAGCCCCCATATGTCTCTCTGTCAGCCCTATATGTCTCTCATGTCAGCCCCTATATGTCTCTCATGTCAGCCCCTATATGCTCTCATGTCAGCCCCCATATGCCCTCATGTCAGCCCCCATATGCCTCTCATGTCAGCCCCCATATGCCTCTCATGTCAGCCCCCATATGTCTCTCATGTCAGCCCCCATATGTCTCTCATGTCCCCCCATATGCTCTGTCAGCCCCATTATGTCAGCCCTCATGTCAGCCCCCATATGCTCTCATGTCAGCCCCTATGCCTCATGTCAAGCCCCATATGCCTTCATGTCAGCCCCCATATGTCCAGCCCCAGCCTCATCTCATGTCAGCCCCCATATGTCTCTCATGTCAGCCCCCATATGTCTCTCATGTCAGCCCCTATATTCTCTCATGTCAGCCCCCATATGCTCATGTCAGCCCCATCTCTCATGTCAGCCCCCATATGCCTCTCATGTCAGCCCCATATGCCTCTCATGTCAGCCCCCATATGTCTCTCATGTCAGCCCCCATAATGTCTCTCATGTCAGCCCCCATATGCCCCTCATGTCAGCCCCCATATGCCCCTCATGTCAGCCCCCATATGCCCCTCATGTCAGCCCCCATATGCTCTCATGTCAGCCCCCATATGTGCCCCTCATGTCAGCCCCCATATGCCCCTCTGTCAGCCCCATATGTCTCTCATGTCAGCCCCCAATGTCTCTCTCATGTCAGCCCCATATGCCTCCATGTCAGCTCCCATATGCCTCTCATGTCAGCCCCATATGCAGAGCCCCCATCTCTCAGTTCAGCCCCCATTATGCTCTCAGTTCAGCCCCCATATGCCTCTCAGTTCAGCCCCATACGCCTCTCAGTTCAGCCCCCATACGCCTCTCAGTTCAGCCCCCATACGCCTCTCAGTTCAGCCCCCATACGCCTCTCAGTTTTAGCCCCCATACGCCTCTCAGTTCAGCCCCCATACGCCTCTCAGTTCAGCCCCCATACGCCTCTCAGTTCAGCCCCATACGCCTCTCAGTTCAGCCCCCATACGCCTCTCAGTTCAGCCCCCATACGCCTCTCAGTTCATCCCCCATACGCCTCTCAGTTCAGGCCCCCATACGCCTCTCTTTTAAGCCCCCATCAGCCATCCAGCCACAGAGCATATAAAAAACAAACAACACTTACCTCTCCTGCTCCTGGACATCGCCGCTCCTCACCTCCTGCTGTCAGCTATGCTGTGAACTGGCATGCACAACGTGAGGTCACAGAGCGCCCTCACGCTGTGCGCAGCCACTGCATGGCCGAGCGGAGGACCAGGAAGCAGTGAGTACAGAGCATTCACCGCTTTTTGGTCCTCCAACACTAATGAGCGCTTCCATATTGGAAGCACTCATTGGTATTTGCCCCATAAGACGCAGGGGCATATTCCCTTCCCACTTTTGGGGGAAACAAAATGCGTCTTATGGAGCAAAAAATACGGTAACTACACTTTTTAAAAATGTTTGATATGTCATAGGGACATGTCAGAAGTGTTGATGAGCGGGGGTCCCAGCTCTGAGACCCACCCCAGTTGGTAGAATGAGGGTTCAGAAGCGCTCAGCTGAGCAAGACATCTCGTGAGACTGTAGACGATCAGCAGCGAGGGGGAAGCAGCGTTCGGCTGATCGCTTCTGACCTCTCGTTCTAGCATCCGGTTCCTGTTCTCAGAGCTGGGACCCCACAGATCAACACTTTTTATATGTCCCTATAACTTGCTGTATCATCGTGAAGCCCACTTGGCATTAAAGGGCCAAATGTATTGATAGAAGGCAGGCTTGTTTGCCAGAGAGTTTTTGTGTATTAAAAGTGGTGACCAGGTGCACAGCAGAATACTGAACTTTGTCAGAGCTGGATCCACTTCTAACCTAAGAGCTCATGAACATGACTGTGTCCTTTTTGTGGTTTGCAAAACACGGATGCCGCCCATGTGCGTTCCGCATTTTGCGAAACAGAATTTCTGGCCCCAATAGAAAGGCCTATCCTTGTCTTTGATATGGACAAGAATAGCACATGTTCTATTTTATTTTTTTTGCGGGGCAGCGGAACGGATGTTAGAGTGCTGTCCACATCTCTTGTCGCCCCATTGAAGTAAATGGGTCCATATCCGACCTGCAAAATATGCGATGCGGACCCAAACCACGGTCATGTGCATGAGGCCTAATAGGAATGTTATAAGTCTGTTTACTCTGTAGTTTGGAAAAAATACAATTTCAATTTCTATTTTAACAGAAAATCCCAGTAATAATTCTGAGGGAAACTTCATGTTATCACTAAATAATAAAGCAGAAGATGAAGATATCATGCAGCGCTCTTCAGGAGAAAACCTAGTTGTACATCCAGAACTCCACAGTACAGATCTATCAGGTAATCTACATAATCATTCGTGTTCAGTATGTGGGAAATGTTTTTTACAGAAATCAAGTCTTGTTTTACATGAGAGAATTCACACAGGAGAGAAGCCGTATTCATGTTCAGAATGTGGGAAATGTTTTACAAATAAATCAAATCTTGTTACACATGAGAGAATTCACACAGGAGAGAAGCCTTATTCGTGTTCAGTATGTGGGAAATGTTTTTTTTACAGAAATCAAGTCTTGTTTTACATGAGAGAATTCACACAGGAGAGAAGCCGTATTCATGTTCAGAATGTGGGAAATGTTTTACAAATAAATCAAATCTTGTTACACATGAGAGAATTCACACAGGAGAGATGCCATTTTTAAAACGAAATCAAATCTCGTTGCACATGAGTGCGTTCACAAACTAAAGAAATCACATTTACGTTCAGAATGTTGGACATTTTTTACAAAGAAATCAAGTCTTATCACACATGACAGAATTCATAGAGGAGAGCGCCCTCACGCTGTGCGCAGCCACTGCACAGCCGAGCGGAGGACCAGGAAGCAGTGAGTACAGAGCATTCACCAATTTTTGGCCCTCCGACGCTAATGAGCGCTTCCATAATGGAAGCACTCATTAGTATTCGCCCATATTGGAGCGAAAAATACGGTAACTACACTATTTAAAAATGTTTGATATGTCATAGGGACATGTCAGAAGTGTTGATCCCAGCTCTGAGACCCACCCCTTTTGGTAGACTGAGGGTTCAGAAGCGCTCAGCTGAGCAAGGCATCGCGTGAGACTGTAGACGATCAGCAGCGAGGGGGAAGCAGCGTTCGGCTGAGCGCTTCTGACCTCTCGTTCTAGCATCCGGTTCCTGTTCTCAGAGCTGGGACCCCACTGATTAACACTTTTGATATGTCCCTATGACATATCAAAAATAACTTGCTGTATCATTGTGAAGCCCACTTGGCATTAAAGGGCCAAATGTATTGATAGAAGGCAGGCTTGTTTGCCAGAGAGTTTTTGTGTATTAAAAGTGGTGACCAGGTGCACAGCAGAATACTGAACTTTGTCAGAGCTGGATCCACTTCTAACCTAAGACCTCATGAACATGACTGTGTCCTTTTTGTGGTCTGCAAAACACGGATGCCGCCCATGCGTGTTCCGCATTTTGCGAAACGGAATTTCTGGCCCCAGTAGAAAGGCTTATCCTTGTCTTTGATATGGACAAGAATAGCACTTGTTCTATTTTATTTTATTTTTTTTGCGGGGCAGCGGAACGGATGTTAGAGTGCTGTCCACATCTTTTGTCGCCCCATTGAAGTGAATGGGTCCATATCCGACCTGCAAAACATGCGATGCGGACCCAAACCACGGTCATGTGCATGAGGACTAATAGGAATGTTATAAGTCTATTTACTCTGTAGTTTGGGAAGAAATACCATTTCAATTTCTATTTTAACAGAAAATCCCAGTAATAATTCTGAGGGAAACTTCATGTTATCACTAAATTATAAAGCAGAAGATGAAGATGTCATGCAGCGCTCTTCAGGAGAAAACCTAATTGTACATCCAGAACTCCACAGTACAGATCTATCAGGTAATCTCCATAATCATGAAGGACCTTCTTCTGACCAATCATGGACTGTTACAGGTACAGGTCAAAAAGGGGGTGAAAGGTTTCACTGTGATAAAGCGTTCACAAAGAGATCAAGACTTTCTACACACAGAAGATGTCACACAGGGAAGAAACCACACTCCTGTGCAGAATGTGGGAAGAGCTTTACAAATAAAAAATATCTTGTTAAACATAAGAAACTTCACACAAGCGAGAAGACACTTTCATGTTCAGAATGTGGAAAATGTTTTAAAAAAACCTCACATCTTGTTAGGCATGAAAAAATTCACACAGGAGAGAAGCCGTATTCATGTTCAGAATGTGGGAAATGTTTTGCAAGTAAATCAGATCTTGTTAAGCATGAAAGAATTCACACAGGAGAGAAGCCGTTTTCATGTTCAGACTGTGGGAAATGTTTTACAAGTAAATCGGATCTTGTTAAGCATGAAAGAATTCACACAGGAGAGAAGCCATATTCATGTTTAGAATGTGGGAAATGTTTTAAAGGAAGAACAAATCTCGTTGCACATCTGAGAACTCACACTGGAGAGAGGCCGTATTCATGTTCAGAATGTGGGAAATGTTTTACAAATATATCGCATCGTATTGCACATGAGAGAATTCACACAGGAGAAAAGCCATATTCATGTTCAGAATGTGGGAAATGTTTTACAAACAAATCACAGTGTGTTATACATGAGAGAATTCACACAGGAGAGAAGCCTTATTCGTGTTCAGTATGTGGGAAATGTTTTTTACAGAAATCAAGTCTTGTTTTACATGAGAGAACTCACACAGGAGAGAAGCCATATTCATGTTCAGAATGTGGGAAATGTTTTACAAATAAATCAAATCTTGTTACACATAAGAGAATTCACACAGGGGAGATGCCATTTTTAAAACGAAATCAAATCTCGTTGCACATGAGTGCGTTCACAAACTAAAGAAATCACATTTATGTTCAGAATGTTGGACATTTTTTGACATAGAGGAACTCATAGAGGAGAGAAGCCGTTTTTATGTTCAGAATGTGGGAAACGTTTTACACAAAAGAGAAGTCACGCATGAGAGAAGAGGTACAAATAATCTGCTAGAATGATGGACACATCGAACACGTTATATATATAGGAAACACTGAACTCGCTTAACTCTTAAACAGGTAAATATAGATCACAAACTGATCCAAACTGATCACAAACCTATCCGCGGTTGATATAACACATGACCTCCACTGGAAAAGCCTGAGCTGAGTTCAATATGATAAATTTCAAAATGGTGGTCGAACATCAAATAACGCCGCCTCTCAACCAATAAATGCTTTCATAGATTGGAAGTCAATTTTCTATAAATTGCACCAGTGAAAACTTTGTGTCCAGACTAGAGATGAGCGAATGATCCAAAATTCGCTTCGCCGAATGTTCGTCGAATTTTTTAAAAGATTATTACTTAATACGAAGCTATTCGGGCGAAGCTGCGTACAAATAATTCGTTTTTCTCTTGTGTTCTGCGAACTTTCCCGCGAATACTTAAGCCTGAGTGTACAAAATGCGAACAAAGCTTTAGCGCATTATTGTCTAGGACCGCACAAAGAACAAATATACAGTAAAAGTGCGCTACTTAACTGAATACGTACGCGTTAGTGTACAAATTATCAGATGCGTAGCATTAGCGTACAGATTACATTATGTGTAGGTAGCGTTATTCGGATTCGCTTCGGTGTGAAAAATGTCCAAGATTCGTATCGAATCTATGAAGCGGCGAATAGATTCGCTCATCTCTAGTCCGGACTTTTGCCTCATCCTTTACATTTTACAATAAAAATGGTCCAAAAATAATCCCTTTTAGGGGGAAAGTGTTTGGCTGTGTTTATGCACACATGGTAGTGTCAATGGCTTGTTTTGATGAAGCATTCCAAAAATTCTCCCTTTTTTGGGCGCAACAGCAGTATAGTATGGTCCTGGATAGAAAAAGCTGGAGATGTGTGTGTAGGGGTAGTACTAAAGGCAGCAGTATAGTATGGTCCCGGATAGACAAAGCTGGAAATGTGTGTGCAGGGGTAGTACTAAGGGAATCAAAATATTATAGAACCTGATGAACAAGGCAGGAGATCTAAGGCTGTGTATGGGTAGAAGAAGCCTCAGCAGTAAAGCATAAAACTTGATGGAGAGGGCAGGAGCCGTGCAGCTATATAGGGGTAGTAATAAAAGCAGCAGGGGCAGTAGTAGCTGCAAGGGCATCAGTACAGTACAAAACCTGATAAACAAGGCAGGAGATCTGAGGTTGTGTATGGGTAGTAGTAGCCACAGCAGTACAGCATAAAACCTGATGTACATAGCAGGAGATGTGCATTTATATAGGGGTAGACATAAAGCCAGCAGGGGCAGAAGTAGCTGCAGCGGCAGGAACACGATATGAAACGTCACAACGCAGGAGATGTGCAGCTATGTAGGGGTAATAGTAGTGGCAGGGGCAGTAGAAGCTGCGGCAGTAGCACTGTATGGAATGTGGGCAGGCAGTGGTGCAGACAGGCACAATGGAAAAGCAGTAACACAGAAAATCTGGAATGGATGGAGTAGGAGCTGGAATCTTAAAGTGGTTGTCCCACGAAAAATATTCTACAGTTTTCAAACCAGCACCTGGATCTGAATACTTTTGTAATTGCATGTAATTAAATATTCTGTATAGCTACTGAGTTATTCAATAAAATGTATCTGTATAGCGCTACTTAATTTCTTATTTCTTTGACCTGCTCACTGAGATGGCCACACATGCTCAGTTTCATCCTTTAACTGCCTCCTGAGCTGTGATAGGGAGAGCTGAGACACGCCCCCTGAGCTGTGATAGGGAGAGCTGAGACACGCCTCCTGAGCTGTGATAGGGAGAGCTGAGACACGCCTCCTGAGCTGTGATAGGGAGAGCTGAGACACGCCTCCTGAGCTGTGATAGGGAGAGCTGAGACACGCCTCCTGAGCTGTGATAGGGAGAGCTGAGACACGCCTCCTGAGCTGTGATAGGAGAGCTGAGACACGCCTCCTGAGCTGTGATAGGGAGAGCTGAGACACGCCTTCCTGAGCTGTGATAGGGAGAGCTGAGACACGCCTCCTGAGCTGTGATAGGGAGAGCTGAGACACGCCTCCTGAGCTGTGATAGGGAGAGCTGAGACACGCCTCCTGAGCTGTGATAGGGAGAGCTGAGACACGCCTCCTGAGCTGTGATAGGGAGAGCTGAGACAGCCTCCCTGAAGCTGTGATAGGGAGAGCTGAGACACGCCTCCTGAAGCTGTGATAGGGAGAGCTGAGACACCGCCTCCTGAGCTGTGATAGGGAGAGCTGAGACACGCCACCTGAGCTGTGATAGGAGAGCTGAGACACGCCACCTGAGCTGTGATAGGGAGAGCTGAGACACGACCCCTGAGCTGTGAATAGGGAAGAGCTAAGACACGACCCCTGAGCTGTGATAGGGAGAGCTAAGACACGACCCTGAGCTGTGATAGGGAGAGCTAAGACACGACCCCTGAGCTGTGATAGGGAGAGCTGAGACACGACCCCTGAGCTGTGATAGGGAGAGCTGAGACACGACCCCTGAGCTGCAGCAGAAAAGACACTGCCCTTGAGCTGTCAGCTTGATATAAATCTAGTGGAGCAATGAATATGGAGAACTCGGGATCTATGTGAGGTACAGGGCTGGTTCAAGCTTTGTTAGAAAGAGATTGTCATGTTCTATATGATGTCTGATTTTCATTTTTTACATTATTCGTGGGATAACCCCTTTAAAGCGTTTCTGTCACCAGATTTTTGGCTATTAAACAGGCTGACATTACACCTGTGCCAATGTCACCTGAATTTAACTGTGGTATGTATTTATTCCATAGTGCCCCTATTTTTGTTTAGTTCTAAGTTTTATTTTATGCTAATTAGCCTCTAAGAGCAGGGGGGGGGAGGGCGTTACACCCGCTCCTAGAGGCTCCGTTCACCCATGTCCTCTTGATTGACAGGGCCAGGCAGCGTTGGTCTCATCCTGCCAGCCCTGTCCTCTGTGTAACTCTCATGCCTGCGCCATCCCCTTCAGTATTTGGTGCAGTGAGTGAAGGGCGCTCGGCTTCCTCACTGCGTCTGCGCTGTGCTCGACTGTGACGTATTGGGAGCCGGCAGAACCCTTTAGACAGAAACCCTTTAGTAAAAGGTGTAATATGATATACCGAGCCCAATACAGACACGTATTGCAGCGAGCATTTAAAAAGAAGGCAAAATGCAGTGTGAATGAGGTCATCAATATAGGTATGACAAATCGGTCTTGAAGGGGTTATCTCATCTCAGACAATGGGGGCATATCACTAGGATATGCCGCCATTGTAGAATAGCAGTGAAACCCGCACCTATATCATAGCTCATCATCGGCTATTTCAGTCAGGCCCTTACAAGTGAATGGGAGCGGTGGCCGGTCATGCGCGATGCGCTCCCATTCAGTTCAATAGGGACCACGCTTGGTGGTTGCCGCTCCGTTCCTGCGAATTCTGTGCTTGGGATGGCAGCTGTCTGCGGACAGAATAGCGTTATTTGCTTTGGGTTTTCAACGCAACTTGGTAATAACCCGGTTATGAGAAGAATCTCCAATCAGGGTTAGATCCAGAAAGGAAATTTCATATGGGTGGCTATTGTAGGTGAAAATAAGTGGAAAAAGTATTGTTATTTAAATACTCAATAAAGAGGTATAGACGGATACAGCGCCCGAACATTGCAGGTAACCCGGCCGAGTCTCTCCCAATGACTTCTGTATAGAGGGGTTTCTCCAACAGTACAATAGTTACAACCAGTATATCCTTACATATTACCAGGGGCGGACACAGAACTTAGTGGCCTTGTCAAAAAAAAACTAAAAGTGACCCCATGTTGTAGGCAAGTCCATATTGACAGAAGGCGGAGCAACAGAAGTAGGCGGGAACAACAATACATAGTTTATAACATAGTAACATAGTTTATAAGGCCGAAAAAAGCCCTCTGTCCATCCAGTTCTTCCTGTTTTCCTACAAGTTGATCCAGAGGAAGACAAAAAACCCCTGTGAGATAGAAGCCAATTTTCCTCACTTTAGGGGAAAAAATTCCTTCCCGACTCCAATCAGACATCAGAATAACTCCCTGGATCAACGACCCCTCTCTAGTAACTATAACCTGTAATATTATTACCTCCAGAAATACATCCAGGCCCCTCCTGATCTCTTATAGTGAACTTACCATCACCACCTCCTCAGGGAGAGAGTTCCATAGTCTCACTGCTCTTACCGTAAGGAGTCCATAGTCTCACTGCTCTTACAGTAAAGAGTCCATAGTCTCACTGCTCTTACCGTAAAGAGTCCATAGTCTCACTGCTCTTACAGTAAAGAGTCCATAGTCTCACTGCTCTTACAGTAAAGAGTCCATAGTCTCACTGCTCTTACAGTAAAGAGTCCATAGTCTCACTGCTCTTACCGTAAAGAATCCTCTTCTATGTTTTTGTACAAACCTTCTCTCCTCCAGACGCAGCGGATGTCCCCTCGTCACAGTCACAGTCCTGGGGATAAATAGATGATGGGAGAGATCTCTGTACTGACCCCTGATATATTTATACATAGTTATTACATCTCCCCTCAGTCGTCTTTTTTCTAAAGTGAATAAACCTAATTTTGATAATCTTTCTGGGTCCTGTAGTCCATCCATTCCAGTTATGACTTTAGTTGCCCTCCTCTGAACCCTCTCTAGCTCTGCTATGTCTGCCTTGTTCACAGGAGCCCAGAACTGTACACAGTCCTCCATGTGTGGTCTGACTAGTGATGTGTAAAGTGGCAGGACTATGTTCTCATCACCGCCATCTATGCCTCTTCTGATGCAACCCATTATCTTATTGGCCTTGGCAGCAGCTGTCTGACACTGGTTTCTACAGCTTAGTTTGCTGTTCACTAAAATTCCTAGGTCCTTTTCCATGTCAGAGTTACCCAATATTTTACCATTTAGTATGTACTGGTGACTTGCATTATTCCTTCCCTTATGCATAACCTTACATTTGTCAGTGTTAAACCTCATCTGCCACTTCTCTGCCCAAGCCTCCAGTCTATCCAGATCCATCTGTAGCAGTGTACTGTCCTCTGTAGTATATATACAGTATATTGTCTTCTGTAGTATATACAGTATACTGTCCTCTGTAGTATATCATACAGTATACTGTCCTCTGTAGTGTATATATACAGTATACTGTCCTCTGTAGTATATATATAGTATACTGTCCTCTGTAGTGTGTATATATATATACAGTGTACTGTCCTCTGTAGTATGTATACAGTATACTGTCCTCTGCAGTATATATACAGTATACTGTCCTGCAGTATATATACAGTATACTGTCCTCTGTAGTATATATACAGTATACTGTCCTCTGTAGTATATATACAGTATACTGTCCTCTGCAGTATATATACAGTATACTGTCCTCTGCAGTATATATACAGTATACTGTCCTCTGTAGTATATATATATAGTATACTGTCCTCTGTAGTATATATATATAGTATACTGTCCTCTGTAGTGTATATACAGTATACTGTCCCCTGTAGTATATATATATATATATATATACAGTATACTGTCCTCTTCTGTGTTAATTACTTTACACAGTTTAGTGTCATCTGCAAAAATTGATATTTTACTGTGCAAGCCTTCTACAAGATCATTAATAAATATATTGAAAAGAATAGGGCCCAATACTGACCCCTGTGGTACCCCACTAGTGACAGTGACCCCTCCAGTACTGACCCCTGTGGTACCCCACTAGTGACAGTGACCCCTCCAGTACTGACCCCTGTGGTACCCCACTAGTGCCAGTGACCCAATCTGAATATGTGCCGTTAATAACCACCCTCTGTTTTCTATCACTGAGCCAGTTACTTACCCACATACAGACATTTTCTCCCATTCCAAGCATTTTCATTTTATATAATAACCTTTTATGTGGTACCGTGTCAAATGCTTTGGAGAAGTCCAGATATACGACATCCATTGATTCGCCGCGGTCCAGTCTAGAACTTACCTCCTCATACAATAGTCATAGTGCATAGTTCTCCCTTATAAAGAGGGGCTCAGACGCCTGTACAGCAATTCCCAGGAGGCTGCAGTCACTGGAGCTGGATCCAACAAGAGGTGAGGAGTGACACCAGTAAGACCCCTAGACCCCACTCATGACATGGAGTAATGTGGACAGACAGCAAGACGTCTCTCCGGATCTGAGGAGACGAGGAATCTGTAGAGGAGCTCGGAATAAGATATCGCTGTCTGACCGCATCATTCTCCTGACCGGATTCCCGCCATCCCAGGAGAAGCGCAGCGCCTGCTCTGTTCTGGGGGAATCCACTCTGCAGTTCTCTTCTGTAAAGTGTCCCAATCACTGAGCAGAGAATAGACATTTCTACATGGAACACATATGTGACACGTCTGCTCTGCACACGCCTTCCAGCATCACCCCTTTATAAATCAGGGAGGCAGTCCCTGATGATGAGCGCCCCCTGGCTATCATACATTCCTGTGTCTGCCCCGAATCCTGGAATATTCCCCATAGGACTCGTCCAGCTGAGTGATGACAACCCCCACTCTCCGCACTACTACTACCCCATCATACTAAGCTGAGGAGCGGAGAAGGATTCCTTGCGTATAATGGAGGAGAGTCTCCAGAGGTGACATGTCTGAGCTCTCCACCACACTGTCTCCTCACAGCTCATCTTACCTGCAGGCTGGAGGAATGGCTGATACCAGTGAGAACGAGAGTAGGGATGAGCGAACCGACTTAAAACTTTGAATACTGTAAGTATTGGCTCCAATGAGCCGAAGTTATTACTTCGCAAAGTCTTGTGAGACTAGGCGTAATAACTTCATAAATTAATTTCTACTGTAAAAAAACATTTCCTGAAACTTGGGTTCGGGAAAAAAACATTTTTACAGTAGAAATTAAGTTATTATGCAAAGTCTTGCAAGAATTCGCAAAATAATAACTTCGGCTCATCGGAGCCAATACATTCTAATACTGTACGAAGCACTCGCTCAGTACAGTATTCATATGAAGATGTTTCATCCTAAGTCGATTTGCTCATCCCTAAACAAGAACCCTGACTACCGACCAGGACCTGCCCAGTATCTTTTGCACTGCCAGAGCTGAAGGACCTGGGGTGATGTCACTGTCATGTGATCACTGCAGAGGTGGGGCTTTACAGGTGAGTCACTGATCACATGACAGTGAAGTCTTCCCAGGTCCTTCACCAACTCTTCATTGCTGAGCTCTGACTCTTTAAGTTCTCTCCTCGTCTCCTGAATGACCACCAAGGATGGACAGGAAGGAGATCAGCAGAAGAATATTAGACCTCACCTTGGAGATCATCTCCCTGCTGAGCGGAGAGGTAAACTTTTCTAGATTTCTCTCCTCTTTATTGTATTCTGTAACAAGTCAGACATCGGGAAGGAGAATCCATCATAGGAAGAGTCCAGGGTCCTGTAGAACGGCCTCCAGACCTTCCAAGTGATGGAGAACCTGAAGATCAGCCCCCAGTATGGTGAGTAATGTGTCATGTGACCAGTGACCAATAGTCATGTTGTAGGAGCCATGAGAAGGTAAGTAGGCACGTTGTACCCAGGAGGAAAGGGCCAGGAACAAGATGATCAGATGACGGAGTGCGGCCTGGAGGGAGGATTTCTACAACTGGTCTGACATCTGTATAGACACATAGAAGATGACAGGAAGAGGAGAGACCATGGTCCACTGAAAAATCATCTGTCAGCAGGATAAACCTTATTAAACCAAGTATACTGGTTGGTAAGGTTGATCCTGATGATGAAAACTATGCCTTTTTCTGAAAATCAGTTGTAACATTCCTGAGAAAAAAAGATGTTTATTTGTTATACGTGACGATTTCAGTGCACAGTGGTTCAGGCCTGGCCTTTCTGTGCACCTCCTCTTTCTAGTGCTGGCCATGCCGACATCTGGGTTGATCCTGCTGGATAAACTGATGTTTGTCTTCAGAAAACTGATTGTGGCATTCCTGAGAAATAAGATGTGAATGTGGCCCGCACTGTAAACAGGAGTGTGGTGAACCGCAGCCCCGCCCTGTGTGTGCTTATGTGGGGATCACGTGGTACGGTTCAATGCTTAGCTACAAACACGTGACGTTCCACGCCCCCTCGGGGTGTGTAAGGTTATGTACTGCACGGTTTTTCACAGACACCTCCTGTCTACGCGGGCACCCAGAAAGGGAGAGGGGGTAACCCACGCGATCCCTGCGTGGCGCTACGCTTGCTCACAATCCTGACCGGCTTAGAGACCCCTTTCACTATCACCAGCGAAACCAAGTCTTTCAGCCCAGTAGTACTGCCACCAGCTCTCGTTTGATATGCGCCCTGTCCGTTAGCGGATTATATCTGGTCAGGAGCCAAGCTGGGTAGCACATGACAATATTACGGAGAACGCGGACGTGAGATTCGTGGATCGAGATACAAGAACAACTCAAGATTAAATTGTATATTTAATCCCCTTAAGGGCTCACTAAACAAAACACTATACACACAATGAATGATATGTATAATGGTCCGATTACAGTTACCAGGATAATAGGGGATACAAGAAGGATAAACAGATTGTAGAATCAGTTACCATTAGATGTTAGGCTTTGCTGTAGTCACGTGAAACGCGGAGATGTCAGCAGGTTCCTTGAGCCTATTCTAACACTGTACAGGCGGTGACCTTTCCTTAGAACAAGACGCCTGCCTCTGCTTAGGCCAGTATTATTATACCTATCTTGTCCCCGCCCCCTCTGCTCCCGGGGGTGTCACACTCCCCCTCCCTCCAGTTGGGCCAGGAAAATCTCCAAAACCTGTTATGGTTCATAACATCCCACTGGTATCATGATGGCACCTGTGCCAGTGATCCTCCTCATGCCAAGGCATGTTATGAGACCAAACGCAGCTAAGCTAGGAGTTACACGTATCTCCCCAACCAGGGATCCTAGAAATGTAGAGGTTCCAGTTCTACGTCCCGCTCGTCTCCGGGGTCATAGAACTGTCCTTGACCCTTGGCTTAGTCGCGGCGTAATTTTATAAACCCTTATGAAATTGCGGCATCGGCCCGGCTGCAGAAATCCCTTTGAACTCGCTGAGTGGTTGCAGATTCTCAGCAGGCTTCCTTCTGAAAAGTGGCTTCGCTCCACTCAGGGCAGGAAGGTGCGAGTACCTCACTACATAACTCTGGGAGCAGAGACCCCCCCCTGTGCTGGTCTCCTATCCTGTTTGTACTCAGGGCGGCCATATGTGACACAAAAGGGATTGGCAGGGAATCATAAGTCATATTCCTTACAAGGAGGTTCACAGAAAGGCTAGGCCCATCCTCAGTGCACTGAAGCCCTCACTTATAATGTATACACATCTTTTTTTCTCAGGAACGTCACAACCAATTTTTCCAAAACAAACACATCATCTTATTCAGCAAGATCAACCCTACCTGCCAGTGTATGTGGATGGAAAGAGTTGATCCTGGCGACAGATTACCCTTTAAGTATTTTTTTCCACAAGTGTCTCTCTCCATCCACAGGAGTACACAATAGTGAAGAAGACATCGGGGGACTGTGTGACTCCCATCATCCATCTCCACGAGTCAGGAGGGCGGAGCAGGACCCCTCATCCCATCACAGAGCCTCACCCCCTGATACATGAGCAGAAGATCCTAGAACTCACCCACAAGATGATGGAGCTGCTGACTGGAGAGGTGACACTGCTGGGAATGCTGGGAAATTCTCCAGTAACAGCACTGGAGGGGTCTGGGTGATGACGGTGTCATTGTGTTGTCAGGTTCCTATAAGGTGTCAGGATGTCACTGTCTATTTCTCCATGGAGGAGTGGGAGTATATAGAAGGACACAAGGATCTGTACAAGGAGGCCATGATGGAGGAGCCCCAGCCTCTTATATCACAGGGTAAGAGCCGTCATGTGCAGTGTATACATGTGTGTGCAGTAATATGTAATGGAGGAGCCCCAGCCTCTTATATCACAAGGGAAGAGCCGTCATGTGCAGTGTATACACGTGTGTGCAGTGACATGTAATGGAGGAGCACCGGCCTCTTATATCACAAGGTAAGAGCCGTCATGTGCAGTGTATACACGTGTGTGCAGTGACATGTAATGGAGGAGCACCAGCATCTTATATCACAAGGTAAGAGCCGTCATGTGCAGTGTATACACGTGTGTGCAGTGACATGTAATGGAGGAGCCCCAGCCTCTTATATCACAAGGTAAGAGCCGTCATGTGCAGTGTATACACATGTGTGCAGTGATATGTAATGGAGGAGCACCAGCCTCTTATAGTCACAGGGTAAGAGCCGTCGATGTACAGTGTATACACGTGTGTGCAGTGACATGTAATGGAGGAGCCCCCAGCCTCTTATATCACAGGGTAAGAGCCGTCATGTGCAGTGTATACACGTGTGTGCAGTGACATGTAATGGAGGAGCACCAGCCTCTTATATCACAAGGTAAGAGCCGTCATGTGCAGTGTATACACGTGTGTGCAGTGACATGTAATGGAGGAGCACCAGCCTCTTATATCACAAGGTAAGAGCCGTCATGTGCAGTTGTATACACGTGTGTGGCAGTGACATGTAATGGAGGAGCACCAGCATCTTATATCACAAGGTAAGAGCCGTCATGTGCAGTGTATACACGTGTGTGCAGTGATATGTAATAGAGGAGCCCCAGCCTCTTATATCACAGGGTAAGAGCCGTCATGTGCAGTGTATACACGTGTGTGCAGTGACATGTAATGGAGGAGCACCAGCCTCTTATATCACTAGGTAAGAGCCGTTATGTGCCGTGTATACATGTGGTGTGCAGTGATATGTAATGGAGGAGCACCAGCCTCTTATATCACAAGGTAAGAGCCGTCATGTGCAGTGTATACACGTGTGTGCAGTGACATGTAATGGAGGAGCACCAGCCTCTTATATCACAAGGTAAGAGCCGTCATGTGCAGTGTATACACGTGTGTGCAGTGACATGTAATGGAGGAGCACCAGCCTCTTTTATCACAAGGTAAGAGCCGTCATGTGCAGTGTATACACGTGGTGTGCAGTGACATGTAATGGAGGAGCACCAGCCTCTTATATCACAAGGTAAGAGCCGTCATGTGCAGTGTATACATGTGTGTGCAGTGACATGTAATGGAGGAGCACCAGCCTCTTATATCACAAGGTAAGAGCCATCATGTGCAGTGTATACATGTGTGTGCAGTGACATGTAATGGAGGAGCACCAGCCTCTTATATCACAAGGTAAGAGCCGTCATGTGCAGTGTATACACGTGTGTGCAGTGACATGTAATGGAGGAGCACCAGCCTCTTATATCACAAGGTAAGAGCCGTCATGTGCAGTGTATACACGTGTGTGCAGTGACATGTAATGGAGGAGCACCAGCCCTCTTATATCACAAGGTAAGAGCCGTCATGTGCAGTGTATACACGTGTGTGCAGTGACATGTAATGGAGGAGCACCAGCCTCTTATATCACAAGGTAAGAGCCGTCATGTGCAGTGTATACACGTGTGTGCAGTGACATGTAATGGAGGAGCCTCAGCCTCTTATATCACAAGGTAAGAGCCGTCATGTGCAGTGTATACACGTGTGTGCAGTGACATGTAATGGAGGAGCACCAGCCTCTTATTCACAAGGTAAGAGCCGTCATGTGCAGTGTATACACGTGTGTGCAGTGACATGTAAATGGAGGAAGCACCAAGCCTCTTATATCACAGGTAAGAGCCGTCATGTGCAGTGTATACACGTGTGTGCAGTGACATGTAATGGAGGAGCACCAGCCTCTTATATCACAAGGTAAGAGCCGTCATGTGCAGTGTATACACGTGTGTGCAGTGACATGTTAATGGAGGAGCACCAGCATCTTATATCACAAGGTAAGAGCCGTCATGTGCAGTGTATACACGTGTGTGCAGTGATATGTAATAGAGGAGCCCCAGCCTCTTATATCACAGGGTAAGAGCCGTCATGTGCAGTGTATACACGTGTGTGCAGTGACATGTAATGGAGGAGCACCAGCCTCTTATATCACTAAGGTAAGAGCCGTTATGTGCAGTGTATACACGTGTGTGCAGTGATATGTAATGGAGGAGCACCAGCCTCTTATATCACAAGGTAAGAGCCGTCATGTGCAGTGTATACACGTGTGTGCAGTGACATGTAATGGAGGAGCACCAGCCTCTTATATCACAAGGTAAGAGCCGTCATGTGCAGTGTATACACGTGTGTGCAGTGACATGTAATGGAGGAGCACCAGCCTCTTTATATCACAAGGTAAGAGCCGTCATGTGCAGTGTATACACGTGTGTGCAGTGACATGTAATGGAGGAGCACCAGCCTCTTTATATCACAAGGTAAGAGCCGTCATGTGCAGTGTATACACGTGTGTGCAGTGACATGTAATGGAGGAGCACCAGCCTCTTATATCACAAGGTAAGAGCCGTCATCATGTGCAGTGTATACATGTGTTGTGCAGTGACATGTAATGGAGGAGCACCAGCCTCTTATATCACAAGGTAAGAGCCGTCATGTGCAGTGTATACACGTGTGTGCAGTGACATGTAATGGAGGAGCACCAGCCTCTTATATCCACAAGGTAAGAGCCGTCATGTGCAGTGTATACACGTGTGTGCAAGTGACATGTAATGGAGGAGCACCAGCCTCTTATATCACAAGGTAAGAGCCGTCATGTGCAGTGTATACACGTGTGTGCAGTGACATGTAATGGAGGAGCACCAGCCTCTTATATCACAAGGTAAGAAGCCGTCATGTGCAGTGTATACACGTGTGTGCAGTGACATGTAAGGAGGAGCCTCAGCCTCTTATATCACAAGGTAAGAGCCGTCATGTGCAGTGTATACACGTGTGTGCAGTGACATGTAATGGAGGAGCACCAGCCTCTTATATCACAAGGTAAGAGCCGTCATGTGCAGTGTATACACGTGTGTGCAGTGACATGTAATGGAGGAGCACCAGCCTCTTATATCCACAGGGTAAGAGCCGTCATGTGCAGTGTATACACATGTGTGCAGTGACATGTAATGGAGGAGCACCAGCCTCTTATATCACAAGGTGAGAGCCGTCATGTGCAGTGTATAACACGTGTGTGCAGTGATATGTAATGGAGGGAGCATCCAGCCTCTTATATCACAAGGTAAGAGCCGTCATGTGCAGTGTATACACGTGTGTGCAGTGACATGTAATGGAGGAGCACCAGCCTCTTATATCACAAGGTAAGAGCCGTCATGTGCAGTGTATACACGTGTGTGCAGTGATATGTAATGGAGGAGCACCAGCCTCTTATATCACAAGGGTAAGAGCCGTCATGTGCAGTGTATACACGTGTGTGCAGTGACATGTAATGGAGGAGCACCAGCCTCTTATATCACAAGGTAAGAGCCGTCATGTGCAGTGTATACACGTGTGTGCAGTGATATGTAATGGAGGAGCACCAGCCTCTTATATCACAAGGTAAGAGCCGTCATGTGCAGTGTATACACGTGTGTGCAGTGACATGTTATGGAGGAGCACCAGCCTCTTATATCACAAGGTAAGAGCCGTCATGTGCAGTGTATACACGTGTGTGCAGTGATATGTAATGGAGGAGCCCCAGCCTCTTATATCACAAGGTAAGTGCCGTCATGTGCAGTGTATACACGTGTGTGCAGTGACATGTAATGGAGGAGCACCAGCCTCTTATATCACAAGGTAAGAGCCGTCATGTGCAGTGTATACAACTTCTTGATATTCACTTTGTGTTGGATTTGGCAGTTTTTTCAAAAAGTTTGGTTCACCCAAATCGATATGTTGCGAACCAAAGTTGGTCAAATTGCTGTATAACACTAGTCTCCTAGGACTTTTTATGAAAAAATGTTCTCAAAAATTGTCTTTTATTGGGGGCATATGGTGTATAATAAACACAGGGTGTTATGGGAAAAAACAGTGGCTTTTTGGGGGAAGAAGCATCCAAAAATGATTCATTAATGGGGCAGAATACCTGACCATATGACATGTATAAGTCCTACTTGTCAAAAGAAAGAGTATTTTGTTCTTAACGAGCCTGGAAAATTGATCCCTTTTATTTGAAAGCAGCAGTACAATGTGGATGTGTAAAGGGAATAGTAGTAGTAGCTGTGGTCACAAAAGTAGCTGCAGCAAAGCATGGAACAGACAAGGCCATAGAGTAGGTAAGGGTAGTAGTAGTTGAGACTGTGCAGTGGTAATGGAAGTGGCAGCAGGGAGTAGCAGGCAGCCAACGTGATGGTAGAAAGAAAATGGCAGCGGCTATAGCAGTGTCCAAAGCGGGGTTCACCTTGCTATTCAGCGAGAATTACAATTTTAAACAATTATTTTGAAAATAAAAAAAAGGACAGCCGGGCAGTATTAAATTCCGATGATGCACAGATCAGTACCACCATTACTACAACTAAGTGGTACAGCAGCAACTGCACCACCAGTAACTTGGCCAGGTGGAAGTTCAGTATTGCTGGTTGCGAATGGTTTTCTCATGGCCACACATTCTGTTATGGATGTCTCACGATGGAACAGAGAAATGGAGGAGTCAGAACAGGAGACGAAGCAGCTGATGATGAGGACACTGTACTGCCTGGGAATGCGGATTGGCTACTACAAAAAGGACCAGGAGAAGGAGGACAGACTTGTTGTTATTCGGAATGCTGGCCACTTCTGTGTTCTTCACAGTATCTGGTGATGCCGCCTCATGTGCTGGAATAGAGCCCTGGTACTTATGTTTGTATTTGAACGCCCATGGCCTAGTTTAATCCTGCAGATCTTGCACATGGCGTTGGTTTTGTATGACGGCCTTGTGGTGAAAAGCTGCCATACGAGAGTTGCTCACACAGAGCTAGAGGCAGCTGAGCTTGGTTAGGTCTGGCATGTTTCGAGCCTGTGCCCACAGTATCAGCGGCATCACCAGCTCCTGAGCTGACCACAGTAGAAGCAGATCTGGCCCTGACAGTTTTTTGGGAGGTTCTGGTTGTATGATGCCTCTGCTCTTCCACAGCTGCCACTACCCTCCTCCTCCTCTGATGTCTCCTGCTCCTCAGCACCCTGATTCGGTTCCCAGGTCCTGTCCAACACGCGATCATTTTCATAGCCATCACCATCCCTGCAGTTTTTATCAAACTGTAATCCGTCATCATGGGCTTCTTAGCCACCCCCTGATTCGCTGCTCTTTGCAGCGAATCAAATTTGCCCAAATTGCCACTGTTGCCACCACGGCTCCAAGGACTACTACTACTACTAGTTGGTTGGCAGGTGCTGCTATGCCTGCTACTTACATTCTGACTCAGTCTTTTGGTACACACAAATTATTAAAGAGTAGTAGAAAAATTGGAGGTGTATTTCTGTAATTTAAAGACCATGCCATCAGTCCTCTGTGCCATCAGCCCCCATGCCATTACCTCTCCCCAGTGCCATCCGCTTCCCTCCCATGCCATCAGTCTTCTGTGCCCTCAGTCCTTCATGCCTTCATACTTACCTTTCCTGTAGGGGTGCTGCCGACACCCCACAGCTCTGCTTGCCTCCTCTTTGCACTTTGCACTGGGACTTGACTTCACACAGCGCCGGGTCATGGTGCGCACTTACGTGCAGTATGTCCTGGCAATGTTTTAGGAGGACAGTGTAGAGCGGTGTGGGCCGACGGGTGACCACGGAGCGTGAGTAATAGCAAGCGCTCTGTGGTCACATGACACAAACGAATCCAAGATACAAAACATTTGCATAGAGTATTTGTCTGTGTCAAGTTACTCCATTTAATTTAGTAATCATTGCAGTCCTAATTCTGATACAGTGATAAAGACTCTTCACTAAAACAGTTGTGTGTGTTTTTTTTTTTTGTTTGTTTTTTTTTGCAGTGATGTGAAACATCTTTTGATCTAGAGGTTGTGATGCTGTAATGCCTTCAGTAACACAGTTATAATTTGTGTTACTGCTGTGACATGCATTTGCTGCAGTATACTATACACCCCAGATATTGCAGCAATGTACATGTTCAGTAACACAGCTATGATAATGGAGTTATAATTGCTGTATTATTGCAGTAAAATAAATGTTTTTTTAAGGAATAGCGTGTTCACTAAAAGTCAGGTGTGGTTATGTATTTTTTTTTTTTTTTGCAGTGATGTGAATCATCTTCTAAACTAGTTGCTGTGATGCAGTAATGCTTTCAGTAACACAGTTATAATTTGCGATACTGATGTGAAATGTGTTTGCTGTATCCACCCGTTATCTTGCAGCAGTGTACAAGATATTTAGTAACGCGGCTATAAAGCAGAGATGCCCACTTACAAATAGTTTCTAGAGAAAATTTCTCAGTGTAGTATAACTGAGCATTAGTACATTAGACCCGCAATCAGATAGAAACTGACAGTGAAACATGTGATGCATTAATTTCAGGTCAAGAGAGCCATGGTTGGCCTTGGCGATGCGGCCGACACACGGACCGTGTTTCCCTGGTTGATCACGATAATGTAAATCAGCCCTAAGACCTGCCCTTTGTATTGATATACAGACATCTGTGCTCCTCTTCATAGGGGAGACCCTTACTTTTTGTGTTTAGTGGAAGGTACCCTAAACATGTAGCAGTTCTGTACAGGGGGTGCTCTGTCTTGTTCAGAAGTCTGTTGTGAAGGTAGCCATACGCCCCTTAGGTAAGAGGTGGGAAAGCTGGTGCACCTGCAGTAAGCCCCTGAGGAGTCGCTGAAGAGGATGGGAGTGGTAGTGGCCCTGATGAGAGGTTGTGTCACACCATATTCTCTCAGGCCATTGCATCCTGTGGATCGGTGCAGTGGAAAGGTCGTTTGAAGAATCAGGCCAGAGGTAAAAGTATAAAAGTCTCTCTACGTAATACAATATATATATTTTGGTAATAGGCACAAAGCACAATTTCTGCTCCCAGATAAAGAGGCATGGTGGGTGGATATGTCAAGTAATGCACCTCAGATATGGTATCTTG
Source organism: Rhinella marina (assembly GCA_900303285.1). NCBI lineage: Eukaryota > Metazoa > Chordata > Amphibia > Anura > Bufonidae > Rhinella > Rhinella marina. The sequence continues at coordinate 34,971 of ONZH01013505.1, forward strand.
CTGATAACACCCTCTTGTAATGCCCAACAACTATAAGCTGGCACTTGTGGATTTAGGTGTCCACTGTATAATGCAGCCTTGGAGTTGGTCTGGCCTGGGTGTCATCTAGGTGATGGGTGTCTGAACTGTATTCCCTCACCTGCAGCAGGGTCTGTAGAGCTGTGACTTGCTTGTCACTCTACTGTGTGTATCATGATGTAGCTTTTCAGTTATCCTGGTGCTCTTGCAGTCTCTGGAGTAGTGGTCTCATAGGAGAGCTGGATCACTTGATGGTGCCTAAGACCCTTGGACTAGATACTCTTAACTGTGCTTCCTTCCTCCATGTTGTCTAGACTAGAACTCCTGGCAGGAAGTAGGACCAGCCCACTCCTACCAAGAGGGGAGGAACATGGTGGTTAACCCTGCCAACCAAACCTCCTCTGCTGGTGGACAGGGCACAACATTTCATGTAACAATTGCAGATAACCCCAAGGTCAACAGTTTGCATTGTGTTCTCCATTTGCTGGAAAAAAATGCACCATAGCCGCAGGTATATTGAAAAAAACAAGCCATCATCAGCCGTGACGTGTGGCAGCACCTAAGGCCTGATTAACACAAATGTATTTTCCATGTGCTATACGTGGGTGCAATTGACTGCACACCGACTGGTACAAGTCAGTATTGTGGTGAAACTACAACTCCCAGCATGACTCCTGCCTCCACACACTGCACTGCCAGGAGCTTAGATACACACTGCACTGCCAGGAGCTTAGATACACACGGAGCTCAGGTTTTTTCCCCTCAGTGTAGCCTTGTGAGGGTCTGAGTTTTGGGGGATGAGTTGTACTTTTTCTCGCCCTCATTATCGGGGACATGGGACTCACTGATTAACCTTTATTCCTATTTTTTGGAGGGGGGATGAAGAAAACCAGCAATACGAGCCTTCTCCTGAATGAGCCACCGAGGATGGACAGGAAGGAGATCAGCAGAAGAATATTAGACCTCACCTTGGAGATCATCTCCCTGCTGAGCGGAGAGGTAAACTTTTCTAGATTTCTCTCCTCTTTATTGTATTCTGTAACAAGTCAGACATGGGGAAGGAGAATCCATCATAGGAAGTGATAGGAACAGGGGAGTTGCTAGGGTCTCAAAAGATCCGGGGCCCAAGCCCCAATGAATATGGCCCAATTCTCTATGTCGACCCTCGTCCCAACAGGAGAACATACCTCACATCCAGGGCCTCCAGGTGACATCTTCTGTGATGTAGATCTTCTCTGTCATCATCTTCTCCATTCGGCCCAGACAACTTCTCTCAGCCTCGTCTCTGCAGAATGTGACACACAGACATCTTAGCTTCATCACTTTTCTGTCATCATCCCCCAACCTGGAGTCCCCACAGTGTTATCCTGCTGCTCGCTGTGCCCCCCAATAATTCCCTTCACAGAGCCCCCAGTAGTAATAAGGCCCCCTATTGTTCCCCCAGTGATAATCAAGCTCTCTACAGACCCCTCAGTAGTAATAAGGCCCCCTATTGTTCCCCCAGTGATAATCAAGCTCTCTACAGACTCCTCAGTAGTAATAAGGCCCCCCTAGTGCTCTTAGTAGAAATAAGGCGGATCTATAAGTCTGTCCTATAGAGCCCCAGTAGTAATAAGAACGCCTAATGTCCCCTGGATTTATAATACCCCTACAGTGCCCCCAGTATTTATATCGCTCCCCCTACTGTTATAATGCTCAACCTGAAGTGCCCGCTGTAGTTATATTCCTCCCTTTAGTGTCCTCAGAAATTATAATTCCTCAGCCCCTCCACCATACAGTCCTGTATAAATAAAGCTATTTCTCTCCTGTGTAAATAACATCACTATACAGTCAATATACAATCCCATGTAAATAAAATCCCTCTCTATCTACAGTCCCCTCCAAATACAGTCCCATGTAAATAACATCATTCCCATAGCCGTCAACATACAGTCCTATGTAAATATCACTCCGACAGCCGCCTTCAACATACAGTCCCATGTAAATAACATCACTTCCTTCCCACATCCACCTCCAACATGCAGTCCCGTGTAAATAACATCACTCCACCCCACAGTCCCATGTAAACAACATAAACCTGCCCTCAGCCACCTCCAACATGCAATCCTATGTAAATATCACTCCGACAGCCGCCTTCAACATACAGTCCCATGTAAATAACATCACTTCCTTCCCACATCCACCTCCAACATGCAGTCCCATGTAAATAACATCACTCCACGCCACAGTCCAAAGTAAATAAGGCTACCTTCACACCAGCGTTTTTGTTGGATCTGCCATGGATCAGCAAAAACGCTTCCGTCATGATAATACAACCGTCTGCATCTGTTCTGAACAGATCCGGTTGTATTATCTTTTAAATAGCCAGTTTGGATCAGTTTCTTCATGCGGACACCAAAACGCAGCAGGCAGCATTTTAGTGTCCGCCTCCAAAACGGAATGGAGACTGAACTGATGCATTCTGAACGGATCCTTTTCCATTCAAAATGCATTAGGACAAAACTGATCAGTTCAGGACCGTTTATGAGAGCCTGTGACGGATCTCACAAACGGATCCTTACAACGCAAGTGTGAAAGTAGCCTAAGGCTAGTTTCACACCTGCGGCAGGGGACTCCGGCAGGCTGTTCAACATGCTGTACTTTTGTTCCGGCCGCCTCTCAGCAGGGGTTGCCGTGCTGCAGCCGGATTCATGGCCCGCCTCCATTACAGTGAATGGGGCCGGAGCGTAGTTCCAGCTCCACATGTGCACCTGCGGCAGCACGGATCCTAACAGCTTGCCGGAGTCCCATGCCCTAACAGAACCCTGCCCAAGTCACCTCCAACACGCAGTCCCATGATAACATCCCTCCCTTCTGCCCTAACATACAGTCCCAGTTAAATAACCAAAACTCCCAGCATCCCTCTGCTTCTCCCTTCACTTACCTCTTCTGATGTAGCAGAGCTCACTGTAGCTTCTTCCCCACAATTCTCCTCTTCAGTTTAGAAGACAGGGGTTGAAAAAGACCTGCGATGATGTCACAGTCATGTGACCAGTGCAGGATTAGACGGCACTGATCACATGACCTGATGTTATTACAGGTCCTACATATCTTGCAGTCTGTTAGATTCAATTGTACTGCCGTCCTGAGGACGGCAATACAATTGTATCTGTCTAACAGGCAGGACATTCGGGGCCTGGGAGAAAACATCAGGGGCCCAGGCCCCGAATGTTTTAGCCTAGCAACGCCACTGAATAGGAAGAATCCAGGGTCCTGTAGAACGGCCTCCAGACCTTCCAAGTGATGGAGAACCTGAAGATCAGCCCCCAGTATGGTGAGTGATGTGTCATGTGACCAGTGACCAATAGTCATGTTGTAGGAGCCATGAGAAGGTAAGTAGGCACGTTGTACCAGGAGGAAAGGGCCGGAGGAGAGCACATGGCCCCTGAAGGGTTTATTCCCTAAGTGTCTCTCTCCATCCACAGGAGTACACAATAGTGAAGAAGACATCAGGGCACTGTGTGACTCCCATCATCCATCTCCAGGAGTCAGGAGGGCGGAGCAGGACCCCTCACCCCATCACAGAGCCTCACCCCCTGATACATGAGCAGAAGATCCTAGAACTCACCCACAAGATGATGGAGCTGCTGACTGGAGAGGTGACACTGCTGGGAATGCTGGGAAATTCTCCAGTAACAGCACTGAAGGGGTCTGGGTGATGACGGTGTCATTGTGTTGTCAGGTTCCTCTAAGGTGTCAGGATGTCACTGTCTATTTCTCCATGGAGGAGTGGGAGTATATAGAAGGACAAAAGGATCTGTACAAGGAGGCCATGATGGAGGAGCCCCAGCCTCTTATATCACAAGGTAAGAGCCGTCATGTGCAGTGTATACACGTGTGTGCAGTGACATGTAATGGAGGAGCACCAGCCTCTTATATCACAGGGTAAGAGCCGTCATGTGCAGTGTATACATGTGTGTGCAGTGATATGTAATGGAGGAGCACCAGCCTCTTATATCACAGGGTAAGAGCCGTCATGTGCAGTGTATACACGTGTGTGCAGTGATATGTAATGGAGGAGCACCAGCCTCTTATATCACAGGGTAAGAGCCGTCATGTGCAGTGTATACACGTGTGTGCAGTGATATGTAATGGAGGAGCACCAGCCTCTTATATCACAAGGTAAGAGCCGTCATGTGCAGTGTATACACGTGTGTGCAGTGATATGTAATGGAGGAGCCCCAGCCTCTTATATCACAAGGTAAGAGCCGTCATGTGCAGTGTATACACGTGTGTGCAGTGATATGTAATGGAGGAGCACCAGCCTCTTATATCACAAGGTAAGAGCCGTGATGTGCAGTGTATACACGTGTATGCAGTGATATGTAATGGAGGAGCACCAGCCTCTTATATCATAAGGTAAGAGCCGTCATGTGCAGTGTATACACGTGTGTGCAGTGACATGTAATGGAGGAGCACCAGCCTCTTATATCACAGGGTAAGAACTGTCATGTGCAGTGTATAAACGTGTGTGCAGTGACATGTAATGGAGGAGCACCAGCCTCTATATCACAAGGTAAGAGCTGTCATGTGCAGTGTATACACGTGTGTGCAGTGATATGTAATGGAGGAGCACCAGCCCCTTATATCACAAGGTAAGAGCCGTCATGTGCAGTGTATACACGTGTGTGCAGTGATATGTAATGGAGGACCACCAGCCTCTTATATCACAAGGTAAGAGCCGTCATGTGCAGTGTATACACGTGTGTGCAGTGACATGTAATGAGGAGCCCCAGCCTCTTATATCACAAGGTAAGAGCCATCATGTGCAGTGTATACAGGTGTGTGCAGTGATATGTAAAGGAGGAGCACCAGTCTCTTATATCACAAGGTAAGAGCCGTCATGTGCAGTGTATACACGTGTGTGCAGTGACATGTAATGGAGGAGCACCAGCCTCTTATATCACAAGGTAAGAGCCGTCATGTGCAGTGTATACACGTGTGTGCAGTGATATGTAATGGAGGAGCCCCAGCCTCTTATATTACAAGGTAAGATCCGTCATGTGCAGTGTATACACGTGTGTGCAGTGACATGTAATGAAGGAGCCCCAGCCTCTTATATCACAAGGTAAGAGCCATCATGTGTAGTGTATACACGTGTGTGCAGTGACATGTAATGGAGGAGCACCAGCCTCTTATATCACAAGGTAAGAGCCGCCATGTGCAGTGTATACACGTGTGTGCAATGATATGTAATGGAGGAGCCCCAGCCTCTTATATCACAAGGTAAGAGCCGTCATGTGCATGTATACACGTGTGTGCAGTGATATGTAATTGAGGAGCACCAGCCTCTTCTATCACAAGGTAAGAGCCGTCATGTGCAGTGTATACACGTGTGTGCAGTGACATGTAATGGAGGAGCCCCAGCCTCTTATATCACAAGGTAAGAGCCGTCATGTGCAGTGTATACACGTGTGTGCAGTGACCTGTAATGGAGGAGCACCAGCCTCTTATATCACAAGGTAAGAGCCGTCATGTGCAGTGTATACACGTGTGTGCAGTGACATGTAATGGAGGAGCACCAGCGTCTATATCACAAGGTAAGAGCCGTCATGTGCAGTGTATACACGTGTGTGCAGTGACATGTAATGGAGGAGCACCAGCCTCTTTTATCACAAGGTAAGAGCCGTCATGTGCAGTGTATACACGTGTGTGCAGTGACATGTAATGGAGGAGCACCAGCCTCTTATATCACAAGGTAAGAGCCGTCATGTGCAGTGTATACACGTGTGTGCAATGACATGTAATGGAGGAGCACCAGCCTCTTATATCACAAGGTAAGAGCCGTCATGTGCAGTGTATACACGTGTGTGCAGTGATATGTAATGTAATTTTCTTCCTCAGCTAATAGTAACATAAACTAGAAGCGGACCTAAGTCCATCTCCCAGCTTCCTACAGGGGCAGTCAGGTTTGTTAACCCTGAATTATCCATACAAAACTGTGGAGGAACAGTACAATACATCATATAACATTACATAACAAGAAACAATTTTGCAAGTACACTGTTTTGGGGTACTGCAATTCTATCTTGAGGGAGGTATAACTCTGCACTTTGTCAGAGTATTATACAAAGCCTTCTAAGGCAGGAATCACACATTCGGTTTTTGGTGCAGTTTACTGAACTAAAGCCAGTAGTGAAGTCAGTGTGAATGGGTGTTACTTCCCATTCCAGTTGGGTCCACTTCCAGCCTAAGGCCTCATGCACACAACTGTGTCCTTTTTGCAGTCCTCAACTTTTGGATCTGCGAAACACTGTTGCGATTCATGTGCAATGCGCATTTTCCAGAACAGTTCATCCAGCCCTCAATAGACCAGTCCTATCCTTGTCTGTGATACGGACAAGAATAGGCCATGTTCTAATTGTTTTTTTGTGGGGCACCGAAACGGATGTTATTTTGACAGTACGGTTACCATAGAAGTGAATGGGTCCACATCTGACAGTCAACAAATGCGGCTTGGATGCGGACCCAAACCATGGTTGTGTGCATGAGGCCTAATAGGAATGTTATAAGTCTGTCTACGCTGTAGATTAAAGAAAATACAAATTTCTACTTCTATTTTAACAGAAAATCCGAAAGCAGAAGATGAAAATGTCATGCAGCGCTCTTCAGGAGAAAATGTACATCCAGGACTTCACAGTACAGCTCTATCATGTAATCTCCCTAATCAGGAGGGGCCTTTTCCTGACCAATCATGGATTGTTACAAGTCCAGGTCAAAAAGTGGGTAAAAGGTTTCAATGCAATAAAGCGTTCACGAAAAGATCAAGACTTTCTACACACAAAAGATGTCACACAGGGAAGAAACCACACGCCTGTTCAGAATGTGGGGAAGTGCTTTACAAATAAACAGTATCTTGTTAAACATAAGAAACTTCACACAGGAGAGAAGCCATATTCATGTTCAGAATGTGGGAAATGTTTTACAGAAAAATTATGTCTTGTTAGACATGTGAGAATTCACACAGGAGAGAGGCCATATTCATGTTCAGAATGTGGGAAATGCTTTACACAGAAATCACACCTTGTTAAACATGAGAGAATTCACACAGGAGAGAAGCCATACTCATGTTCAGAATGTGGCAAATGTTTTACAGATAAGTCAATTCTTGTTTGCCATGAGAGAGTTCACACAGGAGTGAAGCCGTATTCATGTTCAGAATGTGGGAAATGTTTTAAAGGAAGAACACATCTTGTTACACATCTGAAAATTCACACAGGAGAAAGGCCTTATTCATGTTCAGAATGTGGGAAATGTTTCTTAAAAAAATCAAGTCTTGTTAAGCATGAGAAACTTCACACAGGAGAGAAACCACATTCATGTACAGAATTTGGGAAATTTTTTACAGATGTATCAAGTCTTGTTAAACATCACACAGGAGAGAAACTATATTCATGTTCAGAATGTGGGAAATGTTTTTTAAGTAGATCAAATCTCATTAGACATGAGAGAACTCACACAGGAGAGAAACCATATTCATGTTCAGAATGTGGGAAATGTTTTACACAGAAATCACATCTTAGTACACATGAAAGAATTCACAGTGGAGAGAAGTCATATTCATGTTCAGAATTTGGGAAAAGTTTTACAGATATATCAAGTCTTGTTAAAGATGAGAAACATCACACAAGTGAGAAGACGTTTATATGTTCAGAATGTGGGAAATGTTTTAGCAATAAGTCACATCTTGATACACATGAGAGAATTCACACAGGAGAGAAGCCGTATTCATGTTCAGAATGTGGGAAATGTTTTACAAATAAATCATATCTTGTTACACATGAGAGAATTCACACAGGAGAGAGGCCGTATTCATGTTCAGAATGTGGGAAATGCTTTACAAATAAATCACATCTTGTTACACATGAGAGAATTCACACAGGAGAGAAGCCATATTCATGTTCCAAATGTGGGAAATGTTTTACGTATAAATCAAGTCTTGTTTCTCATGAGAGAAGTCACACAGGAGAGATGCCATTTTCATGTTCAGAATGTGGGAAATGTTTTAAAACCAAATCAAATCTTGTTGCACATAAGCGAGTTCACACGGGAAACAAACCACATTTATGTTCAGAATGTGGGAAATTTTTTACAGAGAAATCAAGTCTTGTTAGACATGAAAGAACACATAGAGGAGAGAAGCCGTTTTTATGTTCAGAATGTGGGAAACGTTTTACACAAAAGCCAAGTCTTGTCGCACATCAGAGAAGTCACACACGAGAGAAGTAGAGATGAGCGAAATTCTTTGGGTACAAATAAATTCAACCCAAACTGAAAGTGCCAAGATTGCGTGTTCACAAAGACATGATTAAACATTTGACCATGTGCATCCACCAGAATGGTGGACACATCGAACACATCATGTAAAGACTTTTAGGAATCACTGAACTCGCTTGACTCCTAAACAGGTAAATATACTGTATTTTTCGCTTTATAAGATGCACCTGATGATTAGACGCATCTGGGTTTTGAACCAAAAGGCGTGCTAAAAAATGTAATAAAATAACTAAAAGATATCTCTCTTGCTTACACACCGTTATTGAGGGAATCTGGGAATTATGTACAGTTATGGAGGGATCTGCAGGTTACACACTGTTATGGGGGGATCTGTGGATGACGCACTGTGATGGGGGGATCTGTGGATGACGCACTGTGATGGTAGGATCTGTGGATGACGCACTGTGATGGGGGGATCTGTGGATGACGCACTGTGATGGTAGGATCTGTGGATGATGCACTGTGATGGGGGATCTGTGGATGATGCACTGTGATGGGGGGATCTGTGGATAACGCACTGTTATGGGGGGATCTGTGGATAACGCACTGTTATGGGAGGATCTGTGGATGACGCACTGTGATGGGGGATCTGTGGATGACGCACTGTGATGGGGGATCTGTGGATAACGCACTGTTATGGGAGGATCTGTGGATGATGCACTGTGAAGGGAGAATCTGTGGATGACGCACTGTGATGGGGGGATCTGTGGATGACGCACTATTATGGGGGGATCTGTGGATGACGCACTGTGATGGGGGGATCTGTGGATGACGCACTGTGATGTGGGGATCTGTTGACGCACTATTATGGGGGGGATCTGTGGATGACGCACTGTGATGTGGGATCTGTGGATGACGCACTGTGATGGAAGGATCTGTGGATGACGCACTGTGATGGGGGAATCTGTTGATGACGCACTATTTTGGGGGGGATCTGTGGATGACGCACTGTGATGTGGGGATCTGTGGATGACGCACTGTGATGTGGGGATCTGTGGATGACGCACTGTGATGGGGGGGATCTGTGGATGACGTACTGTGATGGGGGATTTGTGGATGACGCACTGTGATGGGAGGATCTGTGGATGACGCACTGTGATTTGGGGATCTGTGGATGATGCACTGTTTTGGGGAGGATCTGTGGATGACGCACTGTGATGTGGGGATCTGTGGATGACGCACTGTGATGGGGGGGATCTGTGGATGACGCACTGTGATGGGGGGGATGACTGTGGATGTGACGCACTACATGTGATGGGTGGATTTGTGGATGACGCACTGTGATGGGGACGATGACTGTGGATGATGCACTGTGATCTGTGGATGATGTGGGGGAATCTGTGGATGCTGTGACGATGATGACGCACTGTGATGGGGGGATGACTGTGGGATGACGGCACTGTGATGGGGGATCTGTGGATGACGCACTGTGATGGGGGGAATCTGTGGATGACGCACTGGGGATCTGTGGATGACGCACTGTGATGGGAGATCTGTGGATGATGACGCACTGTGATGGGGGGATCTGTGGATGGCATGCTGTGGATGATGCACTGTAATGGGGAATCTGTGGATGACGCACTGTGATGGGGATCTGGATCTGTGGATGACGCACTGTGATGGGGGGATCTGTGGATGACGCACTGTGATGGGGGGTGGATCTGTGGATGATGACACTGTGATGGGGATCTGTGGATGGGGGGATCTGTGGATGACGCACTGTGATGGGGGATTTGTGGATGACGCACATGTGGGGGGGATTTGTGATGATGCACTGTGATGGGGGATCTGTGATGACGCACTGACTGTGGATGACGCACTGTGATGAAGGATCTGTGATGAGGATCTGTGGATGACGCACTGTGATGG
>ONZH01013506.1:0-71994 GCA_900303285.1 Rhinella marina
CCACTCATATCTATGACATTTCAAAAGTTTCACATAGTCCATTATTCCCTCTTTCAATTAACTCAACATAGTACTAACATAAATGTTTTGGTCAACAGTAAAAACAGTAAAATAATGTAAGGTAACATCCAGAGCCATGCAGTACTGTTATTATTCTGTATATGAAATCTTATTTTGTGATCACATGCTGCTTTTCATTGCTTCTTCTTTGTGCACATAGAATTGGCACCATTCTGATACCCACACATAGGCAAATGGTTGCTAGTGGTTGATTAAACCTGTGTTTATAGAATGTTCTTGTCATCAAATTGAATTGGACCATATATTAGTTTAAAGGGGTTTTCCGGGAATTTTAGATTGATGGCCTATCCTCAAGAAAGGTCATCAATATCCAATGGGCAGGGGTTTGCAGCGCTTAAGGCCTACAGCTGATCAGCAGGGTTACCTGGAGTCAGACCTCCACCTATCTGATATTGAGGACCTATACTGAGGAACGACTATCAATATCAAATCCCCGGAAAACCCCTTTAATGTGTTGGTGAAATAATTAAGGCTTAATGTATGATTCGAGAGCTGAATTGAGCATGAAACTTATGATTTTAATAACACAATACTCATGGCTGAATATTAACTTGCAGAGCCAAAGGTATATAGTAAATAGTCTTACTTGCACATGTATTTTTTGGTGGTGCTGCTTGTAATTCCATTGATCACGTAACATTCACCACCATTAACACAGAACGTCTTCTCTTTTTCTGCACATCTTGATAGATGTCCTACAGCTGTAAAGAAAGTAAAAAACAAAAAGCGGTTACATTTACTAATATATTCATTCTGATTATTATACTATTTATACTGATTTAATTGAAAATTTATTACAGATGCTGAGTTATTCAATAAAATCTATCTGTGTAGCGCCACCTGCTGTTTGCTCTCTTTCTAATTTCTCTGTCCTGCTCAATGAGATGGAAGCACATGCTCAGTTCCATCGTTCAACAGACACTAGCTGGAGCAGACAGGACTCACTCTCTGATAAAGGACACATCCCTAAGCTGCCAGCTCCAACTAAATCTAGCAGAACAATGAATGTGGAGATCTCTGGATCCATGTGAAATACAGGGCTGGTTCTAGCTTTATTAGAAAGAGGTTGTCAAGTACTAGATTATGTATAATTTTCAATTTTTACATTAATCATGTGGTACTGACTAACAACTTTTACAATAGACACAATTTTTCTGTCTGTATTCCTTAAATGGGTTTTCCAGAATTGTAATATTGACTATCAATGCTTGATGGCAGTTCAACTTCCATCACCCCTGCTGATGAGCTGGTTGTAGGGACCATTGCACTTAGACAAGGCAGCTTCTTCATTATCAGGCACAGTGCCATACATTATTTACTGGCTGCGTACTCTGCGCCATTCACAAAATGCGTGGCACTGTAAACTGTGAAGAGGCCAAATCAATCAATCACCAAAATAATTTGCAGGGGCAAAGGTCAGACACCCCCATCGATCTAATAGTGACGGCCTATCCGAAATATGAAATTTCCTCTCAACCCCCCTTTAAATGGAAAATTCAGGCAAAAACAATTTAATATTTCATGGACAAAACCATTTTAGTTGTAAAGTGTACTTTAAGGTTCCAAATAAACTTTTGTCATATGGATGAATGATGTTTTAATGTCACATTGGGTTGCAGAAGAATGTTGTTTACAGCTACTCTCTGCACTGCACCCCATGATTAGCTGTAGTTCAGTAGTTCCCATATACCAGTTCCTAGTTTCTAATTCCAAACATAAAATGGATTATCAAAACCAAAATTAGCAGAGATCTGATATCATATAGTTTCAGCCAACACTTACTTGCATTTTAAAATAGAAACTTACAGAACAAGAACCGATTGCTGACTAGTTTCAAAGCAGAAATCACAGGGGTTCTTGGTCTATATTAGAGAGTGAGCAGTGAAGGACTACATCTGTTTTCCAAACTGCCATGGATGAGAACATGTTGTGGATGTCACACACCACTGTGATATTGTGACATGTGAAATATCCTTATGCAATAATATATATATATTCATTTAACACATTACATACCATTCATTCATACAGTATTCAATAATAATTGCTACATCAATTATTATTTAGGCACAAAGGATTCCCTACTACTTGTCACACGCTTTGACCATCCAAACTGAGATCTAAGTTGGCCATTTTTTAGAAGATATGTTAGTAGATGTCAAAACTGGAGACTATTAAGTTTGTGAAGATGACTTTTACAAGTTGATAAACACTTGTAGAAAAGGAGCTAGTCAGGAGAAATCCGTGCATATACAATGGGTCCAGCCAACATTTTTTAAACATGTATGGCTACCTAAACTCAACTCTGTTCTTCTGAAAGTTTGCTCCATGCACAAACAAACAATAGGACACAACACCATTCTAAGTAAACATGGTCTAATGACTATAAAATTACTTTGTTTTAAAAAATTTCTCATGCATTTTTCCCTCAACTTCAGATTGCTAATGTTATGTATCAAGCAATTCTTCAACAATCACATGTTAAGTAACACAACTATGACTATGTGTTATATGTGAATATTCACTGCTAAAGTATATTCTACTTGGAATTGGAACCATTTCTTCCTAGCTTCCACAGGGACTACGCATAGCACAAGTCTCAGATAATTTATCTGCTGGACAAACACTGAGGAGATAATACTGGACAATGTATTTCCTGGAAGCATGTCCAAAAAGAAGAAAACACAGTCTTTATTGTATTTAGAGATAATAGCATACCAAATATTTCAAAGTGTGTTGTCCTGTTAAAATAACATGAAGGATCACATGATATCGCTTAGAAACAGGGTTAAGATGAGGCATATAATCCTTACCTGAAATGGCTACATGCATCCTGGTTACAAAGAACCTCTGCTCAACTACTAAGCAAAGTCAACTGCCTACTGGGGTTATATCTCATAGAGGTATGCGTTTTAAAGCATAGCACACACAACCGTGCATACTGTGCCAAGTACTGATTGAATGTACAGTATTTCAGCTTCCGGAAGTTGTGTAAGCACTTTTTAAATACTTAATTGGGGACTAGATTTCTATTAAGAACTAGAGGTGTTGCAAGAAATATTGCCTGATTAGTAGAGCACAACGAACATATGTTATGATTTCATATCACTATGCCCAGAAACTTTCAATGTTTTTTGTCAGCACAAATCACAGCTGAAACAGCCTGCCGGAATTATATAAGTGTTAAAGAAGCCTTAGTGATCAACCTCCATGAGTCAACGCTTTTTAAAGGGTTTTCCAAGATTTCCTCTGGATAGGTCATCAGTATCTGATCAGTGGGGGTCTGATACCGGGGATCCCTGCCGATCAGCTGCTTTGAGAAGGCACAATGCCTTCTCCTTACTCACCAAGCACAGCACTGTACATTGTATAGCAACTCAGGCTTATTCACTACTGCCAGCGCCGCTGCCTTCTTGAACAGCTGAAACCCATAAATGGAAATATTAATCAAAGTATTAGTATATATGATTATTATGCTGTAAGCCAAAGGGATCTAAGAAAAGAATGCCACCTAGACTGCGGAGGTTTTAGAGGCAACTGCATCTATTCGATTTCACGTCTGGTTGGACAGGTTTGACATCTGCAGTAACTTTTGTGAGTATAGATTAGCCAAATCTTTATCGCAGGATTTCCTGAGCAAATTGTAACTGTCAAGCAGTCCTCGGAGAGAGAGATACAGCATTGTTATGGTAAAAGCTCATGCATTCCTAGGCAGGTTCAGCTGGCAGGTATTAGTGAACTTCACAAGAATCTATGTGGAAGAATAGGGAAAGTATATCATTTTCTGGCATATATAATGTAAAATGAAATGTGATAAATACTGGAAACGCCTCTTCAAATTAATTAAGTCAATATACTTAAATATATTGATTCTTAGTTAGAAAAATTATTTGAGTTATTTTATGTAATATAGGTCATTCTAAATGGAATCAAACAGATTAATGAATAATCTGTTGTAAAATTCGAGTTTGTCGCTTTCTACAATACAAGACATGATGCAGGGCTTTACGCTTCCTCTAGATAGCGATGCATGCTGATACAATTTTAACAAGGATGATTGTATACACTGGAATCAAAGTGTTAATCCAAGCAAGACATATATCAGTTTGTTCTGACAGCATTTTATGACTATTGAACTCTGACCAGATTGTACAGAAATTTCAGGGGTATGTACTAATGTAATGACAGCCAGATAAGTTTTAGGTACAGATCAAAGTAATTCTTTGTTTGACAGCATCCAGATTCTGAATGGGTTAAATAGCTATGGTCTTTATCTCCAACAGAATCCAGATTTAGCAGGAACATTCAAGGAAAAGTGGTAAATTCTCAGTGTCAGTATGGTAGATTGCACAATCATCAGCATACAGTGTGTGTTCTTAAAGAAGTTCTCCCCATGAAAAAACTGAGTGGACTTACTAGTTCTTGTTTTGTTCAATATAACAAATGCAGACAATAAAAAATAAAATTGAAAAGCAGTGTGAAGAAACTGTGGAGTGGAGAGTATGGCGTAAACATTTTTTAATTTTTTTAATTTTATTTTCTAATCAGCACATTTAACTCTTTCCTATATAATTACGAATCATACTTGTGGCTAGACGCAACACAGAATAGAGTCCCATTCTACTTGCCATGTGCCGCCATGTGCTTGTTTTTTTAATACTTGAATTTTTCATAAAATAACAATTGCAGAGCATTTTTCTTTGAACTTGATGCTGTTCTCTTCCTTTCTTTTAACTCCTCGAAATGTATAAACAAATTAACAACCAGGTGTTACCAGTTGGGAGATGTATCTCCACACAGGCTGACATTATCCAGTCAGTGAAGATAGTGTGAGAATGTATAGGGATCCATCATTTGGATGAGGAACAGTAACACTCAGTTGTCAATTTATTCATAAATAGTATTTTACTAAAACAGACATAAAAGGAGAGGTGAAAGGTCCTTATTAACTGATCTAAATGGACAGTAGAGTTCCTCCAAAAGCTCTTCCAAGCATATTTAGTATCAACAGCATAAACGTTGGGTCTCTGATCTCCCCTACTCAACAATTTATAAAATGAGAGTGCTTCCCATCTATCTATCTATCTATCTATCTATCTATCTATCTATCTATCTATCTATCTCATATCTATCTAATCTACTTTATTTTCTTCAGCTTTTTACGTGTGACATAACCCTTGCCAATTTAATCCCATCACTGCTCTTCAGTGTTAAACTAAGGTCTTCTTGGGGTCATTTTCTCAAGAAAGCAAAGAACAGGATACTGAGGTCATATGAGGAAAGACCAGTATTGGCAGCAGATATAGAGATTATGGTGATGTAATTAGTGCTAATGTTTTAACCAGAAAATGACAGCTGGTAAGAATAATGGAGCTGGACGTAGGGTGCTCATTAGTCTGCTTGTAAGCTGAGCACTGGACACATGAAGACTGTGCACTGTATTAGTGTAGTATTATTGTGCATAGGCAGTAGTGGTGATACCCAGGACTATTACATCTGCAGAATGTTCTGTGTAAATAGCAAATCGTGGGTCATCATTTCTATAATATATTTTAACAATAAGATTTGCTTCGGGCTGTTTTTATCATGTACATTTTCTCCTTAATCGTTGCAGTCAATGTGATATGATGCAGCAATCACCTTAAATCTTATTCATTTCACAGGAACCATGAAGGTATTTGGAGCTCAACAAGTTGGTTGTTTATAGATCAGACATGCTAGGCCTCCATCCAAGCATAGAATATCTCTCAAGATCTCCCATTCATGTACACAAATCAGCAGAGGGCTGGAAATATGTCATTTCCATGAGCAATACTGCTTAAGTTGATCCAGACTTTCTCAGTAAGGGTAATAAAATGTGAAACTCAGCCACAGTCTGGGAACGTAAATACCACATTTGTATGAACAAATTAATTATCTAACTTTCCGTCTTTTTCAATGTTTTATTTCTATGGTATGGATTCGCTCATTGAACACTTGAATAAACAAAACACTACATTACTAATTATTTTTCCACCATTGAGATATATATGACTCAGGGATCAATGTTTTATTGAAGTATACATAATAAGATCTTGCTCCAGATAGGATGACCTGTGTGGACACAATGTCAATCGGTTCTCATGTTTCTGTCATGACTCTATATTCTATAAGCTTAATGAATTCTTCAAATACTGCACTGTTTTAAGACCAACATCTGGTGGGTATTATTATAAAGTAGTCTTTGTGGTTAGCAACTACCTTGCTATGTAGCACCATGGGACTACTATTCACAAAAAAGGGCTCACATATCAAAACTCAGATAAAAAGTAGTTGTGTAGTTTATAACAGCAGATTAGATAATTATTTTCATGTTCCCAGAGCAGCTCAAGTGATGGGTTGTTATGGGCAAAAATTAAATTTTTCCTTTATGATAGCTTGATATGCGAGGGCTCTAGTTACCAGATTGAAAATTTACTTTTACCCCAATTTGCCTGATATTTAAAACAAGTGAATCTATTAAACTTCAAATATGGCACATAGAGATGAGCGAACGTGCTCGAAACGAGCACTGTACGCTCGGCTCCCCCTGCGCTCGCGGCTGCCTGCGCCCATGCGAGAGCAGGGGAGCCGAGCGGTACATTGCTCGCTTCGAGCACGTTCACTCATCTCTAATGTCACATAAACAATACAACACTGTAAACTGTTAAACACAGAGTTAGATTAAATTTTCCCCACATTCCTCCCTAAAACTGGTATAATCAGAGCAATACATGAGGTAGGGGCAGAAATGAATACATAAAAAAAGGAAGGTTTGGTAACAAATTTATGAAGGAGACAAGAAGAAAGGCTTTTATAATACTGGGGCACGCACAGAACATAAATGCAAGTCAAGGCAACAAAAAATAAAAAAAATAAAAAAACAAGGTGCCCTTATTAGTGATGCAATGTCTGATCAAATATGACCTCTACTATATAAACTCTTCCTATTTCAATGAAGGAAGCATCCTCTAACCGCACCAAGGTCACAATACAACACATTGTGCTGGTGGAGGCAAGACAAAAAATAGACTTGGCTTTGGCTTTATTTGGTGTATTTTATTACAATCCACTAAAGCTGACTTGTGTATTTTCCTCTCTATTGAGGGCACCTTAATCAATGTTGAAATCCTTACAATGAAGATAAACATAGAATTCACAGGGAGGGTGTAATGTATAGTGCTTCACTTCTATATTGACTTTAATATAGAATTGAGTGTTTTTTTATCCTTAAAGGCCCACAAAAACTATTCTACATTTTTCAAACCAGCACCGTAATCTGAATACGTCTGTAATAGCAAATAATTAAAAAAATTAGCACACCCCTTGAGCTGTGACAGGAAGTGAGATGCGGCAGAAAGAACATGCCCTCTGAAGGAAACACCTCCTGAGCTGCCAGCCTGATATAAATGTCAGAGCAACTGCAGCATTGAATGGAGAGATGTCTGGTTCCATGTGATGTACAGGGCTGATTCTGTCATATACTATATGATGTCTCATTTTCTATTTTTTACATTGATCATGAGATAACCTCTTTAAGGCCCCATTGAAATGGGTCAACACAGCAGGCAATTATTGGGAATGACCTGTCCAAGGACAAGGGAGCATGTCAACAACGGCAGTGCAGTAACATGTTAGTCACACAATGTATTATGCGACCTATGTGCTCATAGCATCCTCTGTCTACACATGCCTGGCCATATACAAGTACATTCTTGTACAGCCCTGTGCAGGCTGGATGTTTAGAACATATAAACTTTTCATTTTAAAGCATATTCTGAAAATAATTAGAAATTGGCCAACCCATTTAAATTAATTTTCTTGGTCCCCAAAAAGTTGTGGGGAAGGCCTGAATTCACTGGTGTCAGTGAACTTATTTGGGTACATCATTGCTACAGAGAGGCCATCACTGCATCCATGACATGCCTGACTACTCAGCTGACTGCTGAGGCCACTTATGGGCAGCACGTCATCATTGCAGCACTGGAAGCATAGACCTCTGGGATCACCAGAGCAGTAGCACTGGATCAAAGGAGGAAGAATCCCAGAAGCCGCACAATATGAATTACAGAAGAATCACTCTTTTGCTTTTACAGTATTTACTAAAGTTTATAGAGGTTTAATTGAAGTTATAAGATGATCTGAAGCTCCAACCCTGCTCCACAGATCAATAAATGAAAGGCTGGCGCCCACCACTGAGTGAGTGATGTTAGAGGCTGTGCGACCAGAATGACCCCATCTTTTCTTTTATGAAATCACTGCTCTTAGTTAAAATGACTTATTTTTCTCCTTTACTACAAATCTTATTTATGTCTTCACTGAAAAGCTTTTTGCTAAAATCTATAACCCAGTAACAGAAATGTGCTTAATGCATTAGCACTGCAAAAACTCAACAGAAAAAGTTCACCCTGTTAGGAAAGATTAATAAGGAAAATGGGTCAAGACTGGGTGAGCAGGCACATTTTGTTTGTTTGCTTGCTAAATTGGCATGATAACTTCTATTAACGCAATTCATTTTATGACCTCTTGACCAGAAGTGCATGCATGTCTGTTCAGGCGAAACCATCTCTGACAGTTATTAAAGGGGTTGTCTCACTTCAGCAAGTGGTATTTGTCATGTAGAGAAAGTTAATACGAAACCCTTAGTAATGTATTTTGATTGTCCTTATTGCCTTCTTTGCTGGCTGGATTCGTTTTTCCATTACATAATCCCCTGCTCCATTTCCATGGTTATGACCACCCTGTAATCCAGCAGCAGTGGCCGTGCGTGCACACTATAGAAAAATGGGCTGGCCTATCTAGTGGCTGGGGCCGTGGAAGCGCACACAGGCTGGTGCTTTTTCCAATAGTTTGCAAGCATGCCCACTGATGCTGGACTGCAGGGTGGTTGTAACCATGGAAAGTTTGTTGTATCATGAATCCCATGCGAGATTTATGCCAGAATTCTGTCCATGCGCCTGATTTCTGAACCTGCAACAAAATTCTTTACAAGTTTAGAACTGTGGCATTTTTGATAGTAGGGAGGTTGGCATGTCAAAGCCTAATGCTCACACTAATAAACATGCCAGCAAAGGTGTCTTTTATTTGAAGAGTTTACTAGGAGTAAATTTCGTCATATTAATGGACCAAGCCACAATTTAAACCATACAGCACCACCAAGTGGGGTTGCTATACCACATAAGGTATTGCAATCAGTGTCAAACTGAAATTCCTTGCGCCCACCTGAGGGCATGATTCTGAGGGCCCATAACAGGACTACATTATCAATAAGGTTTAATAGGATATCTGGTTTTAGGTAGACACAGTCTACAAACGTGCCTTGTACAAGAAAAGAATGGACCCCTTTTATGAAACAGCTGGTTTGTTGAGAGAGGTGCTCATCATAGAGTTCATTCCTAGAAAGTTATGTAATTGTGTACCAACTATTCTTCCAGATTGTAATCCACTAACAGCAATAACAACAAGATGGTAAAAAGATAGTGGTGGGCTCGTTTTCCTACTGTAGCTGCACAGGCTACACGTATAGTATATTCATCCTCAGCTGCAAATGAGATTGCCTTCTGCTAGACCTTTGGGGCCCATTATCAGCATACTACTTTTTTTGTCCAGCCGATTCTTGGCATATTTGCTGGGTAGTGACCAGATCTCTGCCAGACCCCATTATAGTCAATGTGGTCCAGCGGGGCAGGCGTCAGTATCTGGCAACACCGAATTTGGAGAACTCCAGCAGGCTGTTCTCTACCAAAACTGCTTGCAAGAGATGCCACAGATGTGAAGTTTACATCACCTATAAGCATAAATGTTGAGCAAAGCATGTATGTTAGTTTTGGGTGCATTTTCAATAGTAAATCTGCCCCAATATTGTTGGTCATCAGTATGGATGGTATGAACATGAAAGCAAGTAATATCGTGCTGATAATGACTGTAAAAATAGTATTGCTACAGAATGCGCTGCCGTCTACGTAGGTATTTGAGCAAATTTGATTCAGAAATTTCTGCAGTCCTATACATTAGAGATGGGGTTGTGCTGTATCTGCAGCATGTGCATGGATGTCTTAAATAAATCTGCCACAAATATACCATTAAAGAAGCTGGTCTAATTAGACGACCCCTTTTAGACTTTTCATTTGAATAGTTCTGATTCCCAGGAAGATAATGGAAAATGGAAATTATAGTTTGTTCAAGAAAAAATAATGTAATAAGTGATGCTTAGTGAAATGGGCTGGTCCTATATAATGTACAAACATACTACTTCAACACGGGGATATCATATTAAGTAAAACTCTTAATCTGCAAGCAGTTTTCTTTTAACTATCTGCTTAAGGGCATAATTTACATTTAAACCAAATTAATCACCACCAAATAGCAAGCTGTTCACTTAATCGGTATCTGGGCATTAACAACTGGCCTAATTTAATTATTCAATTTTGTGCCATCATAGCTTCGAATAGGCACTCCATCAATGTCACCTACAGACCAGAAGGAAGTGGAGCAGTTTCATTTTTAATGATTACTTAATTACCCTAAGTGGCTAAACAACAAAGTTTCCTTAACGTAAAGAAAGCTTAGTTTTGTACTTAACGTCAATGTGAAAAATGTAAATTTGTCACAAGCAGGGGCTGGAGAAATGTATTAGGAAGCAACCAGAAACATTGTTAAATTATATACTACAAAAAAAATAAAATCTAATAACTTTACTTAAGTATGTATGGCAAAAAGAAAACCATGCAAAAATGTATATATTTAGAATTGTATATTTATATACCTGAAAACGTATAACAACTTAAGTACGCTCAAACATAAAACTCATATCATCTGAATATACACTACAAAAATTTATTTCTCTCATGGCGACTCTGAAAATTAAAAAATAAAATTCATTGACTTGTTTAATTGATTATTCTGCATGGGTAGGAATGTTCTATTGAACATCACTCGAGGCAAGGCAGCAAAGACGAATCATTCATGAATATGATGCCTGAGGGAAATAGTATTTCTACAAATTGAATTGCTCTATCTTCAGAACTACTGAACAAAACTATACCTAACAGGCATATAGTAAATTGCTGACTCACAATGTGGAGGCGCATAGTCTGCTTGCTAACAAGCTAAGCACCTGGCCTTTCCATTCTGTGGCTTCCAGCACAATGCTAAATGAAGAAATAAATGTTTTCTCAAGGCATGCACATATTTTAGGATGTAATATAAACTGTAACCAGAAGCATATTTGGAAATGTTATGCAATTGTTAAGTTTATTGAAGCTATCTATCAAAAATGTAAAATTACACAATATTGCAAAATATATCTAATTAAAAATAAATTGATATTTTAATAGTAATAATATACATAATATTCTATTATTCTTAAACAGAAGGTGAGTAGAATGGTTGGGATAAAAAATTTAAACATTTCATATTAAATAATTCAAAATTTCTAACATTTCCTACCTTCCCATTTCTTATTGTTGCTTTTCAGCTTATGCTTTTCATTCAGGATAATGTTATTTCTCTTAAACTGACAAAAGTATAGTTGACATGCGTACAGTTGACTAACAGAACTACTGTACATTCATATAGGCCCATGGCCTACAAAAACTGTTCTTCATATTGTAGGCCATGGCCTCATTATTCCAATGACTATACATGATGCAAGAAGTGTTTGAAGCATTTTTAAAATATCCGCATTGTAAGGCCGCGTTCTATAAAATTATATAACTATTAAGATCAGCGGGGGTCCTACCACTGGGACCACAACTGATCACAGTAACGGGAACCTCAAACCCTGCGCGTAAACCCCTTAAACCATGAACCGTACAGCCAGTCCCTCATGGGTGCAACCACTCCATTCATTTCTATGGGAGTTCCAGAGATAGTTGACTACTAATGGCTGTCTCTGGAACTCCCATAGAAATGAATGGAGCAGCTGCACGCAAAGTTATCCCCTATCCTATGTATTACTTTACATAACTGGAATACCCCTTTAAGCTAAGCAATGCCATTGACATCACAAGCTTTCTGTTGTGGGAGTACTGGAAGATAAATTGTTTGTTAGTGGAATTTCATTTCCATGGAGGACAGATTTTTAAACCCGGAAGCTTCAAGTCACCTTTTTTTTGATGAGTCTCTAGTCAGCTTGCTACCAACTATGCTTCTTGATCATGCTTGACAGCAATACTAGCCAAGAAATCCACATGAAAGCAAATTATGTGCCATCACCCAGATTGACTTTGCTAAAAGGCTGAATGAAATTGCCTCACACACGATCCATTAGGCAACTGGCAGAAAGCCAACTTGCTAGTAAATAGCTCCACATAGCGAGTTATGGTGATGACTGCCAGAGGATAACTATGTTATCAGGAATTTTGTTACATTAAATATTATGCCATCATTATACAGATTACCCAGCCATAAGAATCTCACAGCTACTGTCATATCTCATTAGGAAATGTTAATATAATATCATGCAAATGACCATTACACTTTCCAAATCTTAAGTGAGACTCATATAATTTTAAATTATTAATTATATAACATATACTAATACTATATAATGTATAATATCAATTTTAACTATATATATATATATATATATATATATATATATATATATATATATATAGTAGACTAATAGAAAAAAAAACTTCATATCTAAAATCACCAATTACCATTGTATCATAAAAGCAAATAAAGGTGCAACTTTCAAAAAGAAAGATACTACCAGTCTACTTATTCAATAGCAAACAAGTATCTGGAGAACCAGCTGTGTCACCCACAGAATGGGCTGCACATTTGTAATGGTATTGCCAGAAACATCCACTCAAACACTTAGCAAGAGGAAGATGACCACAGTCAGTCTCCAGTATTGAAACATACATGTAGAGAAGAAATCTTTATCGTATACTCAGAGTATGCACTGGCTCCAACCTGAAGATAAAAACCATGACTTAAACATTTTCAAACAATTTCTCTGCATTTTGGGTATGATTCCATTGTTTCAAACACAGTAATAACCAATATAAATTCTTTAGTTCCCATTAGAGAACTAGGAACCACCTCAAAACCATTGTTTTCTAATGTTACTGTTGAGATAGTGCTGAATGCATCAATCATACTGCCTTGCCATATGCATGTGTTCAGAATGAACTCCAGTGCAATATTAACCATCTTTATATTAGGTTATTAGAATTGTCAAAGTTGTATAAAAAGTGAACACTAAAAAACTACTATTGGTCCATGTAAGCATTCATTGAATCGACTAAAGAAGTAAGTACTAGTCATGTGTTTGCTTGACTCCTGCCAGCAAGTTATGGCTATGCATGTCCAACACCAGCATTCCATACCAGGGACTGAGCACTCCAAAGAGGTAAGCTGTTTGCATTATTCAATATTATTTATTCCAAGGTCATCTGCATATCTGGAAGTGTTTAGACAGAAGATTTAGAAGAAATATATTTATCCAAGGTGAAAGAAAACATAGTGTACTTACTTCAATTAGTACTAGCACAACCATAAAAAAGACACAATGAGTACACAGAAATGACAAAAAGATGCAGACACTGAAAGTAATATACTTGAAGATCTTATCAAATATTCTTCTATTTTTGTTTTAAGTTCCCACATTACTAAAGTAGAATATATCAGACTGCTTTTTATATTGCTTGTCAATGCTTGACTCAATGCTATCTAATTTTTTCTATGCACTAGGAATTTCTGGCTAGATGTCTCCTATATACAGTTTTTAATGGAACAAGTAATATATTGACCAATATAGTTATCATCTCGGTATATTGCTCCCTCTGTTATACTGGATTTACAGAGCCTGATGGAGCGGGCGATTATCGTGAAGAAAGTGTTCCTTCCTAATAACTGCCTGCTCTTTGGTGGAGGTAAGAGCTGCATTTACATGCAGTGATCACAATCCCAGACTCCTCCTACAAAGGCTGCAGTGCAATCTGTGCCTGCAGAGATGAATGGTGAAGCAGGGAGCAGACGGCTTACTGCTTCACCATTCAGTGTGCTGGCCTGGAGGAGGACAGGAGCAGAGCTCCCTGGCGCTCTAGCAATGAGCGTTTCTATCTGTATTAATGGATGGATATCCCCTCCCCTAGGCACGACACTTATTTCACTTATTTTGGAGTGCTTTCTCTTTTTTCCATTTTTGATTATCTATTTACCTACAGTCTTGGAGGGATTGCACCCATACTTCTATATATTGATAGTGCTTCTATATATATTGACAGTGCTCTGTTGTAGTATTAAAAGCAGCTATGTATATGATTAACCAAAAAGACATGAAAAAAACAGCATAAATACAATAAAGTATTTACAAATGCACGTTGTGTACATAAGCATATTGTGAAATATAGTAGAATCGCAAAGGAAACTGATCTAAATAATAGGATCTACTGTGTAGAGAAAGAATTGCTGTGACATATACAGTACAAATATATAAAACAAGAAACAATATGCTCACTTACAAAAGGGACTCAAACTGGAAATGGAAGTGATGGAGAAAAGTCAAGTCACTGCTGTCAAAGCACACATACATGTAACCTCCACTAGGGTCAATTTCATAGGAAGCCAAATAACTTCTCCAGAAATATGAAAACTAGTGAAAGATAGATAGATAGATAGATAGATAGATAGATAGATAGATAGATAGATAGATAGATATAGATAGATATCTGGAGGGGGACACAAGACAAGTGAGATGTAAAGTTAAAAATTCCATATCATATTAGTGTTTTATCATTGACACTAGACAGGTAGATGTTCTCATGTGTAGACTAGACAGTCATTTAACACAGCATGTAAATAGTTAAGAGAACCCGACAAGCCACAATTCTGATTAGGATGGAACACAGAGAAACAGTGGTCTTTCAGGAATGACCAGAAACAGAGTAAGATGACCTGCCAAAGGCCATAATAATCTAACTGCACTTCACTAAACATCTCCTATAATTAAATAAATGTGAATAGAAGGCTCAGCTAAAGTATGGCAATTTAACAGATCACTGATACACAGAGCATGGAATATGATCACTTAAATATTTAAAAGCAGACTTCTGCCGAAAACATTCATCTCTTTGTTCATACATTTTGTAATATTTTGGACTGAACTGTAATCTCTTGTCTGCATTTTCAGATATTTGGTTTGCACATTGGGTATTCAAGCTGTGTCTGTTGTTAAGTGGTGAGTCAAGCAGATACATTATAAATCTCTGAATATTAAAGAAACTTGACAGCATCTCATTGACCTCCTGCATTACCACCAAGGAGAAGAGCAGGAAACGTGGCTGTCTGTTTTGTTCTTTTATTTAGCAGGTAGATTTCAGTATATTATCAAGGACACCACCCCGACATAAGGACACTATCTGTAAAGCTCCATATACTTTGTATGCATTCGCTGGTTCTGAAATTGAATGTACCAGTATAGGTAAATGAAATAAGCTTTTGTAAACTAAGGCAAAAAAATGTGTATATTTAAGTCATGAAACATTAACATTGTCTATGACTAAAGGGCAATTTTGGCCACAGATATGGTTCTCTTACATTAGTGAATTAATTTGGCTTAAAAATATATTTGTAATCGGGCAGAAATATCCTGTATCCATTTCTTTATGAGGAAAACTTGATCCTTCCCAGGAGCCTGTGAGCTTGTTTGACATGAACCACTGGCTGGAGCAGCTATATGAACACTATGTTGGTCTATGGGGAAATAACTTACGTCAGTTGCCTAACAACTACATATTTCCTTCTTGATAGATCTGTTTAGCTGGTGGTAACACCGACTCAAACAGAATATAATATATCAAACTTTCAATTTTCAGATGCCGTTCCACAGGTTTATGGTTATGCATGAGATACAGTATATACGTAAAATTTCAAGAGCTTAATCTCCCAGGTTCAGGTCCATGTGTGGTCAAGAATGCATAAATGTGCTATACCTGTTGCTCTTTTGCTATTTGACACAAATGTCTGTATATAATAATCACTTAGTTTAATCAAAGGTGTTTTCCAGAAGTAGAACATTGATAATGTATCTTCAGTATGGGTCACCAATATTTGTTTGGTGGGGGTCCAACTAAGGCATACCCTCTGGTCAGCTTAGCCCTGTGGCTTCTTTTTTAGGCCAGTGACATCACGTTCATCAGTTACGTGCCCTTAGAGACTTGGCCTAAGCTGCAGTACCAACCACAGTCACTATACAATATACGGCAATGTTTTTGGATGCTGTGAGGAGGCCACATCACTCACCGGAGCACCCTTCAAACAGCTGGGAGACCCTCACTGATCAGATATTGATGACCTATCTCGAGCATAGGTCATCAGTTTTCTACTCTTAGACAGGTGGTTTATACAACTCCATCACTTATGGTTCACTTTAGTTCAGAACCATTTCTAGTTACCTTCCAAAGGCCAATAACATGGATTATGGCCTAAAATCTAGATGCAGATTTCAGTTAACACATGATTTTAAAAAAACGCTATCAAAAACTGCCACAAATGACATCTGTGATGCCAGCCTGTTCAATTTTGGGGAAAGGTATCAGATTTATTTATTCTATTCCCCGAACATGGGGCATTATAGGGGCAGACATCTTGCCTGAGCTATGACTGAAGGCAACCCTATTGACTTCTATGGGAGAGTTATCTAGGCATGCTCTGTGACCTGTGTAGAGGTCAGTGCACAAAGAAAGAATAGATCTGACGATCACCTATTGTGAATGATGGATCCGGTCTTATCTATAAACAGAGATGATATCACTACAGGAAGGTTGAGAATGACAGATAAGAAGATAACTGCAGTAAAGTGATCTATACAGACCAAGATGTGGCATCTATTATTAGGCTTAGTGGCCGGTGCAAAAAGTGCAGTATTTTTTGTTTTTTTTTTTTAAATATAGATATTGACATTGAAAATAAAAAATAACCATAACCACAGATTTACTTACTTTATCTTACGTCCAATTCTATGCCAACTGTTACTTACTCTCTCTCTTTTTTTTTTTTTACTTTTTTCTTTGTTCCTCTTAAAATGTCCCATTGGATATGATTGTGGTAATCTGACATGACATCTCCTAATGTGCTGCTATATTCTGTTATCCCTGAGGCAAATGTATCTAATAGGATAAAAACAGTGTACCCAACCATACAAGAAGGTGTCACAATGTCTAAATATATGTGCAAAAATGCGATTGTGCAAGCTGCTTTATAGCAAGCGTGTTCTCATTCCAGGACATTAAGAGAGTTAGGCATTCTTAGGAAGTGGAAATGGCTAGTAAAGGGCTGCTAACATACATTGCTCCCTACAAAATGCTGGCAACTGATTTGTAATTCTGACATTTTTTGTAAGACTGTAATTCCTGTATGTACTATTGCCTGTTGAAGTTGAAGGAAATTAAAAAAGTGTAAGAGTACACATTTTATTGCCTTTAGTGTATCTTTTTATTTATTTCAGTTGTTTCAATAAATGGATCAACTGCCAACTACCCGACTTCCCTGCATAGGCGTCTATAATAGAATACCGCCCATGTATTGAGATCGTTGTGAGAGAGGCCAATGGGCGCGCTCATGGATACTATAAAAGCCTTGGAACAATACTCTTAAGTAGGTGGAAGAGTCATCTAAACTGCGTGTTAATTGCCATTATGTCACGCAGACACTCGACTCATAGAAACAGACTGGACATGTTGGCCCAACTGAAGGGGCGCGGGCTGACTGTCCAAGGGCCTCTGCATATGAAGGAGAGGCACTGGGCAACCAATATACTAGAGCATACATGTGGCAAGGGCGGGAAAAGACGGAGGCCTGGCCCTCAAACTGGTAACACCACAGACCCATATAAAGGATGATGGCACAGGGGCATCCACGGTGCCGAGGTCAACAATAAAATGCAAGAGTCCCATTACGATATTATTTGCAGGCTCTGATACATTACCAGAAAAGTTGGGTAGGACGCATCGCTACTGAGGGGAGATGAGAAGTCTAATAAGAACACAAACATCTCCAAAAGACAGCGATTTGCCAGCAAGGGACTACCCTGATTGTCCCTTTCCAGCTTATCTCCGGTGTCTCTGTGTCAAGTGGAGAACTCCAGGGCTTCGACACCTCCATAGTGTCACAGCCCGGTTAACAGTTCAGATGACTGTACAGCTAAAATCCATTTGCCCAGTCCAAGGGGTTAAATAAGGGCTTAAATTATTGACCAAGGTAAATTAAAAGTTTTTTCTTTCATACAAGCAAAAGTATAGATTATACCCCCTTCACCCCAGCGCCGTTACACTGTACGGGCTGGGGCGATGCCGGGCACATGGCGCCCGCTCGCGGGTGCAGGCGAGGCGTCTTATGCCGCCGTCAAGTCTCTTTGCTGTTTCTAACAGCAGGAGACGTGCCCTAACCTACTACATCCGGCCATAACCCAAAGCATTGTAAAGCCAGAGACAAAGGATTACTCGGGGATGGACAGTGGTAGAAGAATCTTTTGCTATTTATGCCGTTTAAAACATCACACGGGTTTATCTGCACCATACACCTGAACATCTCTGGGACCGCCCCACATCTTAGTTGTGGTAGCACAATGTGAGATTAACGATCAACACACTGGGACCATCCTCGCTCGGTTGATCGCCGTCCTAATGCACAGACCTAAGGTATACATTCGTATAAATGGTGGGGTTCAAGGAACGATTTCTGCCTCAGTCATTCCTTCCTCGTTCGTTCATTATCGCCAGCAAATCCCTGATACACAAGGATGTGCTGCGACAATCAGGCATCTTTCATCCTGATAAAGGTGCCTATCAGCCTTTGTGGTTCATAGTATCCCGCCTTTTCATCATCCTTTGTGATGTGTGCTGGACTTATAATGACATATGAGAAGAAACAATTAAAGTACCGCTATTTATATCAAGGTGGCAAATGATTAGTCATCCTAAACTGTGGTTACCAGAGACAGCTAAGGGTATCTATAATACTGCTATAAAAGCAGCAATTCTTGCTGTATTTGGTGAAACCAATCAGATATTTCCGACTCTGACTGAAAACATTCCATAGACATAACTAAAAAAGTTGTTCGGGGTGTCAGAGACTCTAGTGGTTTATGAAAAGGAAAAAAAAATAATTCCCAAACATTTTACAGTATTATTATGCAAGTAGAAACTAAAAGATCATTCAGAAAATCTCCAGGATAAGCATTTCACCATATACGGGAACCAAAGCTGGTATAAAGGTCCGGTAGGATTACAGTTTTCCAACACAAGACTAGCTAAAACTTAATGTCAATGAGTCTTTTTCTTCTCATGTTCATCACTCCCACTTGGGCCATCGTGAATTATTTTCCAGCTCGAACTCAGAGCATAGAGCACTCATATCACATATCAAATTTCCGCGACCTTCCTGACGTTTAGTGCAAAATCGTGGGGTTATAGCGAATAGAATATTTGCTGCGGCCTACTACATCACCGTTGACCATTATATGAAGTCACTATACTTCTACTCGGATAATTTCTAGCCCAAAGTGTTCTATACCAGAAAATAAAAACTCGACAGTGAAAAATATTTATTAAAAATGCATAGATTCCCCTGTGCATACTGTACCCCAAGGAGGTCAGCCAATAGCACACTCACAATTCCTATCCTTACCTAATAGTTCTAATTCTGTAAGCTCTTAACACAGTCCCGAAAACAATTATATAAACAATAAGGCCCATTTATTTGCGGAGCTATTTTTGCTCAAGGTAAAAGGTTGCTAATTCTTCCACGGTGTCAATCATACTACGTCAGCTACTTCAGAGTAACGAACCAAGTCTAATCTAACCTGCAAGCAAACTCCCATTCAGTATTAAAGGAGAGCAGCTTTTACCATGCTCTATGCCTATAAATGAAAAATCAAAATTGAATGTGTGCCGGCATTTCGTGTAATATTTAACACAATCATATCTGCCACCTGTTAAACAATGGATTTAATTTTAAACCTGTTCAAAAGATATTGGAATTGTCCCACAATATGTGAGTGATATTTCATTTGACAACTTACTGAAAAAAACAGACTTGATAGCACTCCTTCCACACATTTTAATCGCTAAAGCCTGCCACAATAAAAACTACCAGTATAGAACAAATCAAGATCGATTATTTAGCAGAAGAGGTAGTAAAAGCCCCTTACAAAAAGAGTGCTTAAGCCCCCCTATTACCAAGTAGATTTCCCACGTATATTCTATATTTAAAAAAATAAAAATTAAAAAAAAAATAGAATAATCTAGCAATTTATTTACAAACTAGGCCCTACTAGAGACTAAATAAGTAATGTCTAAAGACTTCCTGTTCTTTTAGAAAGACTCCAACCCACACACAATATACGACCAATAGACACCCAAATGGTGACAAGTACGGAGGGAGAACAACAACCAATCCCCTTGACTTTCAATATGGGGCATTGCCTCTTTGGTAGTGACCCTATCGGCAAAGGTCCAGAGGGAAATAATGAAGTAGTGATACAAGCCTCTTGTTATGCCTGAAATGGAATACGCGCCTGACCCTGTCACCCTTTTAAAATATAAAGACCCATAAAAGTTGATATCTAGTCCAATTGTTAATTACCATTTTGGGTCTCTGTGAAATACTCTCGGGGTGAAGTGGACGAGACTGAAAAGTTACTGTGTAGCAGTAACCCAGGACAATATTAAACTCAACTATAATAGGCTAATGACCATTCAAACACTTGATTAGGCCATTAAAAATTGACAGTGTGCCCACAGAAACAATGAAGACAGAATATGGTAATCCCAACGATATCTTTATAAAACGAATACAGCCTTTTTCTCTAAAAAATAAAAAAGTTTATAATAAAACCAAAAAATGTTGATCAAATAAAGGTTATATTTGATCATCCTAGAGATTATTATCACAACACTCCCCCACCGTAATATAATGAATAATAGAAATGATATCAATTAAAAAGACTCAGATCGCTTCCCGCCAAGAGGTAATATATGAGGAAGTAGTCCCACTACACATCCTACTAGTGCTACCTCAGTTATACACATAATTATACCAAAAAGTATATTGGCCTAAATAAAAATAGGAATGTTCAAATAAATTTTGATACAAAAGAGGAAATAAATAAAACCGAAAAAAAAAAAAGGGCAACTTTCTAATTATTTTATCACTATGAAAACGCAGGAAAAACTATACATATTAGGTATTGCCGGATTCGTACTGACCAGTAGAATGAAAGTAATGGATCAGTTTTAATGCACATCGAACGCTGTAAATAAGAAACCCGTAGAACTGTAGCGGAATAGCGTTTTCTTTGCAATTTCACCCGGTTTGGAATTTTTTTCCCGCTTCCCACTACACCGTATGCAATATTAAATGGTGGCGTTGGAAAGTACAACTTGTCCCGCAAAAAACAAGCCCTCATACAGCTATGTGAACAGAAAAATAAAAGAGTTATGGCTGTTTGAAGGCAGGGAGCGCAAAACGAAAATGCAGAACCGAAAAAAGCTCCGGGGGTGAAGGGGTTAAATTGCTTTCTTGAGTGATGTAAACAAATATAGTATTTAGTCTTTTTATGTAATTGAATTCTCTGTTGAAGCGCAAGGAATCAAAACCCTAGTGATAAAAAGATTTGTTCTGCACAGGTAGCCACGTAGGGGCCGTAGGTAGGATGCCTCAAAATCTTCTACTGGCAACTTTCCAAGAAATTTACAGTGTTATTAGCAATGTGAGTTTGGGCCCTGCAATGCAATAACAGAATTCCTGTGGAACATGATGAGCAGTTTTCTTCATTTCTATTAAGCTACCTGCTAGGCACTCCCCAATAATGTAACTGCTTTGTTATTGTGAAATGAGAAAGATTAAATCTCTTGTTCCAACTGTTTCGACCAAACCACTTTTAATTCTTTAAGATGATAAGCTAATTTAGATGAACACCTCCTTCTCTGTTCATCTGTTACACTTCCCCAGCCATCACTAAATTCACATTACTGAACTGGATCCACGTTACAGCTAGAGGTTCACAATAGTAGCAAACTGCTCTTTGGACCTCTCCTTGCATTCATTCATGTACCATGATTGGTGTTACTAAACACCATCAACGTGCATCAACGTGTCGAGGGCTTGCAATCTACAAGGGGTATAGCGGCAGCAGGCTTACTGTGGGTTGTAGGCTTGTCTGAAGAGGTGGGTTTTCAGGTTTCTTTTGAAGGTTTCCACTGTAGGAGTCTGATATGTTGGACTAGAGAGATCCAGAGTATGGGGGGATGCATGGGAGAAATCTTGGAGGTGATTGTGGGAAGAGGTGATAAGAGGAGAGAAGGAGGTCTTGAGAGGATCGTAGATTATGTGTGGGGATGTATCAGAATACAATAAATATCAGATTATACAGACCTCACAGTAGTATTCTGCTACAAACATTCATTTTCACCAGGATACTTTTTATGAAGTACACATCAATAAGTGTTTTTGTTAATTTAATATTTGGTAACATTATTTTACTTTAATTTATTATACTTTTCTTGGATAAGGCCATATCACAAATTTATAAACATCTCTTTACATCCTACCAACCATTGTCTTTGGGCTCATTCAGACCGTATGATGTCTGCAAAAATACGGATCCGTTTTTTTGCGGACAGTTCAACTTGTCCCCAAAAAAAACGGATAGCATTCCGTTTTTTGTGGACTGATACACTTCAATGGGGCTATGCCCTGATTTTCACTGTCAAGTATAGGACATGTTTCATTTGTTTTGCGGAGCCATGGAATGAAAAAAAAGGGCCCATAGAAGTGAATGGGTCAGTATGTAATCCGCAAAAAAACGGATCCGCATTTTTGCGGACAACATACGGCCGTCTGAATGAGCCCTTTCTACGAGGCTTTCTCTAAATTATTCAGGCAGTAGCTCTATATATGATATCTGTACCTCCATCAATAACTCCTCCACCTAACCTTCTATGCATCTGTTCAATATGCTATTATAGTATTCTTGAAACCAGTTTATGCACTTCCAGTATAGTCTGTTCCGGCAAAATCTTACACTACTCACAAAAATGTAGAGATATTTGGCTTGTGGGTGAAATTTCAGGATTAACCTTTACATGTGAACTTAACGTGACCTTCTCTAAACCTTTGAATGCACATGTCCAACTCTTCAGTGTTTCAGTACTTTTTGCACAGCTTGCTGTTCTCTAACAAGGATCTTAGCAGCAAAATTCACAACTGGTGTTTGATCCATGAATCACCCAATAAATTTCCTTTTTCAGTTAGAATTGGTATTTAAACAGTCCTCCTCATCATGCTGTTCACATTTTGACATCATGAGACCAAGACAACACCTAACAATTGATCAACAGTACCTCGCCATTGCAAGGCTTCAAGCAGGATGTTCTCAGATGGAAGTGGCCACTGAGCTTAGACTGTCACAAAGTATCATCAGCAGGTTGCAACAGAGATACAGAGAGACTGGAAGAGTCAAAGAAAGGCATAGAAGTGGAAGTCCTTTGGTCACATTGATGACTGCTTCATTGTGAACAATGCCATGCAAAACCGGATGATGAATGCCACACAACTCCAGGCACATTTAAGGGAGGTGAGAGGCACCCAAGTGTCATGTCAGACCATTCAAAATTGTTTACATCAGCGTGGTGTGTGTGCTAGACCACATGCAAGTCTAACTGACCACAGGCATCATTGTCTTGCATGGGCCAGGGAGAATCTACTCTAGAAGAGGGACCAGTGGGCCTCAGTGCTGTTCACTGATGAAAGTTCATTTATGCCGAGCAGAAATGATGGCTGCCAACAATGTTGGAGACGTCAAGGAGAGCGCTATGCATCAGCCACTCTTTGCTTTTGGTGGTGGTGTTACAGTGTGGGCAGGTGTGTCTAGTCAATACAGAACTGCCCTACACTTTGTGAATGGTACAGTGACAAGTACATACTACTTGAATAACATCATAAATCCAGTCATTGTGCCTCTACATGAACAACATAGGTCTAATTTCATCTTCATGGACGACAATACACCAGCTCATCGAGGTCGCATCATTAGGGAATGGCTGCTGGAGACTGGGGTACCTGAAATGGAGTGGTCTGCACCTTCTCAGACCTGAATCCCATTGAAAACCTATGGGATCAGCTGAGTCCCCATGTAGAGGCTCATAAATCTGTACCCCAGAACCCCAATGATGTGAGGATCGCCCTTCAAGAAGAGTGGAATGCCATGCGTCAGCAGACAATAATTTTGACCTGTGAACAGCATGGGACGTCGTTGTCGAGTTGTACTGTAATTAATACTCAAGGCCACATGACAAGTTATTGAGATAGTTTCATTTTTTGGGGCGGTATACCCACCACTGTTGTTGGCTTTTGTTTCAATAAATTGTTTGAGATAAGGAAATCACTATTGCTGCTTCTACTTAAATGCCCTACTTTCATGATATATCATCACTGTAGTGGGAACTTTTTACATGTTCTATAAATTTCACCCGAAAGCCAAATGTCCATAACTTATTATGAATAGTGTATGCTTAGGGTAGCATCTCACAGTAAATGCTGTATGATTTTCAAGGATTAGAAAAACATCTGATTTCTTGCAACAACTTTCATGTCCATGAAGCAGGTGTGGCATTCTTTTTTGGAACCAAGCAGCCATGTTTTTATAATGCTGAACAACCACTTTAAAAGGTACCTAAATCATTGTTTCCGGGCAGCAGATAGTGCGGTCTAAACAGCGTTCTGCTGCCCAAAAATAGTGCAGCTGCGAAGGAGATCACTTCATGTAAATGTAACTCTTCACCTCCACTGTCAGTAAGGAGAGTGTACTTCCCTAAAAACGGCTGTACATCACGCAGTGTAAACCCACCTTTAATCTCCAACTTTACACCAATACCTAATTTTATCACCCTCAACCTCATAGCTCACCGCAGTGCAGCACTTCCCTATATTTCCTCCCTCCTTTCTGACCACCACCCTAGCTGTGCCCTATGTTCTGCCAATGATCTTAGCTTAACCTCCTCTAGGGTGTAAATTAACAACTACCACTGCACTATATCACCCTATTAAAATATAGCGGAGACATTTCTTCCCTCAACTACCGGGTTATACCACGTTCATATATCTTCTTTCTTAGAGCAGCACTGTATGTTTAAAGACAGAAAATATTGATGGGCTACACTGTCTCCCTACTTACAGTCTCCCTAAATGACCCTATCTAAATGCAGGTAAACCACCCTGAAAAGGATGCCCCTGCTCCACATGACCCTAACCATATACACAGGGGCATAGCTAAAGACTCATGGACCCTGGTGCAAGAGTTCAGCTTGGGCCCCCCTTCCCCCAGTGCTTTGTGGCCAGGGGCAGAGAAGCACATAGCCTTCATGCTGCCTGAGGCAAAAATATCAATGGCACCCCCCCTCCCCATGCCAAATTCTTGACCTAACCCCTTCCCTTCAGCCAGAGATGTAACTTGACCAGCATGCACTTTCTATAATACCGGTGTCTTCTTATATGGCACATGGGTCTTTGGGCCCCTGCAGGCTCCTGGGCCCGGTAGCGACTGTTACCTCTGCACCCCCTATAGCTATGCCCCTGCATATACATATAGTCCCAAAGCGTATTCCCCTTGTCATAAAACTTGGTTCTTTTGGGACACTGTAATCTGGCTCATTGGTTTATAAAACAGGGCATCCTAGTGTTGGATTACCCTGTCCAAAATATTAAATACAGATACTGGCACCCAAAATATTATATATATTGCATTAAACTGACTGCTCTATTTTAAGACCATTATTCTCTGAATCCCTTTCGATCTGCCATACTCCTTGTGATCGAATGCACTTTCTGTATATACGTACACAGATACCTTCTGGTGACAAGCACAGACAGCATTGTGTGTGCTACCCAAAGACGGCTGGCTGGACCATTGTACAAAACAAACACATTTTCCTCCTGTTTCAGCTCTATTTCTTCATACATTGTAAGCAAGGTCCTCACTCCCTTTGTTTTAATTATAAATTAGTTTGTTATTCCATGATTTCTGATTATCTTCATACACGTAGCCCCTTCCTTGTTCCCCAGCGCTGGTTCCCTGCTTCTTCTCCTCCTGGCCTGCCATGCTCTTCACTCCCCGGCTGAAAACACTTAGGCCCTGATTTATCATACCATCACTCCAGAATTCTGGCATCAAAAAGTCGCAAAATAGGGCTTTTGCGACTTTTTTGCACTCTTGTGCGCAAAATGTATGCAATTGTGCAAAATTTTGCGACTTTTTGCATGTGTACACCGCTCACTCCAGTTTTGTAATATGGGTGGAAAAGTGGGTGTGGTTAGCTATGTTAATGAGTTTCACTCCAGATTTATCATTGCGACTTTTTTAAAAAGTCGCAAAATAGTTGCAATCTCACTCCAGGGGGAGGGTGGAGTAGGAAAAGTGGAGGAGCTTCTCTAGACAGAAGTGTTAGGTTTAAGGAATAGACACATTTATCAAACAATCTGTGACATTTGATAAATATGGCACAAAGTACTCCAACACAGACTGAAGCAAAACTGACTTCAAATATTCTCCTAATGATAAATTCTCCCCTTAGTTTGTTGCAGCCAATCACTGGTGATGCAGTGACTGGCTCCCCATATGTTATGACAAATGGTCACATGATGTAAGTGGGGATCCTGTCACTGTGCAGAACGTGCGGCAGATGCAGAACTAGCTGAGCCTCTAGGTGTAATGACAATGCTCCCATTGCTCCTAGAGGCTCATTTGCATAACTTAAAACTTCATTTTTCTCATGATCCCTGACGAGTAGGAGAGGAGCATGAGGCAGCTCTTTACCTCAGTGTTGTAAAGTAACTTGTCCTCATGTGTGATCAGGACAGGTTTTGTGTGAACTAATGGGACAGGGGCCATTTTGTTTCCCCTGATGATTGCTCCCCAGACAAAACGAGCCATTATAACTAATGAAGGTATTTGGGAATATATTTATAATAATGTAATATTTAAGTATTTTCATTTTCTTAATTCCCGTAGAACCCCTTTAAACCCTGAAAATGTTTATTGTTTTGTATTATTCTGCTAAAATACAAAAAGTTATGTCTAAGGAGTGGATCTGGGATATGTTGAGTAGCCGTACTAACATTTTACCTTTTAGGTAAATTCCTTGTGATACAAATAAACAAGTGATTATATAATGATTTGTTTGTATTGTACAGTATACTCATTATATTACTTTATTCTTGTCTTCTCATAGCTAAAATGAACCACATTTTTAGCCCCAATCCTACTTTTTTCAAAACACCATCTTTTTAGAGTCTCTATTTGTGTGTAAAGCAGATCATTAGACCATGCATGGCTCAGAATATTAGTTAAATAAAGCTACTCTTGGGGGTTATTCAGATTTAGACTTGATAAAGGGTTTCTGGCTATCTACTTTGTTGCTTCACTACAAGGTTTTCATTTTGATTGGTTTTGTATCAGTTCTGAATAACAAGTAGATTTGTACATAAGACCACAGGCTGAGCTCGCTAGTCACACCATGCTTTAAGAGCTCTGCTCATCTCGCTATCCACATTTATTGATTCAGAGCAGGCTGTAAAATCTTTTAATGGACCAACAAGAGACTTCTTCAAGGATTTAATAGTGGATGAACCGCTTTTCAAAATCTCTCTGGTGTGTAGAGAAACAAACAGCATTTTTGTTGCAGAAAAAAATGTTTGAAGGTACTAATGAACCGTAAATGGAGCAGCACTATGAGAAATCAAGAGCATTGTGTCTGTCAAGTGGTATTACACTCCTGGCAAAAAATGAAAATTCAGTTGTTGTCGTAAGTAGGGTTTATCTTCCACAAACCAAACTTTTACTCACCTGAGGCTATACAATCCAGGGGTACTCTCACTGGTATATATTACAGGATCTAATACAAAAGTATGAGATCCTGTAGAAAGAATAATGACACTGCTCCATGAAGGTGCAATGAATATCATGATCCAGCATTCAGGGACTTGATTTTCTGTGAAGGGAGAATATAAGTGGCAAAAACAATTTTATTTTTAGATTTTTGCCCAATCACCCTAAAAGAGGACCTGTCACCACTCCTGACATGCCTGGTTTAAAATCTACATGCATTCCCCATGTAATAATAATTCTGGATCATCTATTCTTATGGCTCTATGTTGTACCATTTCTTATTTCTACTAAAAGTTATAAATGAATTGCTAGCAGTCTGCAGTAAGTGTACAGAGGGGAGGTAACCAGTTGGGACTCACTCTATCCAATCAGTTCCAACTGGTTACCAACCCTCTGTACCCTTACTGAAGGGTAATAGAAATTCATTCATAAATTCTAGTAGAAATAATAAAGGAATGGCACAACATAGAGCCATAAGAATAGATGCCCCAGAATTGTTATTACATGGAGAATGCATGTAGCTATTAAAATAGACATGTCAGGAGAGGCAACAGGTCCTCTTTAACATGTAGGTTCTCTTTAAAAATACATTTTCATAAAAATGTGCTAAAGGGGTTGTCCGGGTTCAGAGCTGAACCTGGACATATCCCCAGTTTCACTCAGACAGCCTCCCTGATATGAGCATCCACTCCAATGGTCTCCTTTGCCCTGCACTGAATCACGCAGGTCAAAGGCTTTTTTTGTATATCTGGTGACGTATCAAGCTCTCCATGGGGAAAGCTAGGCCTAGCAGTGAGCCCTGTGATGTCACCGACACTAATGGGTGGGATTTAGTGCTGCCCTAGCCTGTAGAAACCTCCGCCTAGCAGTATAAAAATATAGACAAAAAAGCCCTTACCCTGTGCGAGCATGCTCAAATATCCATGTCAGAGGGGCCAGAAGGGTGAAAATGGGGATATGTCCGGGTTCAGCTTTGAAACCGGACAACCCCTTTAAAAACATACAGAAAAACAGAAGAGGACCACTTGGGAATGGATTGTCTGAAGTAGCAAGGAAGATTATCAAACTTTGAGTTATTCGAGAAAAAGCTAAATATATGGTTTAGGGGTATAGATGAGCAAATGTCTTTAATTTATTTTGGGTCCGATTTGAACAAATCAGTCATCAGATTTGGATCCAAATAAATTTGACCTGAATCAAAAGTGACCCAATTGACCTAAAAAGTCATGTATGACACCCTGTGATCTCCTAGGACGGTATCTGCAGTACCCCAGACCTGGGGGTATCTGCAATTGCTTGTTATTGATTGGTATATGTATTATGCTTTCCACCGTATGAAGTATGGTTGGCACTGGTTGGCAAGAACAGGGCTAACCTGTTCCTCACCTCTTGGTCGGTAGTGGGCTGGTCCTTCTTTCTGCCAAGAGGGGGAATTTGAGTCCACATAGTAAGGAGAAGTAGAAGCACATGTGAGAGCTCCTACATCAATTTCTGCTGTGAGACCCTTATTCCAGGGTAATTGCCAGAATCAAGAACACAGCTTTCAAGAAGCTTCAGTGTGCCTAGACAGCAGAGTGTTCACGGAAATCATAGCTCAGACACTCATCACCTTGACCTAGTCAGTCAAATACCAAGCTATGGCTCCAGAAAGGCAGGGAGTGAAAAAGGAAAATGCAAAAACAGTCAAAGCCAATTAATAAAGAGGTTAAAGAGACCATGTAATATCTTCTACACAATATTTCAAAGGTTGATTCATTGAACAGATTTAAAAGGGGCCTAGATGCCTTTGTTTATTCCGGTAGGAATTTCCAGTCTTCAACACTGGATCATCAACACCATAGGTTAATAGGTTGGGCTTCATGTACCTTTTTAGCTATTTAAAGGTGTTGTCCTGCCATATATATTGATGATACAACATCAGGATAGGACATCAATTTGAAATCAGCAGAAGTCCCACACCTGGCACCCCCACTGATCAGTTTTTTGAAGAGGAAACGGTACTTCAGACAAGCACTGCTTCCAGTTCATTACAATGCATATTGTCTTGGAAGTGCAGTGTAAGG
Organism: Rhinella marina; assembly: GCA_900303285.1. Taxonomy (NCBI): domain Eukaryota; kingdom Metazoa; phylum Chordata; class Amphibia; order Anura; family Bufonidae; genus Rhinella; species Rhinella marina. The sequence goes on from ONZH01013506.1 coordinate 30,061, forward strand.
AGAAGTACTCTTTCCGTTCAAGTGAAAGGAGCGATTACTTGTAATTACACTACACCACTACACTACACCACTCCTCTTCGAACAGCTGATCAGTGGGGGTGCCGGGAGTCGGATCCCTGCCGATCAGATATTGATGACTTATCCTGACGATTAATGGCAGGACAATCCCTTTGACTTTATAATATACTTTAAACCTTTGCCTACGCAGGCAGTTTTGGCCTAAATGACCAAGCCTTATTTTCCAAATCTGACACCTCACTTTATGTGATAATAACTTTTGAATGCTTGTATTTATTCGAGCGATTCTGAGACTGTTTTCTCATGACACATCGTACTTAAATGTAGTAGTGAATTTGAGTCAATATGTCCTACCTTTATTTATAAAAAAAAAAATACAAAATTGAAAGAAAATTTGGAAAAATTAACCATTTTCAAAATTTTAATTTCTCTGCTTTTAAGATGGAGAGTGATACCTCATAAAATAGTTTTATATAAACATTCTCCATATGTCTACTTTATGTCTGCACCATTTTATAAATGTCATTTTATTTTTTTTAGGATGTTAGAAAGCTTTGAATTTTAGAAGCAATTTGGAAAATGTTCAAGAAAATTTTCAAAACCGACTTTTGAAGGGACCAATTCAGTTCTCAAGTCACTGTTGGGCTTACATAATAGAAACCACCCATAAATGACCCCATTTTAGAAACTGCACCCCTCAAATTATTCAAGATTGATTTTTGAAACTTTGTTAATCCTTTAGGTGTTCCACATGAATTAAAGTAAGATGGAGTATGAAATTTTTTTGTGAAGATTTTCCATTTTAATCCATATTTTTTCCTGTAGCACAGTAAGGGTTAACAGCAAAACAAACCTCAGTATTGATCACTCTTAGGGATCTAGCACAATGCACGGGCACTGACAGTGGGGCCGCTGTATTCGGATCGCGGACCCATTCACTTGAATGGGGTCCGCGATCCGCATCTGAAGGTCCAAACCGCAAAAAAAAGTAAAGCATGCACTACTTTTTTGCGGTGCGGAGACACGGCCAGAAACACCACGGAAGTAGTGTTTCCGTGGTGTTCAGATCCGTGCCTCTGTTCCGCATTTCCGGGATTGCGGACCCATTCAAGTGATGCAGGGTGCACACGGCCGGTGCCCTGTATTGGGGACCCAACGTATACAGGCCGCAATATGGCCAGGGGCCGGCAATGTCCATGTGCATGAGACCTTAGGCTACTTTCACATGACCGATGTGTTTTGCTGATCCACAAAAAAAACGGATGACGTCCATATGGCATACGTTTTTTTTGCGGATCCGCTGTAACAATGCCTATCCTTGTCCGCAAAATAGACAAGAATAGGACATGTTCTATTTTTTTTTTGTGGGGCTACGGAACAGACATACGGATGCGGAGAGCACACAGTGTGCTGTCAGCATTTTTTGCTGACCCATTAAAATGAATGGGTCCACATCCTATTGTGAAAGTATGCCTTAGCGGCCTGCAATCAGAAATAGTAGCCTTAGCGGCCTCCAATCAGAAATATTTTGCTGATAGTATGCAGACCCATTCATTTTAATGGGTCAGCAAAAAATGCTGCTCGGGTCAGCAAATGAGCTCAAAAACGCTCTGCTTCTAATGCCACCAGATGTAAGGCAGCTATCCGATATGTCAATGTTCGACCCTTTAAATAACCCTTGAGACACGACTAGGATATTAAATAAGCCAGCACCTCACCTGCTTCTTTAGGGGAAAACTGTACAACTGAAATGAGGACCCTGTTGGGCTGTCTCTAGCCTGGCTACAAAATGAGATACGATTAGGCATGGAGGCATACAGGTTGCAGCTGGGCCTGTAGATCTTGCACACTTGTAGATTGTCAAATCTGGTATCCCAGCTGGTCTGTTAGGCTACTTTCACATTACCGTTTTTAAATTCCGGTATTGAGTTCCGTTATAGGGGCTCAATACCGGAAAAAAACGCTTCAGTTTTGTCCCCATTCATTGTCAATGGGGACAAAACTGAACTGAAGACAACGGAATGCTCCTGAAAGCATTCCGTTCCATCTTCAGACCGGAGAACAAACCGCAGCATGCTGCGGTTTGCTCTCCGGTCCAGGCATCCGCACCAAGATGGATCCGGAATGACCCCCAATGCAAGTCAATGGGGACGGATCCGTTTGGTGTGGACACACCAGTAATCTGGATCTGTCCTCCATTGATTTGCAATGGGGGGTCATTCCGGATGCGGCTACATACATAGATACATACATACAGACATACATTCAAACATACAGACATACATACATACATACTCACATACTCCAGGGACGCCGGCAGCATGTCTTCATGCGCCTCCTGCGCGCAGCTATGACGTTTCCCCACTGCGCCCAGCAGACAGCGCTGTGGGGAATCGTCATCACTGCACGCAGGAGGCGCGTCAAGACGTTCTGCCGGCGTCCCTGGAGTATGTATGTGTGTATGTCTGTATGTTTGTATGTATGTCTGTATGTTTGTATGTATGTCTGTATGTCTGTGTCTTGTTTCAATGTGTGTCATGTGTGGGGCCGGAGCGCTGCTCCGGCTCCACACATGTATAGCGTTAGCACGGATCCGTTGGCACCCTTTAGGTGCCGGATCCGTGCTAACGCTAGTGTGAAAGAGGCCTTAGCTGGGCACAATATCTACAAGTGCATTGTAAAAGCATGACTAGTATTTAAGAATCTCTCACTAAGTGCACATGACTGTTGTTCTTTTGCGGTCCGCAAATTGCAGATACTGGCCAAATGCATTCCGCATTTTGTGGCACTGAACACTTGGCCCCTAATAGAACAGTCCAATCCTTGTCCATAATGGGGACAATAATAGGATATGTTTTATCTTTTTGCAGAACAGCCATGTGGACACAGAATGCACACTGAGTAATTTCCGGGGTTTTTTTGCGTCCCCATTGAAGTAAATGGTTTTGCATATAGGCTGGCAAAAAAATAGAACAAACATGGACAAAAAATACTGTACATTTGTGTGCATGAGCCCTAAGAGGTACACTACCCAGAAGTAGCCTCAGAGCCTTCTATAGGGCAGTGGAGAAAGCATTTGTATGCCTCCTTGTGACAAGACCCAGGGGGGAATTTATCATTAGGAAAATATTTGAAGTCAGTTTTGCTTCAGTCTGTGTTGGAGTACTTTCTGCCACATTTATCAAATGTCACAGGTTGTTTGATAAATGTGGCTTGTCCTTAAACCTAACACTTCTGTCTAGAGAAGCTACTCCACTTTTCCTACTCCACCCTCCTCCTGGAGTGAGATTGCGACTATTTTGCGACTTTTTTAAAAAAGTCGCAATGATAAATCTGGAGTGAAACTCATTAACATGGCTAACCACACCCACTTTTCCACCCATATTACAAACTGGAGTGAGTTGTGTACACATGCAAAAAGTCGCAAAAAAATGCGCAAAAAAGTCGCAAAAGCCCTATCGTGCGACTTTTTGAAGACACAATTCTGGAGTGAAGGTGTGATAAATCAGGGCCCCAGTGTCTAACCAGACGACACCTGACCACACACTTAGATATTTGACCACAAACTTTATGGCGAGTTTTGCAGAAATCTGACAATTCTATTGGGTACATTTTTTTATTTTGTCAATCAGTGTACATCAAGCAAATCCATGCACATTCTGCTGTGAAAAAGAGTAGAAATTACCATGCCAGGCAAGTAATGGCCATAGTGGGAACATGTATACAACTGTAGATCAATTTAATTTATCAAGGATATCATCCAAGTCTGTGTGCTTCTTTGATGGTTTTCTGCTACCATGAGCATCAGCGCAGCGTTATTATAGATGTACTACATGAAATAAAATAAATCAAGCTAATGAACGCAATAAAACAAGCTAACATATCAATTCATTGTATTAATGAACTAGTTACAGTACATAATTCATTACGCTGGTAAAACTGCACTATTAGCATTATTACTCAATGCAAGATGCAGACAGGATCAAAACTTTTTAAAAGTGACAACCTACTAAATTTTGGTATTTGTATTTGCAATCTGGATTTAAATCAACACAGATCATTCAAAGGCTTTAGTAACCTTCCTCCACTCCCAGTCTGCTAAGTGGATTCACTTCACAAATTCAAGACTAAAAAGAAATCAAAAGGTTAACAATTAAAGGATAAGAATAACCCCTCAGAGAAATCAAAATGAAATACAACGTTGTACATTTAGGATTAAAATGGACATAAAAGTAACATATTTTTATTGAATCTGACTAATGAGTCCTCAATAGCCTTTGCAGCCATGGTAACAAAATAATAAAATAGCATCAAATTTGAGCTAGTATTCTAACTTTTGTAATACCCTCTAAAATCATTTGAGTTAAAACTACACACCACTATGAAGATTAGAATGCACTTATCAAACACAGAAGATGGACTGGTCACCAAGGGTATGGGTGGTGGTCCTTTATCTTATGTTTTGCAAATAAAAGTGGCCAGTGAGGATGAGGAGAGGTGGCTGTATTGAGGATGAGGAGAAGTGGCTGTATTGAGGATGAGGAGAGGTGGCTGTATTGAGGATGAGGAGAGGTGGCTGTATTGAGGATGGGGAGAGGTGGCTGTATTGAGGATGAGGAGAGGTGGCTGTATTGAGGATGAGGAGAGGTGGCTGAGCTATTTCTAACTTTTGAGAGATGAATGCACTTATCCACAGAAGTGGCTGGTCATAATGGTGGCGGTCCTTTATCTTATGTTTGAGGGCCAGTGAGGATGAGGAGTGGCTGTATTGAGGATGAGGATGCTGTATGGCTGTATTGAGGATGAGGAGAGGTGGCTGTATTGAGGATGAGAGTGGCTGTATTGAGGATGAGGAGAGGTGGCTGTATTGAGGATGAGGAGAGGTGGCTGTATTGAGGATGAGGCTGTATTGAGGATGAGGTGGCTGTATTGAGGAGAGGATGGCTGTATTGAGGATGATGGCTGTATTGAGGATGAGGAGAGGTGGCTGTTTGAGGAGAGGTGGCTGAGGATGATTGGATGAGGAGAGGTGGCTGTATTGAGGAGGAGAGGTGGCTGTATTGAGGATGGCTGTATTGAGGATGAGGAGAGGTGGCTGAGGTGGGAAGGTGGCTGTATTGAGGATGAGGAGAGGTGGCTGTATTGAGGATGATGAGGAGAGGTGGCTGTATTGAGGATGAGAGAGAGGTGGCTGTATTGAGGATGAGGAGAGGTGGCTGTTAGAGATGGCTGTATGAGGATGAGGAGAGGTGGCTGTATGATGAGGATGGCTGTAGAGAGAGGGTGGCTGTATGGCTGATGATGAGGAGAGGGTGGCTGTATTGAGGATGAGGAGAGGTGGCTGTATTGAGGATGAGGAGAGGTGGCTGTAGAGGATGAGGAGAGTGGCTGTATTGAGGAGAGGTGGCTGTATTGAGGATGAGAGAGTGCTGTATTGAGGATGAGGAGAGGTGGCTATTGAGGATGATGAGGAGTGGTGGCTGTATTTAGGATGATGAGGAGGTGCTGTATTGAGGATGAGGAGAGGTGGCTGTATTGAGGATGAGGAGAGGTGGCTGTATGGAGAGGAGTGGCTGTATTGATGGATGTAGGAGAGGTGGCTGTATTGAGGATGAGGAGAGGTGGCTGTATTGAGGATGAAGAAGGTGGCTGTATTGAGGATGGGAGAGGTGGCTGTATTGAGGATGAGGAGAGGTGGCTGTATTGAGGATGAGGAGAGGTGGCTGTATTGAGGATGAGGAGAGGTGGCTGTATTGAGGATGAGGAGAGGTGGCTGTATTGAGGATGAGGTGAGGTGGATGTATTGAGGATGAGGTGAGGTGGATGTATTCTCTTTCCATTGTAGGATATATTTTTCTGTAACTTCTATAGACTTTTAATGGAACGAGCTTCACTGTGGCCAGCTATTTACGGTATTCTCTACTTGTGTTGATTGCCAGCAGCCTTGTATTGGAAAACATGGGCTCAAAGGACCTCTGATCTTTTTAAAGCTTTACCCCTGAGAAGAAGGCAGTGCCGAAACGTACGTTTGGGCACGCACTATCCTGGAGTTCAGGAGCAACATGGGTGAGACGTACTGATATTTTTGTATGTACATTGGGCTGCTAGTATAGTGTATTTTTCACTTTCAGCAGCATTTACTCATGAGATGGGATTCATTGGTAGTCTCGGTCGTATTTAGTGTTGCTACTTTTTGTGCCACCATATGGTTTGATGGTCTGTCTAGTCCTGATATGACCACTATATGATGTTTGTACATTTGTACATCTATTTTGATACCTTGTTGCTTCCCCTTCAGTGATGTCACTTTCATCTCTTGCATTCTCTGATTTTAATATTTATTTTTAATATATCCTCTGTGACATATTGTATACACAGTTGAGTATAGGTGAATATATCTTTCTACAGCTCTCAGTGTCACTGGGACCTATCATAGCATATCATATGTTATAGAAAACATAGGCCATGGGGTGAAGTGATGACCATAAAAAGGGGTAATGGAATGGTCTCCTCATGCATTAGGTCTGGCTTTTTTTGGAGAGAGGAGAGATGGGCTATGCTGGCAGACAGGAATTAGTGTGGAGTGAGGGGAACTAGAATAGGTTGAGGGGAAAAATATTTACCTCATGCATGTATTTTGCCTGCATTGTTACATTAGCACTTGCTGTATCTAAGGGGGAAGAGCAGGACCTCCTTCTCCAGAATAAATAGGGTTAAAGCTGGTAGACTGTGATTTGGGTTTTCATACACCAGTCTTAACAAGAAGTGTGCTGGAGGAGAATATGTGCCAAATTTATCAGGTGGTGCAAGCCTTTTAATTAAGTTGGCACTTCTGGAGGTCAATGTGCCAGGAAAGCAGATCTACACCAGCTATGACTTGGCACAGATGTGTTTGTATAATTTATGCCAGTTTCTGATATAAATTATAGTAGATCTTTCAGGAGGCAGGCCCGGCTAACCTCCATCCACTGTACACAAAGGTAGTGAGAGCAGCGTATAATTGAAAAAAGTCTCCTTTGTGCTTTTGTGGAATAACTACTTTGATACATTTCCCAGTGTTTATAGTTGTATTTACTACTGCATGTATCTTGCTAACTTAATTACTATACAAATTTTACAAAAACCGTATTATGTGCCTGTCTTTGATTTAAAAACACGTAAATGTCAAGAACAGTGATAAACAAAATGAATGAGATAAACCAGATTACTGCAAAATTAAAAAAAAATTCTAAACAGGCTTTAAAAGCATCACTAACTTACAGAGATATATAAAAAGTTGCGATCAGTGGGGGTCTGAGAGAAGTGTACACATATTGTGCTCTTTTGCATGAGAAACCTATGGGCCCATCTCAATTCTGTCCTCGCTAGCAAGGAGTGAGAACAAGATATACGTGCACTTCTCTGCTCGTTCTAGAGAATGATGTGGGTCTCAGAGCACTGACCCCCACCAATCACAATTTTTTATATGTCTCTAACACATATCAAAAGTTTTGTGAAAAGTTAGTGACGCTTTAAACAAACTAGAAACAAAAGGCACTCAGTCCATCAATTCATTCCTTAAATGGGGCTTTCCTACAATGGACATTTATGAATTATCCACACTGCAGTCAGGTAGGAAGCCCCTGTTCTAGTGATTATTGGGGGTCCCAATATTGTGATACCCAGGGATTATACATTATTTACCTGTTCCGTGGATAGTTGATAACTGTCTATTTTGGGAAAAACCCTTTACTCTCTTTCCCCCGTTTGCATTTGGGGCCTTAGTGACCAAACAATTTTTTTCATTGTCGTATTCCAAAAGTTATACCTTTTTTATTTTTCCATTAATGTCAGTGTCTGAGGGCTTGTTTTTTGCAGGAGAAGTTATAGTTTTAATAGCACCATTTTGAAGTACACATATGTTATTGATTAACTTTAATTACCTATTTTTTTGGGGGGGGGGGGGGTTGCAATACCACCATTTAATTTGTACATTTACAGTAGCTTTTTTTCAAATTTTACTACTTTTCCATCACAACAACCCAAGACCCATAACATTTTTATTTTTCACCATACAGAGGTGTGCAAGTGCTTGATTTTTCTGGCACATATTGCAGTTTTTACTAGTACCATTTTCGGGTACATAACACTTTTTGATCAGTCTTTATTCCTTTTTTGGTGGTAAATACACAAAAAACAGAAATTCTGGCATTTTTTATGGTATAAATTGTATGATAATTATATAGTGCAGGCGGTTACAGATGCAGCTATGTCAAATATATGGAGGAGTTTATATCGCTTGCAATTTTTTTCCACTGAAAAGGATTTTTTAGTGGAACAAGGAGTATATATTTTTTTTTTTTACTTGGACAATTTTTAAATCAAACTTTAACAGGGGCTTGGACATGAGATTTACTGATCACTCACACAGTTCACTGTACTACTTATGCAGTACACAATATACTATGAATGGGATACTGACACTATTAAGCTGTGACTCTGGCACAGCCTGATAGGCATACACTGCAGGCAGGCAGGCCTGGGGAACCTTGATTGGCCTCCCGGCTGCAATGTACAGACATCAGCGCTCAACAGCCTTCACATTAGAGGTATGGCTTTCATAAATACAAATAATGGGTCTTAATTAAATATATACCATATAGACCAGGGACCTAAAACCTTTGGCACACCAGATACTGTGAAACTAACAAACATGCTTGGATGTTCTTCTAGAACTGAATGCTGCACCTTGGGAGTTGTAGTTTCAGAACATATGGGGTGCCGGAGGTTGCTGATTCCGGATATAGACCTTAGAAACAGAAAGCCCAGCCTTGGTTAATCCCATTCCCTTAGCTAATGGGTGGTGTGGACCTTTTGACAGGACTGTCCTCTCCAGTGGAAATGCATTGTCAGTTAACACAGAGGTGGGAAATTGACCCCAGAGTCAAAAGTGTTTGGAGGGGGAAACAAAAACCTTTCTGTCCGGAGTGACAATGAGTTGTTCATTTTGATCTTCGCTGTGGGGCCCCCACTTTTTGTCAATTTTTTTGTACCAATGAGAATCCAGGTGCTAAAATAAAATCCCTTGTGAAAACATTTGAAAAAAATCCTCACAAGATACAAATATTTGTTTTCAGTCGTCTAGATTTTTATATTACGAGTAAATAGAAGGGTCATTTTACTGTATAAAAGATATGCCAGCTTCAAATTTCTTATATACTCAGACACTGAGCGTGCTAAAGGGAAAGGCAGAGACAAGGTCATGGAGCAACCAAGCAAGAAAGGAAAAGATGCTTTCTTCATTATATCATTTTATATTTATTCAGAAACCACATATCTAGAAATCCAATTCCTTTTGATCTGACAGAGGTGCCTAGGAATAAAGATCAGAGATCAGGTACATGGTCATTCTTCTTAACCAAACAAATTTGACAATTTCTACAGTGCAAACAAGAAAAGATAGCAGCGATGGAATCCCATCAGCACGTAACCTCCCCTGCAGATTTACCATTACAAAATATTAACCCTCAGATGTATCACCAGAGCTTAGAGGAAAATTGCAGCTGAAAACATAACTCTGTGCTGTCTTTGTAAGACATTTTTGCCTGTGTGGATATACAGTATTATGCAGCTTCACCTTCTATTAGGTTACATTTGGCAAAATGATTTGACATAATTGAGGTTCGCTTTAGACATATTGAATTAATGCATGCATTCTATCCTGTGAGCTGGAAGATCAGGCGAAATGGACAGAATGTTTTTATAGTTTGTCTGTTCAGGATGGCCCAATATGGTTGAAGATAAGTATTTCAGGGTTAAAGGCTATGGCATATATTGTTGGCATATTAAAGGGGTTTTCCGGGATTTAACTACTGATGAACTATCCTCAGGAAAGGTCATCAGTAACTGATCGGTGGGGGTCCGACACCCAGGACCCCCGCCGATCAGCTGTTTGAGAAGGCGCTGGAGCTCCCGTGAGCGCCGTGGCTTTCTCTTAGGTTTTCCTAGGCCAGTGACATCACATTCATCGGTCACGTGGCCTATGAGTGGCTCAGCCCCATTCAAGTAAATGGGGCTGAGCGCGATACCAAGCACAGCCGCTGTACAATGTACGGTGCTGTGCTTGGTGATCGGGGAGAAGGTAGAGGCACTCACAAGAGTGCCAGTACCTTCTCAAACAGCTGATTGGCGGGGGTCCTGGGTGTCGGACCCCCACTGATCTGATACTGATAACCTATCTTGAGGATAGTTCATCAGTAGTTAAATCCCAGAAAACCCCTTTAATATGCCAACAATATAAGCTATGCCATAGCCTTTAACCCGGAAATACTTATCTTCAGCCATGTGCGACCATCTCCTTCTGAACAGACAAACTATAAAAACATTCTGTCCATTTCGCCTGATCTTCCAGCTCACAGGATAGAATGCATGCATTAATTCAATATGTCTGAAGTGAACCTCAATTATGTCAAATCATTTTGCCAAATGTAACCTAATAGAAGGTGAAGCTGCATAATACTGTATATCCACACTGACAAAAATGTCTTACAAAAACAGCACAGAGTTATGTTTTCAGTCATCAGTAGTTAAATCCCAGAAAACCCCTTTAATGCAACTGCACAGTTAAGTCACATTATTATTACCACCAGCTAATATCCTAAGTAATTGCTGTGTGCAGCACAAACAGCAGCTAGACAGCTAGGAGTGACTCAATAAGGTCCTGGTACTGTGGGTTATAACAAGTATCTGGAGCCATGCTGACTGTAGTGTATCCCACAGCTGCTAGAGGGTCCATGGGGGAGGATCCATAAAACAAACATGACGATCTAAATGGTCCCACAGGTGCTCAATTGGGTTCAAGTCTGGGGAATTAGGGGGCAAGGTCTTGGTCATGCTCTTCCAACCAGTGTCGGATATTTCTAGCCATATAACATGTCACATTGTCTTACTGGAAGATCAAATTCACCCCAGAGATAATCAGCATATATAGGTGTACATGATCTGCAAGGATGGACTCATACTCAAATCAGTCTAGAGTACCTTTCACATGGATTGTCTTTTGTGGTAGAAAAACCTACACTAAAATTTGCATTATTTATATGCGAGTTTCAACCTGTGTATTGCAAAAGGTCAAATCTGCAGCATAAATTGATTTTTCACAATGTGTTGAGATTTTTCAAAAAAATCTCATTCACTTTGCTGCTACTGTAAGGGGTAGAAATGCCCATTGTGCCCCCTCCAGAGTAAAAATGTCCTTTGTGCCTCCTTCACATTAGTAATGCCCTCTGTGCTCCCTCCATAGTAGTAATGCCCTCTGTGCCCCCTCCATAGTTAAAATGCCCATTGTGCCCCTTCACATTAGTAATGCCGTCTGTGCCCCCTCCATAGTAATGAAGCCCCCTGTGCCCCCTCCTTAGTAATAAAGCCCTATGTGCCCCCTCCATAGTAATGAAGCCCTCTGTGCCCCCTCCATAGTAATGAAGCCCTCTGTGCCCCCTCCATAGTAATGAAGCCCTCTGTGCCCCCTCCATAGTAATAAAGTCCTGTGTGCCTCCTCCATAGTGATAAAGTCCTGTGTGTCCCCTCCATAGTGATAAAGTCCTGTGTGCCTCCTCCATAGTGATAAAGCCCTCTGTGCCCCCTCCATGGCGATAAAGTCCTCTGTGCCCACTCCATAGCTATAAAGCCCTCTGTGCCCACTCCATAGCAATAAAGCCATCTGTGCCCCAGTGGCGTAGCTATAAGGGAAGCAGGGGAAGCAGCTGCTTCAGGGCCCCAGCTCATAAGGGGCCCTGGAGCAGAGCAAGCCTGCTATCTGTACGATCTCACAGGGTGCAATACCCTTGCATAGTCCAGAGGGCGCCACCTTCCCTACTGCTTCTCTTCTCCTAGCTTCTCGTATTTCCTCTATTAGAGGTGCTGGGCTGATGGAGCCTGCAGCCCAGGACCCCAAAGGTTGCCTCTATGGAAGCCCTAACACTACAGTATATAACAAGGAGCTGTCAGCAGAAAAGATGCTAGCAGCCCAGTTCTCATCTCAACTGATATGGCTTCCCCCTTCTAGATAACCTCTCCTTCCTCCCAAACTCTGCTTCTTTCCTGTCTCCCCTCTCTTGCAATCCCCTCCACCATTTTTCCTCCACTTCTTGCTGATCCAGTTTTGCTTTGGCCCTTCCTCATCTCCACACTCCTCCACTCCACTTCTTCCTGGTGCTTCCCTCAATCCCCACTCACCTCCTCTCCTAGCAGCCTTGGTGTCCCAGAGTCTCTGTTCCCCTCCCCCACACAACATCACAGGGAGGCCTAGTCAGCATCAGAGCAGGGACTTCTAAGCCTGATGTCATCAGAAAGGTAAGTGTACTTCTATGTATGTATGTGGATATACAAGTATACGTGTATGTATGTAGATATGTAAGTATACATGTATATGTATGTAGATATCTAAGTATACATGTATATGTATGTAGATATCTAAGTATACATGTATATGTATGTAGATATCTAAGTATACATTATGTATGTAGATATCAAGTATATGTATGTAGATATCTAAGTATACATGTATATGTATGTAGATATGTAAGTATACATGTGTATATATATGTAGATATGTAAGTATACATGTGTATATATATGTAGATATGTAAGTATACATGTGTATATATATGTAGATATGTAAGTATACATGTGTATATATATGTAGATATGTAAGTATACATGTGTATATATATGTAGATATGTAAGTATACACGTATATGTATGTAGATATGTAAGTATACACGTATATGTATGTACAGTCATGGCCAAAAGTTTTGAGAATGACACAAATATTATATTTTCACATGATCTGCTGCCCTCTGGTTTTTATGTGTGTTTGTCAGATGTTTTTATCACATACAGAAATATAATTGCAATCATATTATGAGTAACAAAAGCTTATACTGACAGTTAGAATGAGTTAATGCAGCAAGTCAATATTTGCAGTGTTCACCCTTCTTCTTCAGGACCTCTGCAATTCTCCCTGGCATGCTCTCAATCAACTTCTGGACCAAATCCTGACTGATAGCAGTCCATTCTTGCACAATCAATGCTTGCATTTTGTCAGAATTTGTAGGTTTTTGTTTGTCCACCCGTCTCTTGATGATTGACCACAAGTTCTCAATGGGATTAAGATCTGGGGAGTTTCCAGGCCATGGACCCAAAATCTCCATGGACCCAAAATCCTGAGCCATTTAGTTATCACCTTTGCTTTATGGCAAGGTGCTCCATCATGCTGGAAAAGGCATTGTTGATCGCCAAACTGCTCTTGGACGGTTAGGAGAAGTTGCTCTTGGAGGACATTCTGGTATCATTCTTTATTCATGGCTGTGTTTTTAGGCAAGACTGTGAGAGAGCCGATTCCCTTGGCTGAGAAGCAACCCCACACATGAATGGTTTCAGGATGCTTTACAGTTGGCATGAGACAAGACTGGTGGTAGCGCTCACCCTGTCTTCTCCGAATAAGCTGTTTTCCAGATGTCCCAAACAATCGAAAAGGGGATTCATAAGAGAAAATGACTTTACCCCAGTCCTCAGCAGTCCACTCCCTGTACCTTTTGCAGAATATCAGTCTGTCCCTGATGTTTTTTCTGGAGAGAAGTGGCTTCTTTGCTGCCCTCCTTGAGACCAGGCCTTGCTCCAAGAGTATCCGCCTCACAGTGCGTGCAGATGCACTCACACCTGCCTGCTGCCATTCCTGAGCAAGCTCTGCACTGCTGGTAGCCCGATCCCGCAGCTGAAACACTTTTAAGAGACGGTCCTGGCACTTGCTGGTCTTTCTTGGGTGCCCTGGAGCCTTTTTGGCAACAATGGAACCTCTCTCCTTGAAGTTCTTGATGATGTGATAGATTGTTGACTGAGGTGCAATCTTTCTAGCTGCGATACTCTTCCCTGTTAGGCCATTTTTGGTCAGTGCAATGATGACTGCATGTGTTTCTTTAGAGATAACCATGGTTAACAGAAGAGAAACAATGATGCCAAGCACCAGCCTAGATATGTAAGTATACATGTATATGTATGTAGATATCTAAGTATATATGTATGTATATGTGCTATATAAATGTATTCTATAAATATATTTGTTTAGTCATAATTCTTATATATAGAGTATATATAAAATATATATATATATATATATATATCATACTGTATATTGTATTATACTATATACTTCCTGGTCTTCATGCTGCACTGTGCTATGTCCTGCGCACAGAGTGAGGACGTCGGCTTGCTCTGTAACCTCACACTGTGCGACGTTGGGTCAGAGCCCAGCGCGGCACGAAGACCAGGAGAGCTGGGTATCAGGAGCAGCGGTGGCGTCCAGAGCAGGAGAGGTGAGTGGTGTTATTATTTTTTTTCTCTGATCTGAGCTTTGGAGTCTGAGGTCTGAATGGGGGTCGCAAAAAAGAAGGGGACACATTTACAAGACCGGGACGACTGAGCAGAATAAGTAAACATTAACAACCACACTAAGCCATAGGGAGCCGGCTCATGACATGCGCCTGCTGACATCTATTGATACCGCCCCGTGGTCCCACAACTGTGCTTATTTGTATGGCTGGTTAATAAAAGATGGAAGGCTACAGTGCATTGTGCTAAAGAACAACTGTAAGTTCTGATCCACACAACTGTGCTCGTGGGGCTATTGCACTGTATTTGCATCACTATGTGAGCACAGTACAAAACCTCCTCGATCAGATAGAAACTGACTGGATCATAAATCACTATGATGCAGTCAGGAGAGCTGCGGTCGGCCCAGGAGATGCGTCTGACACATGGACTGTGTTTCCTGGACCCAGCACAGTTGTGTGGATCAGCACTTATAGTTGTTTCTTAGAAACAATGCGCTGTAGCCTCCCATATTTTATTAACCAGCCATACAAATAAGATAAAGATTGTGTACAATGGAGCAGATTTGTTGTTGCACGGAGGAGGAGGTTGCGAAGAAATGTATGTGTGTGTGTGGGGGGGCCCATTCAAAAATTTGCTGTGGGGCCCAGTCATTTCTAGCTACGCCCCTGCTGTTCCCCCTCCATAGCGATAATGTGGGGGAAAAAAAACAAAACGCACAGCACCTACTCCCCTTGTCCCGTTCCTGAAGCTCACAGTCCTGCCTTCACTGCAGGCACAGATCCCTCTGCAGCACTGTGTGGACGAAGCTTATGCAGATTTTCAGTCTACAGGCTCCGCCCACAAAGGCCGGCAGCGTGATCTGTGCAGACTGAATGGTAGAGCAGGAGAAGTCCTCCTGCTTCATCATTCACAGCGCAGCCTCCTGAAGAAGGGGAGGAGCGCGGGGAGCAGGGTGGTGAGTGACATCAGCTCCCTGCGCTCCAGCAATGAGCACTTCCATCTGTATTGATGGAAGCGCTCATTGCTTCTGGACTCTGGCACCCCGTGAGAGCCGGCACCCGGGTGCATGCAGGGGTCCGGACAGCTGGCAACCGCGGTCCAAATCCACCAGTTGAGTACCCCTGCTCTATAGCATTTTAGTCCCGTGTGGATATACCTTAATACTTAATTTGTATTGGAGATCAGGAAATTTATTCTCCTGTTAATCATTATATATGTCATGAGCAGCACTGGTATTCCTGTTGCTTCTTGTTCTTCATTACTACTTTGGGCAGTTGCTATCCAACTACCTTGCATCTGAATCTGGGTTCGGTTATTGCCTAGATTTGCCTGGTTGATTGAGATGGAGTTGCTGATGGTTGAGCTTATTTATATCTAGGCCTTGCTCGATACTGGTTGTTGGGTATAGGGTTTGCCATGTGCATTTCCTCCCACATTCTGTGATGGTCTAGTTTTGTGTGCCTTATTCTGGAATTCGTAGTCAAACAAAATTACATAATTACATAGCTACATGGTTACATAGTATGGTTGAAAAAAAGACAGAAGCCCATCAAGTTCAAGCAAGGGATGGGTGGGGATGTAAATTTTAGGAAAGGGGAGTGAGACCCATACTTCTACACATTTTCATACGCATTAGGGCCCATTCACACGACAGTGGCCGCATCTATTCCGCAATTTCTATGGGTGGCATTACATTGCAGAGAGCAAAAAAGAACGTCCTGTTATTGTCCATAATAGCAGACAATAATAGGCATTTTCTGTGGGGTGCCGGCCATGTGTGTTCCGCAATTTGCGGAACACACACTGGCTGGCATTCGTGTTTTTGCGGATCCGCATTTGTGCGGATCCGCAACAACAGGGCCGTGTGTACGGCCCCTTAATGTTATCTAATTTTAAGAATTTATCTAAGCCTTTTTGTTTAAACTGTTCGCTGTTCCAACTATGACCACATCCTGAGGTAAGCTATTCCAAAGATTTACAGTTCTTATGGTATAGAAGCCTTGATACCACTGGAGACTGAACTTTTTCTTCTCCAGACAATGCTCCCTTTTCACCATATTTTTTGCATGGGCCACTTATATATTTGTATAAGTTATTCATGTCCCTCCTTAGACGTATCTTCTTAAGACAAAATAAATTTCATTATTTTAATCCTCATAAGACCCTCCATGCCCCTTATCAGTTTAGTTTAGTACTTTTTTCAGCTCCAGGGCATCTTTTCTGTGAAGTGGTGCCCAGAAATGAATTGCATATTCCTGTCCCATTTATCCATTGATTAAAGTATCCAGGTTGGATGTGATTGAAATACTATTTTCTTTCTTGTATCGCTAAGGGGTGTCGGCCATGTGCTATGAGATGGCGGCTGGAGTCCCCTCCCCCATATTGTATTGGGCAGGCCATGTGATTATTATTTATTCTGTATGTGATTTGTCTGTATTACCTTATATTTAATCACACTTAGTAAATATATGTATTCACTTAGAATTCCCGTTAAAACACAGGGGCACAGCATTAACGGAACTGCGTTCTTTAAAACCTCCTGGGTGTAGCCCATCTGGACCTGGAGTATTGTTCACATTTACCTTATTTAGCTTACCTTGCACCATATCTACATTCAGCCAATTTAGTATATTATTGATTGTATTATCAGCGTTTGCACCACTTACATCACTTCCTTTATCTTCTTTTGTATATCCAGAGCTAAAAAAAACATTTAGTAGCTTTGCATTTTCCTGATCCTTAGTAAGCATCTTCCCATTACCATTATTTGGGGGACCTACCTGCTCTGACTTTGGTTTTTTAGCATTTATATATTTGAAGAGTCTAGTGTATTTTCTGTATATTCTGGGATCTGTAGTTAAACAGCTTGGAGTGTTGCTGTGTTTGAAATTTGTTTGTTGCTGTGCTGTTCTGTTGCCCTGGATGAATTGCTGGGTTGAATTCAGATATTGACAGTTCATTACTGCTCCATTTCTATTTGCTGTCTGAATCTGGGATCTTGTGCACAGCATTCTTACAAAATACCATAAAGGGACTCCATCACAAGGTAGAGTAGATACAACTTTAATGGGAAAGTTTTCCATCTACCTGTGCTGAGATCACAATCATGGAAAAAAAGTGGTCTAAAATGCCAGAGAAGTGCTCAAAACCCCAAATGCTGTGGCACATATCAAACCGGGGGAGCAAATCCTGCACATGTGATCTGTCGCTACTTTTCTACAATGTATGCAGTTTCAGATTTGTTCTTAGCTGACCATCCTTTATAACCATTTTCCACTTTCTTAATGCCCACAATAAGAAAACCATCAACTGAATTTAAATAGTGATGGCTATACTAGAACTATATACTGTAGAAATAAATGTACAATTTTCTCCACCAATTCTGCTGCACAAAATTATCTTTGGCGTTTTTACAAATTCCCCCCATACCATTTATAGCATAAAATGTTACAGTTCACTGATTCCTGCTGCCAAGTGCTATCTACTAGGGTTACCATTGTCACATTAAATACCTAGTGTATACATGGCCCATTCAACCAAGGAGACAATTGGTTAGGTCTGATCTTTTACTGTCATTCACCTTTACTCAGTCAAATTACTGAAGCAGAATTTATACTGCAATAGTGTGAAATGTTTGACAATGAGGGTAGGCAGAGGACTAAGGTTCAACAATATTAAATGAGTCTCTAGAATTATTAGAAATAGTGTTCGGTTAGAGACATAGGGGGACATTTACTAAGCCTGTTGCACCCTAATAATGGCGTAAAATGAACCAAAAAGAATGGAGTTTTGATTTGCGTCTAATATATCAACTGTTTTCTCCAGAATTTTCACCATAAATAATGAATCACACCAGAAATTAGTTATACATGTCAAAATGGGCGGGCCTATCAAATTGGCACATATTACACCTCATTTATCATCGTCTTGTCAGCAGAAATGGCTCAAATTTTTGTGGATAGTTGAACCACCTTGTCAATAATGGTGTAATTTGCGACAAAAAAATACTAACATTACAAATCAAAAGTGGTGATTTGTTTCACCTCATATATCAAAAGGCGCATGGCATTTTTAAAAGGTGACTTTTTAAAATATAAACTTGATTATTCGCCTATTTCTCTCGATTTGTGATTTTAAATCCAATAGTACTAAAATGCACCACTTCAGCCAACCCTGCCGGACTGCACTTTATATTTAAAAATGTCACATTTTAATAGTGTGAGCCTTTTGATATACTGTGTGAGGTGAAATAAATTACCACTTTTGATTTGTAATGTTAGTATTTTTGGGCGCAAATTATGCCATTATTAATAAATGTCCCCCATAATGTGAAACTGAATGACATACAGTTATATAATGCAGTATTTCTGTAGTGTTGTACATTGATCCCATGTCCTAAAGACATCTTGTATGGATTGATGAAGCATTAGAATAATTTCGTTAGTCAGAAGTACATCTCATGATCATGATGTACTGCCGACAACCAATGAAAGATGTGATTAAATGATACTTGCTTGTTTTTTTTTGTTTCATCGGTGGACAGTTTACATGACCAGTTGTTGGAAACAGACAAATGGATGAGATGCCCACCAATCATTAACCACTTCAAGTCTGCCCTTTGACTATAAACGTCCTGGTAGTGGATCTCTATCTCTGAATGGATGTTTTAAAACGTCCTTGAGCTTTGCCCCCTGTGTGCAGCACCTGTACATAGAAGCTCCATGACTCAGCTGCCACCTGACAGCCAAGAACATGGAGCTTTAACCTGAGACCTTTTTTCCTGGCCTCCAGGCTTTTGATCACTCTGACAAGCTGTCCAAGCCATCACAAATGCTTGTACTATCTCCCTCTCATTACTGCCGGTCACAGAGCAGATTACAACCACATATGGGGTGTTTCTGCAAACTTCAGAATCAGGAAAATAAATATTCAGGTTTGATTTGCGGTCTATCTTATAGGAAAAATGAATTAAAAATTGAAAATCTGCAAAAAAAATATATTTATTTTTAAATTTCACCTTCCTTCTGTTTTAATTCTTGTGAGAAATCTAAAGTGTTAACAAACTTTGTAAAAATCAGTTTGGATTACATTGGGGGCTGTAGTTTCTAAAATATGTTCATTTATGGGAGGTTTCTATTATTTAAGCCCCTCAAAGTCACTTTAGAACTGCAAAGGTCCTTTAAAATTAACAATTGGAAATTTTCTTGAAAATCTTAAAAATTACATCTAAAATTCGAAGCCTTCTAACGTCCTCAAAAAATAAAATTACATTTCCAAAATTATGCCAACATAAAGTGGACATATGGTGAATATTCATTAATAACAATTTTATTAGATATCCCTATGCAACTTAAATGCAGAGAAATTAATATTTAAAAAATTGTGATTTATTTTCAAAATTTTCAGTAAATTTAGGATTTTTTAATAAATAAAGGTAAAATATATTGACTCAAATTTACCATTAACACAAAGTACAATGTGTCACAAGAAAACAATCTATGAATGGCTTGGATAAGTAAAAGCGTTCCAAAGTTATTACCACATGAAGTGACACATGTCAGATTTGCAAAATTAGGCCTGGTCAGGAAGGGGGTAAATGGCCCGGATGGGAAGTGGTTAAGAACAAAGTGCTCTTCCGGGCTTGCCTAAGCTCTCTCTTCGGGATGGGCAATATGTTGTCTATGGCTGATGAATCCAGATATATAGGATATACCTTAGAAAACATGTTTCTGGAAAAAAATAAACAGAAAATTGTATGGCAATGTATTACAGCAAACAGGCCATAAGTGGTCTCACATATTCCTCCTATACAAATGTTTACCAAAAAATGGAACTTGTAGAAACTACGTCTTGAAAAAAAATAAAAAATCTCTTATTGCTGTTTTGATGGAAAAAAATCAAAAACAGAAAATTATTAGCTCTGGAATGTCAAGATAAGAAAATCCAAAAATGTTGGGTAGATGTGAAGGCCAAAAAATGGCCCTGTCCTTAAATAGTTAAAAAAAACGAAAGCAAAAATGGTAATATTTACTATCATCATCATAGTCAGATAGCAGGTGTCACACATGTTACCATCTGGTAAACAAGAAGCAGATAGCAGTGAAGTGGAGAACAGGGTAGAGCCAGTCCAGTTTGTCAGCGGGAGAGGGCTAATTGACTTCCCAATATCCCTGACTTCACAGCAGGATGTCATCAGCAGCAGCTTGGATTGACAAATAGAGGTGTCAAGCATTAAAACTAAGGTTGTACGTTCATGACCCTAAATTTCTTGACAGTATGTCCTTGTGCTGCTGCTTTGGTACAATGTGATATTTAATTTAAAAATACAAGTAAGCATTGAGGATAACAGTGCTCTCCAATCTCAAAAAAATATAGGAGAAAAATATTTTCTAGCAACTGGCTAAAATATATATAAATACTGAAATAAAAACTAGTCAAAATAAGTCAAAACAGAAAATAAAGATAACACAGCAAAGCAGGGGCGGACACAGACAGCAGAGGGCCCCTGTGCAAAGAATGTACCTGGGCGCCCCCCTCCCATGCCAAATTCTCAGCCTAACCCCTTCCCTCCAACCCTACAGTTAAAGACATACAGCGGTACAAAACATACAGGAGCATACAGCACCACATACCTCTTACATCCAGTGACATCTCTTCCCTGATGTAGATGCTCTCTTTCCTGATCTTCTCCATTCAGACCAAACCACCATGATGACTTCTTTCAGCCGTCTCTTGTCTCTGCAGAGTTTAACAAAAGAATATAACTAAATAAAATAAAAATAACAAATTGACAAAATAAAAATTGTTGCACTAAGCTGATACTGTGCAAGGGTGCCCCCACAGTAACAGTTCTCCCCAAAGTCCCACCAATAGAAAGAATTATCTGCCAGAGTGTGCTCAGTGTTAACCATGCCCCCAATAGTAATAATGTCCCTATTGTGCCCCAAAAGTACTCTATGGTGCCTCATGGTCTGCGCCAGTCTATAAAGTGCCTTATGCTATAAGCATACTCATCTGTCCCTGGTTCTAAGATTTCTTGCAGGTCTGGCCTTTTTTGGCAAGACCTGCACCTGAGGAATGTCATGTCGGCCACTTGTGTCACAAAAAAAGCTCCAGGGAACTACTGGTTACTTATCTCACCATTCTGTGCTTTTTTTTGTGATGTGTATGTGGTGTTTGTGCCATTCCACAGATGCAGGCCTGGCCAGAAGAGGCACAGTATAGGGGGGCACAGACCATGAGGCACAGTATAGGGGGGCACAGACCATGAGGCACAGTATAGGGGGGCACAGACCATGAGGCACAGTATAGGGGGGCACAGACCATGAGGCACAGTATAGGGGGGCGCAGACCATGAGGCACAGTATAGGGGGGCGTAGACCATGAGGCACAGTATAGGGGGGCGCAGACCATGAGGCACAGTATAGGGGGGGGCGCAGGCTGGGATCTGTAGAAGATTGCAGCAGTGTGCACCTATATCACAAAATAAGTGCTGAACGCCGTCAGCGCTGAGAGGCATACTTACTGTCCTACATTTGAAAATGCCCTTTCTTAGTTTTGCCCACTTAGTGCCCCTTAACAGTAAGAACGCCCTGTTAGTGCCCCAACATACATTATCTCATAAATGTCAAAGACAGAAGATAAAGATACAGACAGATAGAAGAGATAGATAGATAGATAGATAGATAGATAGATAGATAGATAGATAGATATTAGGTAGATAGACAGAAAGATAGATATTAGATAGACAGGTACATAGGATAGATAGATAGATAGATAGATAGATAGATAGATAGATAGAGGTAACACTGACATGGAAAAGGACCTAGGAATTTTAGTGAACAGCAAACTAAGCTGTAGAAAGCAGTGTCAGACAGCTGCTGCCAAGGCCAATAAAATAATGGGTTGCATCAAAAAAGGCATAGATACCCGCAAAATTAGGCTTATTCACTTTAGAAAAAAGACGACTGAGGGGAGATCTAATAACTATGTATATATATATATCAGAGGTCAGTACAGAGATCTCTCCCATCATCTATTTATCCCCAGGACTGTGACTGTGACGAGGGGACATCCTCTGCGTCTGGAGGAAAGAAGGTTTGTATACAAACATAGAAGAGGATTCTTTACGGTAAGAGCAGTGAGACTATGGGACTCTCTGCCTGAGGAGGTGGTGATGGTAAGTTCACTAAAAGAGTTCAAGAGAGGCCTAGATGTATTTCTGGAGGGTAATAATATTACAGGTTATAACCAGGGAGTAATTCTGATTGCCTGATTGGAGTCAGGAAGGAATTTTTTCCCCTAAAGTGGGGAAAATTGGCTTCTACCTCACAGGGGTTTTTTTGCCTTCCTCTGGATCAACTTGAAGGAAAACAGGCCAAACTGGATGGACAGATGTCTTTTTTTGGCCTTATAAACTAAGTTACTATGTTACTTTAAATGAAAAGCTAGTGTAGCTGCAGGGACTAATGTACCGAAACCACCACCAAGTCCTAGTTTTAACAACAAGGAACATTTCAGTGTTAATGTGCAAAAAATATTTTAAATATATATGAAATATATTTTAAAAAATAAAATGGATTTTATCCACAATAAGAAGCTTCCTTGAAGCCCATATAGAATCAATGACTGACACTGGAGTAAAATCACCAGACCAGGTTGGTAGTTAAATACTGGGGCAGAATTTTCGAAGACAAGTATATTACATGGTTTAATATTTTTAAATACAGAAGAGCCTCAGGGAGTTTTGCTACCGTTGGAAAATTCTTCGATACTGAATTAAAATAAACGCACCTACTGTAACAGAAAAAACAAGTCATTCAAAGTGCTCAGAATGGTGTAAAAAATTACACTACCCCTCATTAATTCCCATTGTAGCCCTTCCTATTGTTATTGGGTCCCCACTGGTCTCTAAGGCCATTTCCTGTGTGTCAAGCATAGACCAGGAAGTGGATACCAGGGGGGACCCAGTAAACATTGAAACAGCAGGGGATTTGTGACAGATAATTATTGACTCATTTATATTTTTTACCCTACTGAAAAAAACATCCCCACAGCCTGATGCTCCACCATGTTTCATGGTGGAGATGGTGTTTTCAGGGTGATGTGTCCCCGACATGGCTTGTGGCAAACTGCAAATGGGACTTCTTATGGCTTGCTTTCAAAATTCCTTTCTTCTTGACACTCTTCCATAAAGACCAGATTTGTGGAGTAATTGTCTTGTGGAAAGATTCTCCCACCTGAGCTGTGGATCTCTGCAGCTCCTTCAGAGTGGCCATGGGCCTCTTGGCTGCTTATCTAATTAGTGCTCTCCTTGTTTAGGCTGTCAGTTTAGATGAATGGCCATGTCTCAGTAGGTTTGCAGTTGTGCCTTTCTCCTGACCTGTCTAGTGTGTTCCTTGGTTTTCATGATGCTGCTTGTCCACTAATGTTCTCTAACAAACCTCTGAGGCCTTCACAGTACTGCTGGTTGAGAATAAATTACACACAAGTGGACTATTTACTAATTAAATGGGTTGTCCAAGTTATGTCAAAAAATATATAGCACTGTAAATCTGATGGGCAGAAATATATACATAAGCTAATCCAATTTTAGGCTAAAATGATATTTCCTCATTTCCCTGGTTCTCTTCTGACCCTTTGTTTACCTGCAATAACAATAATCTCTGCCCCTCCTACTGCTCTGCAAAGGAAGTGAATACAAGTTCTGCCCTGAGTGACATCTCTGCCTGCTGGGATACTCAGCAGCATGTTGTATGTGTAGGACTACAAGTCCCAGCTGTACAATGACACTGCTGATGCACACAGGATCTTCCCTCCAACTTTCTTGTGCAATACTCTACAGATCTTCTTAGATCTCCTCCAGTGTCAGGTCTGTGTCTGCAGGATGAGGAGGGCAGATCCTGTGTCTCTTCATTGCCTGCAGCAGCTCATCAAAGCCTTGAGCCCTGAATATGTGCTACAGAAGGGGTTAAAGTTGAAGAAGTCCTGAAGAATCCAGGGAGAAGGAGACACAGAGCAGATTAAAGTACAGGGGGGCGTGGCCAGCACAGTGACGTCTTGTGTACAGACTCTTATCTGATCTATCAGGCTTGTGCACGAAACATCAGCAGGGCAGGGAGAGAAGCTGACATCACAGATCATGTGACCCTCGGTGAAATCTGAGAAAGGGGACACCGAAGTTGAAGTAAGTGCATTGAAAAAACATTACAGTTGCCTAGTTAGAAACATACAAAGGACAAAAAAATAACTCGGACAACCCTTTTAATTAAGAGTACAAGGGGCTGAATACAAATGCATGCCACATGCATGCTTTTCAGATTTTTATTTATTAAAATTTGTGAAAACCATGTATCATTTTCTTTTCACTTCACACATACTTGCTACTTTGTGTTGGTCTATTGGCGCTGTATGTGTCCATAAGGAATCCATTTAAAAAACTGTGTAGACTATTTAAAAGACTACCCAGATTATTATTATAGATGCATAAGGTAGATGAGATAACTTCCAGGTACAGAGGCAAGCTAGCTTGTATCCTTTTTACAAGGATCCTTCTTGAAATCACTGCAGCGCCCCATAATTAATTATCTCACACATTGAGCCCCCAGAATGAATTTTACATGATAGATATAAGATAGATATATATGAGATAGATAGATAGATAGATATGAGATAGATAAATAGAAAATACAATAGATGTAAGATAGATAAGTTGATAGATAAGCAGAGAGACAGACAGATTTGTACTTCTTCATTGTCTGCAGATATGCAACTCAATTATACATATACTTTCCAGTCCTGTATATTCAAATCCACTTTCAAATGTTCTAGTCTCAGTCGGTGTGACAGGAGATTGGTGAAAATTATCCAAACTTGTTTCCAGTCAGGAGACAACAAATGCATTACTAGATCCCCTTGCCTGGCGTGACAAGCAGCCTTACACTTGAAATCTCTGAGACAAGCTATTTCTGTTTCATTTATTCATGAAACCAGGTGAAATTAGAAACCACCACGGACCTGTACGCTCAGTATGCGATCCAACGAAACAGTTCACAAAATCAAATACATTTACTTACTTGGAAAAGGTTATTTTACCAAAACAATAGTAGATGCTCTTTTCACCACGGGAGGCAAGATAAATTGAATTTCAGTATCTATAGTTATACTTTGTCTATACGCCATCTGTGTGATGCCACACGAACGCACCGGTGTCACAAATGGAGTGCAACATGCTGATCTCACTTATTCTGAAAAGAAAGAACATTACAAGTTACTTGCCTTCTGCCTCAAGTCTTCTTAAAATACAAACAGAAAATTGTTTGGCTCTATACAATATTGTATTAGCTGTTCCGCAGAGCTCAAACAATATTGCTATGACACATTTATGAATATAAAAAAGTCAAATCCATTGGGCTTTTCCATTTTGTTACTGTTTATACATTATATACTTTTATTTCTCATTTAATATACAATCTTAACTGCAGTTTAAAGGGTCATTAACGAATACTTCATTAACATTTGTTAAAGGGGAGTTCTGAGAAAATAAAAATAAAAAAGTATCCAAACTTGTTAAAATTAACAAAGCAGCTTTACTCACCTCCACTGATTGCTTGCCACTGCCTTCTGAAGCTGCTTCGGTCCCCACTGCTCTGCACTTCCTGTTTTTGCTTGACACAGGAAATGCTAAGAAAGGCCCACTCAGCCAATCACTGGCCTTAGCAGTGACTCGCCTCACCCAATGATTGGCTGAGCTGGCCTTTTCCACACAATCAGTACTTTGGAGCAGTATTTGTAATACAAAAAAGGAGTGGGTCCAAAACACAAAAGAGGTACAACTCTTTCCATTGGACATTTTCCCTCCTCCTGGCTTAAGCTTAAAAACACTCATAGAAAATACTGACCAAAATATGTATTTACGGCTGACCCCCATCATCTCAGAACTTGGAGATATGTGAATCTTAAGAAACATTTACATCAGGGCTAGAAAAAAAACAGTAATCAGGTTGCCTTGGTGCCTTTGCTCCATGAACGAAGTTGGATGCTATGACTGACCACATTAACCCCTTCCCACTCTGTGCCATACATATATGATGCTGCAGTTAGGTAGTTAGTGCACAGCTCTGTACACATATGATGTTATAATCACACACATACAGTGTATTTGAATGGAGGAGGCATCATATGGAGGTGATATGCCTGGTCACATGGCCTTCTATCATCAGCCATCTGATGGACAGGACAAAAGACTTTGCTAACCAGGAGGCCTACTTTTTAAAATATAGAAAATGGTGCAGAATTCCAACAAAGGTTATATAAGTAAGTGCCATATAATCATCTCACAGACACATTGGTCAACAATAACCAGAAAGTGGTCAACCCCTTTAAGTACCAAACTAGGCTGCATCTTTAATTGATTTAGGTCTATTCCTCATAGTAGACGTGGTTACAGATTGGCAAAGAGAGGGGTAAAAGGCATATAGAGAGAACACACAGTGGCTATAGTAGAATATAGTAGTCTGTGGCTAGTGGGGATTTGGAGAAGACTAGTCTTGAGAAGTAGAAGTGCGTTGCCCCTGCCATGTCTGCTGGGGAATTGAGGAGACAGACTGAATTTCTACTACTAGAAGGAACAGGGGAATGGCTGTAACCACTAAGAGGAGCTTTATTCTGACCTGTGGGGTGGGTAAAATAGTAAGGCTAGGGGTACGGCCACATGGTCCGATTTCTGCATGCAGTTTTGGATGCTAAAACCAGGAGTGAATTCAACACAGAGGAGAAGTCATATCTGCCCTCTATAGTTTCTCTCCCCTTATGAAACACTATTGATTTTGGCTTTCAAAATTGCAGTAAAACCTGACCATGTGGCCATACCTTAAGGCCTTATTCACACATCAGTGTTTGGTCAGTGATTTCCATAAGTGATTGTGAGCCAAAAACCAGGAGCGGATGTTACACTGAGATAAAGTGTAAGGGAAAGATCTGCACCTGTTTTTAGTTTAGATCTGCACCTGGTTTTGGCTCACAATCACTGATGGATATAACTGACCGAAAAACTGACTGTGTGAAGAAGGCCTAAGACTAGTTTATCACTACTACTAAAATCTTCTGGCTAGAGTTCATCGTATCGCCACAGCAGAATACTAACTTTCTTAATAGTTTCTCTCCTTTAATGATTCCCATCTCATTTTGGCTTGAAAAACTGCATCAGAAAATGAGTTGGCTCCTAGACCTGGCTTACATTTGTTTAGGCCTGATTTAAAGGGAACCTGTCATGTTGAACATGGTTTTTCAGCTGCAGGCAGCATGTTAAAGAGCAAGTGGAGCTGAGCAGACTGATATATAGTTTTATGGGAAAAGATTCAATATAACTTGTACTTTATTCTGTTAAATTCCTGCTCATTCTAGGCTTTGACATCAAGGAGACGGTCCTATCAGTGACTGACAGCCGCCCTGAGCTGTCAATCACTGATAGGACTGTCTCCTGGACTTCAAAAACCCAAAATGAGCAGGAATTTAAATGAATAAATTACAAATTATACTGTAACTTTTTTCCATACAATTATACACCAATCTGCTTGGTTGCACCTGCTCTATAACATGGTGCCTGTAGCGTACATTGCATTTTCATGGTGACAGGTTCACTTAAGATATACCGTTAAAATGAACAGAGCAGCCTGTAATGAAAGTCACTGTGCCAATGCAATTACCTGTCTACTAAAAATCCACAATTTAGAATGGCCATATTGTTCACAACAGGACAACTTATATAAAAAGTTGAACTTCACATTACTTCTTTTTGTTCTGCAATTCAGTTTCTATTTAGGTGGGATATACAATTAGCTGCTCTGACGTCAAGAAAATCTATAATTCTTTGATTCCAACCATCTATTGTGCTCGGATTTTCTAATACAATCAAGCTGAGTTTCCAGCGATGGCTTCAAACTGATGCATTACATCCTCTGCTAACCGTAAGCTATAAGGAGCCATATTCAAAAAGGTTATGTGCACTGCAACAAAAAAGAACCAGCTGCTCTTCCCTGAGAACGCTGACAGATCAATACTATGTTCTGCGAGCAGACAAAAAGAAATATTACATCCCATGTGAATTCTGATTCAGACCCCTACCGGAACTCAATGGTCTGTGTAGGTGCAATAAAAATGTAATTGTGTGATCTTAAACACACTAAAAATGTAGGTTAATGTCAGTATCACTGGATCAAAAATTCATGTATTGCTAACACATAAAAGCCTAAAATGAGTTATTGCTGCACAATGGTGTACGGCGTTACAAGAAAGTAAAAGTAATTATGTGTTCTGTACAGTGGGAAAAATCACTTTCATTGGGTTCAAAAGAAATGCAAGGAAAAAAAGTTTAAAGAGCTATTCACACAGAATGTATTAAAATAAATAAATAAGGACAAGACTTGCTCGTTATTCCCAGATTCTCCATGTACTTTAAATTACATCCTGAAATCCTGGTGACATCTGAACACCCTATAATTAGGGATGAGTGAACCCGAACTGCAAAGTTCAGGTTCGGACCGAATTTTGTGAGTTCGGGTGCCCGGACCCGAACATTTTCACTGAAGTCCCGGTTCGGTGTTTGAGTGATTATTTTCCGTTTTATAACATGGTTATATCAGAAAATAATAGCATTCTTAAGACAGAATGCAAAACAATATGGCCATTTAGGGGTTAAAAAGACACCTCATTCAGTGGATCGTGCTGTAGCAGTTTCTTCTATCTTCACTGAACAGGACCACGTGGTGACGTCATCACGCATATCGCAGGTCCTTTGGCAGGTCCTGCTCAGTGAAGATAGAAGAAGCTGCTGCAGCGCGATCAAGTGGATGAGGTGAGTTGTTTTTCTAACCCCTAAATGACCATATTGTTTTGCATTCTGTCTTAAGAATGCTATTATTTTCCGATATGACCATGTTATAACGGAAAATAATAAAGTGAATTTCGGGTCCCCATTGACTTCAGTGGAGTTCAGGTTTGAGGTCAAGTTCCAGTCCTGAACTTCTACGGGTTCACTCATCCCTACTTGTAATCTACAGAAACTCAAACTCTTTAGACAGATTCGTCCAAACATTAGAATGGCTGTTCTAAGTATCAATTAGCTTAACTAAGTACAGTGCCCGGTTATTATTAACCATAGTGTTGGCGCGGACTTTGATCGGAATTTCAGGATAAATTCAATTTGCCATGAATCGGGCTTCGTGGTAGCGAATCGATTTTACATGAAATAGTGTAAAAAAACAAAAAAACAAAATAATACTTAGCTCATCCATGTGCTCACGACGGGCCGGCTGCAGCCATCTTGTGTGAAGATCTTGCACAAAATCCTGTGGGTGGTGACATACTGGCCATGCTGGCCGATGTGATGACGTCTTGATAGGCCATATGGGATTCAATAAAATGGCGGCAGCCAGCCCGTCACAGGCAAACGGATGAGGTAAGTATGATTTTTTTTATTACAGATGCTGCAATCAGCTATGAACAAGGTATCTGAAGGATGCAATTATGGGGTGGGGGGCTGTGGCATTGCACCCACTACTTACAAAGATATGGGCTTTTCGACAAAGTAATTGTTCACAAAGCTAATTTTTTAAAATTCGGCGAAGCAGCTGAATCGAATTTTTCAATACTACTAATCTCCAATTAACCATCTCAATCAACTTTCCCTAGAACAATGACTTAGGCCATCAGAAAAAAGGCCCCTTTCACCCATCAGTGAATAACAGATGTGTACTGTCCATGTTCAACATGCATCCATTGAAGTCAATGTGTGTATTCACACATCAGTGGTTTTCCACAGACCATGGGTTAATGGTGACACCAGGGAAGCATGTACTATTTTGTTTGTGATTACAGATCCCTCATGTAGATTATAGTCTATGGGTCCATAAAAAACCACAGACGCAACTTGGATGACATCCGTGCTTGGTCTGTGGGCCAATGGTAGGAGATTTTCTGGAAACTAATTTGCAAACATAGATCCTTCACGGATATCACGGATGAACCACTGACCATTTTGTCATGGATGTCATCACATAGATGTGTGAATAAGGCCTGGATAATTTAGTTTGTTAGGTAAGCCTTATTTACAAAATCACACTGTCTAAAGTTCTTCAAGCCCTACCGGAATACTGCCAATGTCAATAGAAGGAAAACTGACTTTGAGTGCTTGCAGGGCAGATTATGCTACGTGCCAAAAGAAATCTTAAGGCCCCTCTACAAGGCCAATGATCAGGGCAAATATCAGGAAGGAAAGTTTCTAGCAAAACACTCCTTCCCAATAGTTGCCCTGTCTAACTGTGTCACCAATCACCCAACACTTGTTTATCAGGTAAAAGTGTGGATAATGCACTCACCTAAATCATTGTTTCTGGGCAGCAGATTGTACTTTACTGCCCATAAATAATGAACGTGTATAGGGATGGACGTTCACTCATCCCCATACAACGGAGATACTTGCTGCATGTAAATGCAGCTCTCAAATCTTGTAACGAGCAGGCAATTATTGGGAACAAACCGTTTGTTCCCAATAATTGCCTGCAAAGTCAGCCCTGGTAAAGAGGCCTTTAGTTCTTCAGACAGAGTTGACTGGTGCTGGCACCAGTCTCCCTTGAGGTAAGGCAGGGGACACCAGATCTCTAATACGTCCCGATCCCTGTCCCTCACCCACATCACGATTCTTGTGTGTTAGTTTTTTCAGCCCTATGTGCAAGCTGTGTGCAAGCTATGACTGCCAAGTGCTGATCAGTGCATATGTGACTGATCAGCACCTGTGCTCAATTTTTAGAGCAGTTGTTTTTTTTTTTTTAATCAGAAATAGTAGTTAGGGATTTATAGTTGTTCAGTTAGTGTTTAGATATTTGCCTGCAACGTTTCCTTGCATGTGTCCTGCAACTGCTGAGCGCAAGTTAGTACTGTCAATTACTGACCATGTCAGCTCAGGTTTCAGTGCAAGTTTTTAGTTGTTTTTTTTTAAGCTAGTGGTAGATTTATTCTTGCCTCTGAAACGGAGGCTGCCAGCGTGGAAGACGAGGATGCCACATTTCTCTACCCCTCATCATCCAGTGATGAGGGACCGTCAAGGAGATGCAGCAGGGCAACAGTTGAACAAATTGATCCAGGACCCCACCCACTGAAGAATATCAGCTCTGGAGTTCTGATTGTGCAGGCTTCACAGAAATAGATTTTTTCAAAACTTTTCTCTCTCTGAAGATTTTATAAATTTGATGGTGCCAGTATTTCCAGTACAACATTTCCCTGCTGAAGTCCCCCAAACAGTGAGAAGGACCCAAAAAAGATGCAGGATTTGTTACCAAAGGGGGATACAAAAGGACACCATGTATTGCTGTGAAACCTGCCCTGATAAACCTGGGCTGTGCGTGAAGGAATGCTTCCATCGGTACCACTAATCCATGGATTATTAATTTTATCATTTATGTTCGATGTAACTTTCCACCGTATTACATTCTGATATAGTTCACACAGCTTACATACAGTATTCACTTCTGAACAATCACTACATATTTCATTCTGGATAACGTGTCTTTCCACCCCTTAAAATGTTCATACAGGGATGCAGTCTCCAAAATGAGGTCACTTCTTGGGGTTTTTTACTGTCTTTTTACTTGGTTTTTTATAAAATCCATATATTGCGATTTACCTCCCGAGACCTGCTGAGTGCCCATATAGAAGGATATGAGCACATGGGGTGTTTCTTAATTCTTTCAAACATCTACTGTAGGTGGTCAAAGTGCTCACTACATTACACTACATAGTGCTCACTACAAATAAATTCCTTGCAGGGTGTAGTTTACATAATGTGGTCACTTTTTTGAGGTTTTCACTGTTGGTGGTGTCAGGGTCTCTTCAAATGCAACATAGTTCCCAAAAACCATTCCAACTAAATCTGGCCTCCAAAAGCCATTTGGCACTCTTTCTCTTCTGAGCTTTGCTGTGTTCCCCTACAATAGTTTAGGCCCATATATGGGGTGTTTATGTAAACTACAGATTAACGGTAATCAATATTGAAGTGTGTTTGACTGTTAAACCTTACTGTGTTACTAGAAATATAGATTAAAATGGAAAATCTGCAAAAAAGAATAAAATTTAGAATTTTCACCTCCATTTTCCTTTAATTTCTGTGGAACACCTAAAGAGTTAACAAAGTTTGTAAAATCAGTTTTGAATAATTTGAGGGGTTTATAAAATGTGGTCATTTATGGGTGGTTTTAATAACATAATTCCATCACAGTTACTTTATCACTTAATTTGTCCTTGGGTTTTGGAAATTTTCTTGAGATTTTTTAAAATTGATTCCAAAATTCTAATCCTTCTAACGTCTTAAAAAAATAAAGTGACATTTACAAAATGATGCATAGACACATGGGGAGTGTTTACTGTATAACTAATTTATGAGGTATTACTGTGTGTCTAAAAAGCAGAGAATTTACAATTTTGAAAATTGCAACTTTTAAAAAAATTTCAGGAAATTTTGCATTTTTTAATAAATAAAAGTAAAACATATAGACTCAAATTTACATGAAGTACAATATGTCATATGAGAAGACAATCTCAGAATCGGTGGGATAAGTAAACACATTCCAAAGTTATTAACACATAAAGTTACACATCAGATTTACAAAATGTGGCCTGGTCAGTAAGGTGAAAAATGTCTACGTCAAGAAGGGATTAAATAGAAACATATATGTTTATCGTTGTAGTTCTGGTACAGACTGAGCTGCCCCACAGTGCAAGGTGTAAACATGGCCGTAGACTGAAGCTGTATCATTAAAGGGGTTGTCAGGTTGTCAGAGCTAGACCTGGACATACCCATATTTTCACCCAAGCAGCTCCCCTGACAAGAGCATCGGAGCATTTCATGCTACGATGCTCTTCTTTGCCCTGCGCTGAATCGCATTTTCAGGAGTGACGTACCGGACCCTCCTTATGGCTCTGCCAGGCGGAGGCTTCTGCCCAGCAGTCAGCCCGGTGACATCACTGGCACTGATGGGCGGGCTTTAGCAGTGCCCTAGCCTGTAAAACGGCTAGGGCAGCGCTAAAGCCCGCCCATCAGAGCCGGTGATGTCACCGGACACACTGCTGGGTGGAAGCCTCTGCCCAGCAGTGTATTATTGTAAATAAAAAAGTCCTTGCCCTGCGTGATCCAGCACAGGTCAAGGGAGCGTATCGGAGCATATCATCAGAGGGGCTGCCTGGGCGAAAATATGGGTATGTCCAGGTTCAGATCTGAACCTGGAAAACCCCTTTACGTATGAGGACCTCAATGTAAAATCAGATACAGCGTGGTACCTACCATGTGTCAGTTGTTGTACTGGTGTTTTTGGAACTGATAGAAGGACCTTTGAGACTGCCTTGCGACAACAGTAATAAATGCCTGCTCATTAGAGGTGGTGAAAGCTACAATTTCATGAGGCAATCAACTCTGTTGTGTGGGGACATACAATTAATGTATAGTCATGGAAAATCCACCCTTTTAAGAAATAAAAGCTGAGCTTTGAATGGTTTCTGTAGGCAACAGGACAGTTTTTGATACTTTTTTAAAGTTTTGATAAATGTGTTTCATACGATGGCAAAGAACAAATAAAGAATCATAACTGCAAGATGCACAGAATCCTGTACAAGAGTGTGATTGTTTCTTTGTTTATTCCACTTCAGATTCATCATTTCTTTAGGAAAAATGTTTACCCTCACATCAAGAGGTAAATAATCAAAATATTAAGCAATACTGTAGAAAACCAGAACAGTAAAGATATTTTATTATAGCCACAAGCTAGTGATCAATACTCATATAAAAAGATTTGTGTGTTCAGTGCTGCTAAAGGAATGTAAGACAATGATCCTTTGGCTAAATTCACACTGAGTTTTTTTCTGTGTGGAAATTTTTTAAAACCACAAGCAGAAAAAAATATGCCATGTAAATTAACAAGTGGTTTCCCTTTTAATTTAATGGAGATGATTTGGCACAGTTTTTAGGGTGCAGAATCCGTTCCAAAATCCATGTTAAAAAATGCTGTGTGAACATACCTTTTTGCAACTAACTGTAAAATCAGTGAGATTTTGTGTTTTAAAATGAACTAGTTATTCAAGGCTTAAGAGCATCTTATATATAGAAATACACTCAAGCAACAGAGGTAACTGAATGGTGCATAACAGATATTAGAAAATATATTAGAAAAGTAAATTAGAAAGAAATGTCAGCTCATTACAAAAGAGAAATTACTGCTTTCAAATAGGTACCACATTTTGGGACATTAAGCTCATTAGGTAAGTAATTACAATAATGGAATTTCTAATCTGAAAGTGTTCCAATTTATATGGAAAAATGTTTTTATATATATATATATATATATATATATATATATATATATATATATATATGGAAAATCTGAATCCTAAATGTCCCAATACATCTAAAATAAATAATGAAGCAAGTTTGTAAATTCCAGACACAATGCAGAAGCACACTACAAACATTCAGTATATGAACTAATGCTATATTCCATATATACAATGAATAGGAGGTACTTACCAAATATACCCTACTCACAAAAAGTTAGGGATATTTGGCTTGTGGGTGAAATTTCAGGATGATGAAACCCCTAAAATGCACCGTAACCTTTACAGGTGAACTTAATCTGATGTTGTGCTCCCACAAACCAGCGGTAAAATGCACTCACTGGACTCCAGTGCTCACTCACATAATGGAGACAACTCATAGAAGAGTCCAGTGAGTGTATTTTACTGCAGGTTTGTGGGAGCACAGCGTTGGAATGGAAGTGAGTATGAAGATAAAACTTTCATATTCGGATTCAGCATCACTTACACTATACACCGCTTACTGTAGTTCAGGGGGTGTTTCGGAGATGACAGGTTCCCTTTAATGTGACCTTCTCTACACTCTTGAATGCACAATGTCCAACTGTTCAATGTTTCAGTACTTTTTGCACAACTTGCTGTTCTCTAACAAGGAGCTTAATGGCAAAATTCACAACAGTGTTTTTTCCATGAATCGCCTAATAAATTTCCCGGTTCAATTAGAATTGGTAGAATTAAACACTCCTCCTCCTCATCAGGCTGTTCACATTTTGACATCATGAGACCAAGATGACACCTAACAATTGATCAACAGTACCTCGCCATTGCGAGGCTTCAAGCAGGATTTTCTCAGACGAAAGTGACCACTGAGCTTAGAGGGTTACAGAGTGTCATCAGTAGGTTGCAACAGAGATAGAGAGACTGGAAGAGTCACAGAAAGGCATAGAAGTGGACACATCCCACATTGATGACCGCTGCCTTATGAACAATGCCTGAAGAACTGGATGATGAATGCCACACAACTCCAGGCACATTTAAGGGAGGTGAGAGGCACCCAAGTGTCACATCAGACCATTCAATACCTAAATGATCTTCAAGGGTACCTGTCAACAGGTGTCACCATTTTGCATGGACCAGGAAGCGTCTACGCTGCTCAAGGGACAAGTGGGTCTCAGTGCTGTTCACTGATGAAAGTTGATTGACGTTGAGCAGAAATGATGGCCGCCAACGATGTTGCAAAATGTGAGAGCTGACAGCTTATTCTGTCCTGGACCTGGGAGATCAGCCATTACAAGGCCACAAATGATCTTTACCTAATGGAGAAGAAGGTCAGATAAAAAAGGAACTGTAGGGCCAAAGTCATTGGAGAATTGCTGTCACAAGAGGACCACTAAGTCACCATTGCTCTGTGTGGGAGTATACTTCTATGGACACACGCTGCTGACATCAGAATGGTCATCTGTGAGTTCGCTGCCCATGTCCCGCAGTGGAAGTGAGGATTTGCAACCTGTTGAAATAAGTGCAGAACTTAGCCTGCCATTTAGGGTCTGTGCACCGAGCCCCCATGGGAGACGGTGAAGAGGATGCAAGTGGTAGTGGCCCTGATATAGTGTAGCTGTGTCATGGTGTCCTACCTCAGGATGGCGCTCCCTGGGGTCTGTTGCAGTGACAGTAGCAGCACTGAAGAATGAGGCCATAATTTAATGTAACAAAGTCCTTTTACTATGTGCACCACAGAACTTGAGAATACAAACAGTAGCAGCAGGCTTTAGTCCAATCCTCTTCTGGCACCAGCAAGGTGAATCAGCACTTAGATGATACTGACTTATGTCACAATAGTGTCTGTAAAAGCTGAAAATAGCAGGTCACTCTGCTGTCTCTTACCCTATCAAGGCTTGACTTGAGGCAATTTGATAATGGTTCTCTATGGAATCTATAGCAGGAATAGTAGCACTGAGATTTGTGTCCTCTCCCCTCTGTAGCTACACAGGAACTCCCTATCTTGGCAGGAAGCAGGACCAGCCCACTCCTTTCCAGACGGCGGGAACAGGGTGGTTAATCATGTTCCTACCAACCTTTGTAATATTTTCATTGCTGGTAGTGATAGCCAGGAAACAAACAATAAAATACAATCCATAACAATAAACAATTGGAGTACCCCTACTCTGGGGTACTACATCTGCCTGTTGGATGCATTGCATTATAAGAAGCATTACATCCCATGCCTGGAAACCTAAATACTAGCCAGCTGCAGAACTACAGTATTAGAAAGGAGGAAGACTACTTTAACCTCTCACCCAGGTAAGCCTGTACTCTCTGCTCTGCACTGATGAGGGGCAATCACACCGAAACAGCTGTCTGCAGATGAGGTGCTGGCTTATTTATTATCCAAGTCATGTCTCAAGGCCTATTTAAAGGGTCAAATACTGACTTATAGGATAGCTGCCTTACATCTGGTGGCATCAGAGGCAGAGCTTGTTAAGAGCTCATTTGCATTCTTTTTTCTCAGAATTCGAGAGAAGCGTGTATGGCCTTTAAGTCTCCTCACACCTATTGGATAGGATTGGAAAAACCCTCCCAAAAAGGTCACCGTTTTATTGTAGATTTTTAATATACAGTTATGGCCAAAAGTTTTGAGAATGATACAAATTTTAATTTTTACAAAGTCTACTGCTTCAGTTTTTATAATGGCAATTTGCATATACTCCAGAATGTTATAAAGAGTGATCAGCTTAACAGCAATTACTTGCAAAGTCAATATTTGCCTAGAAAATGAACTTTATCCCCCAAAACACATTTCAACATCATTGCAGCCCTGCCTTAAAAGGACCAGCTAACATCGTTTCAGTGATTGCTCCATTAACACAGGTGTGGGTGTTGATGAGGACAGGGCTGGAGATCAATCTGTCATGATTAAGTAAGAATGACACCACTGGACACTTTAAAAGGAGGCTGGTGCTTGGCATCATTGTTTCTCTTCTGTTAACCATGGTTATCTCTAAAGAAACACGTGCAGTCATCATTGCACTGCACAAAAATGGCCTAACAGGGAAGAGTATCGCAGCTAGAAAGAGTGCACCTCAGTCAACAATCTATCGCATCATCAAGAACTTCAAGGAGAGAGGTTCCATTGTTGCCAAAAAGGCTCCAGGGTGCCCAAGAAAGACCAGCAAGCGCCAGGACCGTCTCTTAAAAGTGTTTCAGCTGCGGGATCGGGCTACCAGCAGTGCAGAGCTTGCTCAGGAATGGCAGCAGGCAGGTGTGAGTGCATCTGCACGCACTGTGAGGCGGAGACTCTTGGAGCAAGGCCTGGTCTCAAGGAGGGCAGCAAAGAAGCCACTTCTCTCCAGAAAAAACATCAGGGACAGACTGATATTCTGCAAAAGGTACAGGGAGTGGACTGCTGAGGACTGGGGTAAAGTCATTTTCTCTGATGAATCCCCTTTTCGATTGTTTGGGACATCTGGAAAACAGCTTATTCGGAGAAGACGAGGTGAGCGCTACCACCAGTCTTGTCTCATGCCAACTGTAAAGCATCCTGAAACCATTCATGTGTGGGGTTGCTTCTCAGCCAAGGGAATCGGCTCTCTCACAGTCTTGCCTAAAAACACAGCCATGAATAAAGAATGGTACCAGAATGTCCTGCGAGAGAAACTTCTCCCAACCGTCCAAGAGCAGTTTGGGGATCAACAATGCCTTTTCCAGCATGATGGAGCACCTTGCCATAAAGCAAATGTGATAACTAAATGGCTCAGGGAACAAAACATAGAGATTTTGGGTCCATGGCCTGGAAACTCCCCAGATCTTAATCCCATTGAGAACTTGTGGTCAATCATCAAGAGACGGGTGGACAAACAAAAACCTACAAATTCTGACAAAATGCAAGCATTGATTGTGCAAGAATGGACTGCTATCAGTCAGGATTTGGTCCAGAAGGTGATTGAGAGCATGCCAGGGAGAATTGCAGAGGTCCTGAAGAAGAAGGGTCAACACTGCAAATATTCACTTGCTGCATTAACTCATTCTAACTGTCAATATAAGCTTTTGTTACTCATAATATGATTGCAATTATATTTCTGTATGTGATAAAAACATCTGACAAACACACATAAAAACCAGAGGGCAGCAGATCATGTGAAAATATAATATTTGTGTAATTCTCAAAACTTTTGGCCATGACTGTACAGTGGGGAAAAAAAGTATTTAGTCAGCCACCAATTCTGCAAGTTCTCCCACTTAAAAAGATGAGAGAGGCCTGTAATTGACATCATAGGTAGACCTCAACTATGAGAGACAAAATGAGAAAACAAATCCAGAAAATCACATTGTCTGATTTTTAAAGAATTTATTTGCAAATTATGGTGGAAAATAAGTATTTGGTCTCCTACAAACAAGCAAGATTTCTGGCTCTCACAGACCTGTAACTTCTTCTTTAAGAGTCTCCTCTGTCCTCCACTCATTACCTGTAGTAATGGCACCTGTTTGAACTTGTTATCAGTATAAAAGACACCTGTCCACAACCTCAAACAGTCACACTCCAAACTCCACTATGGTGAAAACCTAAGAACTGTCGAAGGACACCAGAAACAAAATTGGAGACCTGCACCAGGCAAGACTGAATCTGCAATAGGCAAGCAGCTTGGTGTGAAGAAATCAACTGTGGGAGCAATAATTAGAAAATGGAAGACATAAAAGACCACTGATAAACTCCCTCCATCAGGGGCTCCATGCAAGCCCTCCCCCAGTGGGGTCAAAATGATCACAAGAACTGTGAGCAAAAATCCCAGAACCACATGGAGGGACCTAGTGAATGATCTGCAGAAAGCTGGGACCAATGTAACAAAGGCTACCGTCATTAACACACTACACCGCCAGAGACTCAGATCCTGCAGTGCCAGACGTGTCCCCCTGCTTAAGCCAGTACATATCCGGGCCCATCTGAAGTTTGCTAGAGAGCATTTGGATGTTCCAGAAGAGT
This sequence comes from Rhinella marina, assembly GCA_900303285.1. Taxonomy (NCBI): domain Eukaryota; kingdom Metazoa; phylum Chordata; class Amphibia; order Anura; family Bufonidae; genus Rhinella; species Rhinella marina. The sequence continues at coordinate 69,782 of ONZH01013506.1, forward strand.
ATTGGGAGAATGGCATTTGGTCAGATGAATAAAATGGGAATGGTTGGTGATATTAACTTCCTGTTTGTGGCACATTAGTATATGGGAGGAGGAAAACTTTTCAAGATGGGTGGTGACCACGGCGGCCATTTTGGATCCAACTTTAGTTTTTTCAATGGGACGAGGGTCATGTGACACATCAAACTTATTGAGAATTTCACAAGAAAAACATGTTGCGGGTGTGGTAATTGTCCTTCCCCTATTTATTCCTGCTTTCCTCTCCGTTCCTTGCGGTTTATAGTTTCAGTGGACATTGTGGTAGATTGGAGTGGTTCTCTTCTGAGATTCGGTAGCTTCCATTTCTTCTATTAAGATAAGTGTCCTCTTTTCCCTTTTGTGTTTCCCCTGCTTTTCCCTGTTGAGTTTTGGTGTTTGGTCCTTAGGGGAGACTTCTGTTTGTCCAGGTTGGTGGAGGTTGGACTCTTTCCAGTCACTAGCTTCAGGGTCCTTCAGGGACAGTTTGGGTCCCAGGTTTCCTGTGTATGAACTCGCCTACATTCAAGGCCTGTTCATACTGGTAGTAAGCCAGGACTGGAATCAGGGTTTCCATAAGAGGTGTCCATCTGCCTTCTCTAGTCCCCAGGCCTTTTCCCATTTCCTTATCCCCCTCTCCCTCCTGAGCTTGGTGTGGAATCTTACCCCCACACCGGAGCGTGACATAAACCGCCAAAACCGTCATTTTGTTTATTTTAGTGCAGACATGGACCCTATTACTGTACTGACTGAACAGCTACAGGGTCTCTACTTGGAGGTAGCTGACCTCCGCACTACCGTCACCCAGATTCAGAAACCACAGGCTTGTGGTTCAGGGGGTGGTGGTTGCCAGGCCTGTCTGGAGCCTAAAGTCGCTCTCCCGGACAGATAATCTGGGGGACGTGATAACTTCATTCTGTTCAGGGAGGCGTGCAAATTGTACTTTAGACTGTGTCCACATTCTTCTGGTGATGAGGAGATGCATAATCATGGGCCTTCTCTCTGCCGACTGGATCACAGTCTCTCCAGTCGGTGGATGAATTTTTCAAGGCTTTGGGGCTTAACTATGATGACCCGGATCGCATCTCCCTAGCCAAGACCAAGACCAAGCTACATAACCTTCGTCAGGGTGAGCGCTCTGTTGAGATCTATTGCGCAGAGTTTCGGAGGTTGGCTACACATACTGAATGGAACGATCCGGCTCTCCGTAGTCAGTTTTGTCAAGAATTATCTGAAAGGCTAAAGGACGCTTTGGCCTTTCATGAAACTCCGGTGTCTTTGGAAGCCGCTATGACTCTTGCTGTACGCATGGATAGACGCCTGAGAGAGAGATCTAGGGGCCCCTGCTCTCAGGACGTACTATCACATAGTGTATTGTCTTCCTATGACACTTTGGGTAAAGATACTCCTGGGTTGATGTCTGGGGACGAATCCATGCAGTTAGGTGGAGCTTCTCCTGCTTCCACTTTTAAGCATTCTAAAAAGGGAGTGTGTTTTTTGTGCGGACAGAAAGGACATTTTATCAACGCATGTCCATGCATTCAGTCTCTAAAAGAGAGGAAAGGAAAGAGGGCGTTGAATTCCCATCTCACTCTTGGAGGGGTAGGTGGAGAGACAGAAAATGTGCAATTGTCTTCATCCTGGAGTACCCAGTACCCGTTTTCTCCTGACTGCTGAGGTGGCGCTAGAGTCAAAAGTTGTGAGAATTGAGGTGTGTATCGACAGTGCATTAGAGAAGAAGATTTCCGTGTTTGCTATGGATTCTGCACCTCTATCTCAGAAGTGTTTGTCTCAGATGGTGCATGATATCAGATTAAGAGTGGGTGAATTTCATCAGGAGCTTATTTCGTGTTTTGTGTTGGAAGGTCTTCCTGCTCCTGTGGTTCTGGGTTTACCGTGGTTAAGCAAACATAATCCGTCCATTGACTGGCATACTAGACAAATTGTGGATTGGGGCGATTATTGTGTTGACAATTGCCTTAATACATCTTTTTCTGCTTTAACCACTAAGACACTTCCCTCTTTTATATCTGATTTCTCTGATGTATTTTCTGAAGGTGGATGTCAGGATTTACCCCCTCACCGGGAATACGATTGTCCTATCAATCTTATCCCCGGAGCGAAGTTGCCAAAATCTAGACTGTATAACTTTTCTGGACCTGAGAGAACGGCCATGAAAGAATATATTGCTGAGAGTTTGG
>ONZH01013507.1:0-41055 GCA_900303285.1 Rhinella marina
TATCTTCTTTCGACCTTACTGCAATTTAATCAGAAACAACAAATTTTAGTATCCTTTTACAAAGAGAGCATCAACCATCAACCTATCATTTTACTTAACTAAATCAGTTAATTGGGTTCAGTCAACACAGCAAATCAGTCTAATCAATGGACAATTCTTTCTTAGAATTAGCGTCTCTATAAATCTCCCTTAACCTCTTAGTATACTCCACTTCAGCAGCCACCCAAACCATACCATCCTTATGACATGTGCATAGTATGATCTTTTTTCCTTCCTCAATAAAATCTGCTCCGGTACACGTTGTAATGGAACCTATAAAGGACCTCTTTTCTTTCTTCAAACTCAGGGATGATTAGCTAAGGCACAGACCACTGAGCGGTGAGGTGGCAGCCATCTATATGCATCCGTTTCACATACCACATACCATCATCATTTTTTCGTATTGCTCGATACTTGCCAAGTGGGTTGCTATTCTTTCAGTATGTTATAGACCAGCCAGGTTTTTTTTTTTAAATCTGCTTAAACCTTTGTTAGTGAAGTTAGGACACAAATTACAATATAATGAACATAATGGGGCAAAGATGTAATACTCAGACTTTACTCAATAATCCAATCCTGATTAAACAATATCCAAGTGAGTCCACACCACTTTTCCTCTCACTGTGTGGATTATTTGCTAAATATATAATCTCTCATTATTTGGCAATCTTCATAAGCATTAAGTATATTATCAATGTAAATATGTTTGGCTTCACCAATGTTGGAATGGTGAACACAGCACTCATAGGGACCATCAAATCTGGGATCCAAACTTTTCCTTTATATGAACAACTGGGTACTAGTCTTTGAGTCCAGATCTGGAAAGGAATTACACACATGTTTATGTTCAACAGTCAGAGCTGACCTGTAAGGGCTCCTACCACTTTAGGAAAGATAAAGTGTTTTTTTTTTAGGAAAGTCAAAAGGCTTGTTCTACATCCAGTATTTCTCTACTTGCTACCTCAGCCAGTATCTTCTTTTACTCTTGCTTTTACTACAGACCAGGTGTTTCCTGAAAAATAGATCAACATAGACAAGGACATATTCATGCTGCCCCACCTTTGGAAACTTAATGCAGTCCATCTGCAATCTCTGAAATAGGCAAGATGGCCTAGGTATATGCCTTTCTGGAACTCTCAAAGTTCTTCCAACATTATTACAGGTACACATGTAACCTTGGACAAACCTGGTGGCAGCGCTGCTGGACCCCTGGAATTCCCACCATCTCTCCTCCTGACACATACATCAACCCATGTGCTGAATTCATCATCAACGGGCAGAGTGCACTTGAGAAGGCACCATTTTACCTACCCTCCAGAGCTTGTCATCACTCATTGCTCTTACTTTAAAGGTCTTCTGGGCCTGGGTTGGCCGAGTCACGTAAACCTTAGGTTGGCTTCAGGTATTGGCTGGGGGTCTGCAGTTATAGCAGTTTAATCTCCCAATTTGTTGTCTTTTCTTTTTTTTTTTTTTTTTTTCCTGGACAGCATCAGGGCATAAAACAACTCTCACACACTCAGCACTCTTCATGGGTTTCCCATGGATCCAACAAAATCTCTGCTCCCCCAGATCAGACCATAATCATGGAAGATACCAAAGGCATATATTAACTCTATATGAATATTAGTTATCTGACCACAACCATCTTACCAGCCTCAGTGAGTGCCTTCAGCTCTACCTCCTGTACTCACATTACAGAAGGGAGTGGTATTTAGGTGACAACATCAGTTTAGGCACTGACAGCATATCCTGTCTTCTGTGTGATCCATCTATACCATCTATGAGAGAAAACTCAATATTTGACAAAGTTATCATAAACAAACCAGATTTGAATGTACTTGCTCCGTAGTTCATATGACCTCTAAACCTTTATGTAGTCTGGTAACTCAACCTCTTATCAAAATGCAGAAATTCTTCTGTAAACTCAAGATGCTCAAAGTGCTGTATCTCCTCCAGAACTCCGTGTTTATAGCCCACATGACTGTTATAAAACAATTCTCTTAATACTTTTCAAATGCTGTTACTTTTTTTTCTTCAAACAAATCAAATGCTCCCATCATGTTCAGAAAATAAAACAAAATAATCAGAAAATAAAAACCGATCGGAAAACCTTATCTATCATCTAGTTTTCATTGACAGATGAAATATTTGGTGACACAGTTACTTCAGACATTCCATTTGATTTAACCACATATTATTATACTTATTTAATGATCTTGTTTGCAGACCTCTTATAAACACACTTGTCTGAATACCACATATTAATAACGTTTTTTAAAACAAACCAATCTTATTGTCTTAATTTTTCCCACTTGCACGCTTCTGTGACTTGTTACAATTAAATGAACCAATTTCATTTTTTTTCTCTTTCTCCAACTCTAGTGACATATCACACTATCCGTGTTTAGGGAGGAACACAAGAGGCTGTCTCTGTATAATATAATTCTACGTCATTAACACCACACCCTTTGTCGTTTGGCACAATGTAACTTCTCCTTTTTTGATCATTTCTAGCTAGATGTGTAACATGAAACATATAATGATTACGAACAAAGACAGACACGGGCCCATCACACACTTCACACACAAACAAATACAGTATGCATTGGAGCTCCAATAAAAATTCAAAAAATATATGCATGACTCCATGAAAAGTTTTCAGCACAGAATCAATGAAAATGATATTTTATGCAGATCTGCCAAATATATTAGGATTTCTTGGTCTTTTTCTTCACTCCTAAAAAAACAGATTAGGCACAATCCCCACCAAATTAAACATTTGGGAAAAACAGGCTTCCTTGACGTCCATTAATTCGGGCTATAAAATAAAACTCACAAAATCTTTAGTTTGCAAACAAACAAAATGAAAAATAATGTGCACATAATATCAAATGTAAGAATGAGCTCATCTATTTACCACGTGGATTTTCTTTTGACTCAATTCTAATTTTTTTTCCTGGATATTATTATCGATACCTTAACTTTAAATTCTAATAGAAAATCTACTTTCAAGAACAGACATTATCCATACTTCCTCTTTTTCACGAACCGCAAAGTCTGGGAAAGAAGCCAAGCATACTCAAGCAAATCAAAATGTTTTGAAACTTAATAATTAATAAACACTTAATAATTTTTTCCTTTAAAGATAGGGTTTTTTCCTGATCACTAATGGCAGCAGTATATACTGACACATCTTCTTTCAAATACTTCCACATCTACCAAAACAATATCTGAAATATCTGAAATGCAATTCTATGTTATCAAATAATCAGATTCTGATAAGAATCTGATTCTTCGCGGTTCATCCTCCTCTTCTACAGAAATGATACATTTATGACTATCGGGGACCCCACAAGAGACGGAAGACAAAGAAAATGCCGTTTAAGTCCCTCTCAAAGCAGCAGCCAGTACTTCCTCTTTTTTTCACTCCACTCATGTTTAACTCTTTCCTTTGCTTTTTAAAAGTAAAAACATATATACATACATATATGTGTTCCCTTCCCAATTCTTTCTCCATCATTCTCTTTATGCCACCTTTGAACCACTGCATCCCCAGCCTCTCACATACTCCTCACCTGCTCTTACCTTCTTCACCTGCCTAACCTTCAATGAATGCGCTGCTTCTCTCACTGTGGAACTTTCCAGATTTCAACCATCTAGCTTTCCAGATTTCTCATCTCTTGACATGCCTGCTCTTTTGAATATTCTGCTTATATCTCTCACTGCCCCTCCTCCTCTTCTGCCTCTCTATGATATCCACTGCAGTCACCTCCCTCCTTGAGGGGCGCCCCTCTTTCAGAGCCTTTGACTGCCTGATCCCCATTGGAGAAGAGTGGATCCGTCCCTTCTCCAATCGGACACACACACACCTTTTGTGTTATCCCACTACACTACCCGTGAATCCAATGACTCACATACCACTGGTTGCTCAAACCACGCCAAGCGTAACTAACCAGCCCCAGTTGCTCAAACCACGCACAGCTTAACTAACTGGGCACCAACCTGCTCACACGATGCACAAAGCAAAGATACAGGTTGGCCTACAGGATCCCTGTGGACCTCACAGAGAGGTGGGCACCTTAAATACTAACTAAATGCACAAGCATTGAAATCTCTTTCTTGATATTCTAACTTCCTCTTTTTCCCAGTTCCTTAATTTCTATCATGGCATATTATAAAACACATAAAACACAGGCAATCTCCGTCACTCTCATCATACACCTAGGTTTCAGACACATTCCATTCACTCCTACCACAGACAAGGAGGTGTTCTTTTAAAATCTCAAAGATTCCGAAAAGAACAATACTCGAACAGTGGTCATGAAAAGTAGGAAGGCACAAAGTAAGAAAAATATCTTACCTGTGTATTTGAAGGTGCAGTTCCCAGTTGCCATAATGACCAAAGCTCTTCCACGATCGTCCCCTTGGATATCTGATGGATTTTTCCCGGGTTTCGGCACCACAATGTTAATGTAATTTAGGATAAGTCCCAAATTAGACTTAATACTCAGTTGTCTGTGGTGTTCAAATTATGTTAAATTTCCCCCTTCATGGTAAGAGGGTGCGGCCGCAGCACAAGAAATGCACGTCCAGTCTCATTCCTGATCATGCAGATCTCTCCTGGTTACACCCAGGGAGCTAATTTTATTAGAAATACATGATGGTGTAATCACACCCCCCTTTGTCATCAATTTTAATATGTCCAATCACAATCATACAAGTATACATTGAACAATAAATCAAAAAAAGTGATAATGGCAGCCAATTGGGATACACATTACTTCATCTATCTGGGAAATTCCATATGCGTATATTAACTTCTGCTAAGTTCCTGTTTTCCTACAGACATATCAAGTGATTATGAGTCATTTTTATTTTTAAGCATATGTGACATCTAATGGAGCTTAGAGATTATAATATATAAGAGATATGTCTATAAGGAGATGGAGACCACCTAATAATGAAATATACAACCCTAGCACAATTGTGTTCACCCACTAACTAAATTTCTTTAACATGGGTCATCATTGAAAATGCTCTAACAGCCCTCTTAGGGTCCTACTCTTAACAAGTAACCCCGCCCCTCTAGGTCGGGACTTTAATCCTATTATGAAACAAACCTGGAAGGTTTGGAACTGGTTCACTCAAACATCTACGGATCTCCAGTTCCCATCGGGCCTCCTGCAGGTGCGTGATGTGGTGGCTCTCACTCCAAAAGAATTTAGAGATAGTGTCCCGTTAGCCACCAGATTGCTATCGGAGAAATTATGTGATCTCAGGGATAACAAGGGGGAAATAGTTCCTGATGATGATCTTATGGTCCGACTCTCTCTCCCTCCCTCCGCCACTTTGATATTCAAAGGTTTGAAGAGAGCTCTTTTCTCGATCATCCCAAGGATCCCTTCAAAGGGTACTCTTTCGGAGTTTGAAAAATGGGTTTCTGGGGCTGAATACCCAAGAACTTATTTCCCAGATTTACAAGATATTGAAAACTCCCTCTGAGCAAATTAAACCTGCGATGGTTGGAATCTGGGAGAGAGACTTGGGCAGGGAGCTGTCTACTTTGGAGACTCTTAAAATGTTCGAAGCTCCTCATAAGCTTTCAAGATGCATCCGGATTCAGGAGAATGGATATAAGGTTCTGTCTCGGTGGTATAGAACACCGGATAAACTAGCTAAATTATTCCCGGGAGTGTCTGATGGGTGCTGGAGATGCTGTTCACACCCAGGTACCTTCATTCACATTTGGTGATCATGTCACAAGATTCACGAGATGTGGGTCTTTATTTTCAAGAAAAGTAACGAGATCTGTGGCACCTCATATGCCTGTATAGCTGAAGGAGCATTACTTAGCCTTGGTATTTCAGATAGGAAAGGCCGCATTAATACTTTGTTCTCTATACCGATCACTGCCTTTAGACTGCTGATTCCTCGTTTTTGGAGATCTACAGATCTCCCTACATTTGAACATTGGTTGACCAAAATAGACCAGATCTATAGATTTGAAGAGCTCTCCACTGGGAATTGCGCACTAGGAAACTTTTTCTCTCAAGTTTCGGGGCCTTACTGTTACAGATTGAGAGAATTCTTAACTTGGACCTTTGATTCCCTTTAGCTTCCGTGGCTGGGGTTCTCTTCGCCTCTTTTGGTGTGTTTGGATATAATAATGTTGATCTCTCCCTTTTCCTATATGCAATTGATATGTGTTGTGACATCTGACTCTGTAAGTTTGTGATCATGATTTTGTTCTTATTACAGTTTTGTATCCTCTCTCTCTCTAGACCGGGCCTGAGTGCTTTGGCTTCTTATTGGACGTATTATGTCTTTTTGTATACATTGCCCTGCGCTTATGTCTGTAGTTGTATTTGTTAAAACAAAAATAAAAATTTTAAATGTAAAAAAAAAAAAATCAGAACCTGAATACCAATGGTAAAGTGTGGCAATTGACAGGGTATGGTTTGAGTCTGCTTTATTGAATCCGGGTCTGGCTAGCTCACATCATACAGTATAAGGCCTCTTTCACACGACAGTATTTTTTGCGGGCTCCGATCCGCATTTTTCACATGAAAAATGCGGACCCATTCATTTCTATGGGTCCGCAAAAAATACTGAGCATACGGTGTGCTCTCCGCACCCGTATGCCTGTTCTGTAGCCCCGCAAAAAAGATAGAACCTGTCCTATTCTTGTCCGCAAAATGGACAAGGATAGGCATTGTTACAATGGATCCGCAAAAAAAACGGATGCCATACGGATGTCATCTTTTTTTTTGCGGATCCGCAATTTGCGGACCGCAAAATACAACGTTCGTGTGTGAGAGGCCGAAGCCACTATAAATTCTTAATTGTATCAGAGGCTGTCCAGAATAATGTCAGATTGTTTCTCAGCTGAAAATAGGCTTTCCAACATAACAATTGCCCTACAAATGTACATGGTAATGAGAAAAAACTGTTAAAATAGCAATTACTTAGGATACTACAGCAAGTTGTTTATGGTAGGGTAACATGTTGCTTTGAATAGTATAGTGAATGATTACAAGGCCTCATTCACACTGGCAAATTTTGGTCACTATTTCCTATCAATATTTCTAAGCGAAAACAAGGAGTGGATGAAAAACATGGATGAGGTATCTTTGTATTATACTTTTCTGAGTTTATGCTCCACCCGTTTTTAGCTTATAAATGCTGATGAAACACACCCATGTGAACATAACAGTCAGTAGTTATAGTAGTCAATCAGATTTAAAACTTGTTCACGCATTGTAATTTTGATGCAATTTTTCAGGATTTTTTCATTGCAGACCACAATCCAAAAAAGAGACAGCTATAGTTTTTTCTTCAATATGCATAAAAAGTAAACCAAGCTACTTTCATATAACATATAGATTTTACATCTAGAAAATTTTAGGTTTTCAGAAGTGAGTCTACCTCACAATATAGAATAAAAATATTATATAAAAATAGAGTAACTTATTGCTGTGTTTGTTGGGGTCTGTCACTGTCACTTGAATAATTCATAAATGTATAATTATCACTTTGTATAAATAGATTTCACTAATGAGGAAATCAATTTTGCTTTCACTTGTCTGCCCGATGAGATCATAATGGTAATTAACCTAGATTTTTTGCCATGTAGCATTTGCCATGGAGAGTAGGACACACAATGTCAAAGAAGAAACAAATACTTAGCAAGTGTTCTGAATTAATACTTCTAGTGACTAATGTTACTGAAAGCAGAGCTTCTGAAATACCTGGCTCTAAAAGTGATCTGTTTCACAGGTTGGCCTATTTTCATATACTGTACCTAATAAGATTCTGCATCTATTGAATTGTAGGACTTAGAGAAAGTCTGTTTTAATTGGGTTTTGTGTTATAACTTGGGTTGACAGTACTTTTGACCACAGTATTACTGTTATTCCCTATAAATAAAGGGGTTGTCCAAGTGTTTTATATTAAAGGGGTTGTCTCACTTCAGCAAATGACATTTATCATGTAGAGAAAGTTAATACAAGCTACTTACTAACAATACACTAGTAAGTGGCTTGTATTAACTTTCTCTACATGATAAATGCCACTTACTGAAGTGAGACAACCCTGTTAATGACCTGTATTTGATCGGTGGGGGGTTTAATTTTTAGCATCCCTGCCAAACAGCCATTTGAAAAGGCTGATGTGCTCCAGTAAACACCACAGCCTCTTCCTAGGCCAGTGACATCACATTTAATAGTCAAGTGGCCTAGGGTTAGCACAATTCTATTCAAATGAATGGCACTGAGCTGACATACCAATAACAGCCACTATCCAATGGACTGTTCTTTGCTTTGTAAGCTGTAAAGAGGCCACATCATTTACCAAGAGCCACGGCCTCTTCAAACAGCTGATTGGCTTGGGTGCTGGAAGTCGATCCCCCAACAAGGATATGTAGGTCATTGGTATAAAACACACTAGGAAAACCCCTTCAACAGTAATTAGTGTTGAGCAAATCAAAGTTAATGAAGTGGACTTCGATCCAAATTTCTAAAATTTGATTAATCACACATCTAAATTTCCTCGTGCTTCGTGGTAACAAATCAATTTTTCTGATATGGCGGTATCAAATGGATGAAGTGAGTATGTACTTTTTTCCTAACCCCTGATTAACCCCTAAAAGGCCTCAATGTAACTCAGATGCCGCAATCAGCGTTGAACGCGGCATCTGAGGGGTTCAATGACGGGGGGCGGTGCCGTTGCTGTTCCCCGCCATTTTCCCCCGCTACATAAAATTGAATGTGATTTGTGATGACTACTTCATAATGAATTGAATTTGTTGTTGAAGTTTGGCAAAGCAACCAAATCAAATATTTGAAAACTTTGTTCAGTATTATTAGAGTTTTTTTTTTTTATCTTTTTCTCACTATGGTACAGACCAGAATTCAGGTAAATGATATTTCTTACACTGAAAAGTGCAACTTAGAATCTGACTAACCTTAGAATCTGACTAATGGATCTTGTATATGGCCACATTATCGTTTGTGTATCAAGGGCCAAGGACAAGATCCAATTCCGTCCTGTTAGAGCAAATGGAACTTTCTGGCTGGCAACTGCATCACCTGAAAAATCAGCTGTTCAACATGGGTGTTGTAAGTCATACTTCTGCCATTCAGATGATCGTCGTGTCAGCCTCCACATTAGGAAGGATTCCAATCTTCGTTATGGATTCTGTTTTTGCTTTCTGTTATAACGAAAAATAATGGAATCCATAAGATGGAAGTCAAAACAGAAGCCTTTAACCCCTTCAAGACAAAGCCAGTTTTCACCTTAAAGAGGTTTTCCCATCTTGGACAATGGGGGCATATCGCTAGGATATGCCCCCATTGTCTTATAGGTGCGAATCCCACTGCTGGGACCCGCACCTATTCTGAGAACGCGCCATCCTTCTCTTTTGGGGGCGCATTCTCAATATAGATGCGGGTCCCAGCGGTGGGAACCGCACCTATAAGACAATGGGGGCATATCCTAGCGATATGCCCTCATTGTCCAAGATGGGAAAACACCTTTAAGGACCAAGCTACATTTTTTTCAAATCTGACATGTTTTACTTTGTGGTAATAACTCTGGAACGCTTTTACTTATCTAAGCGATTCTGAGATTGTTTTCTCTTGACATATTGTATTTCATGTTAGTGGTAAATTTGAGTCAATATGTTTCACCTTTATTTATAAAAAATTCCAAGATTCACAGAACATTTGGAAAAATTCATAATTTCTGAAATATGAATGTCTCTGCTTTTAAAGCAGATTGTGATACATCATAAAATAGTTGTTACTGTACATTTCCCAGATGTCTACTTTGTGTTGGCATCATTTTGTAAGCATCATTTTATTTTTCAGGAAGTTATAAGGCTTAGAATTTTAGAAGCAATTCTTAAAATTTTTAAGAAAATTTCCAAAACCCACTTTTCAAAGACCAGTTCAGTTATCAAGTCACTTTGTGGCGCTTACATAATAGAAACCACCCATAAATGACCCCATTTTAGAAACTACACCCATCAAGTTAATCAAAACTGATTTTACAAACTTTTTAACCCTTTAGACGTTCCACAAGAATGAAAGGAAAATGGAGGTGAAATTTCAAAAATTCACTATTATGGCAGATATTCCATTTTAGTCTATTGTAACACAGCAAGGGTTAACAGCCAAAGAAAACTCAATATTTATTACCCTGATTCTGCAGTTTACAGAAACACCCCTCATGTGGTGGTAAACTGCTGTAGGGGAACAGAGCAGGGCGCAGAGGGACAGGAACGCCATATTGATTTTGGAGAGCAGATGTCGCTGGGATAATTTTAAGTTGTCATGTCACATTTGAAGACACCCCTAGAGTAGAAACTCCCAAAAAGTGACCCCATTTTGTAAACTACAAGATGAGGTGACAGTTTTATTGGTACTATTTTGTGGTATACATGATTTTTGATTGCTCAGTATTACGCTTTTTTTGAGGCAAGGTAACAAAAAAGTGGCTGTTGTGGCACAGTTTTAATTTTTTGTTTTTTACTGAGTTCTCCTGACAGGATAGATAATGTATTATTTTTATAAAGCAGGTTGATACAGACGCAACATAACCAAATATGTGTATTTTTTCTGTTGTTTCAGTTCTACATAATAAAGCATTTTTCAAAACAAAAATTATGTTTTTGTCTTTATTTTCTAAAAGCTACATTTCTTTTATTTTTCTGCCGATCGTCTTGTGTAGGGGCTCATTTTTTGCGGAAAGAGTTGACATTTTTATACAGATGTGTCCACACTTAACTGATCACCTATCTTAACATGTCCTGAGATGTGTGTCACGAAGTGACGTTATAACTAAATTGGATAAATTGCAATACAACTTTCAGACACCAGGTGGCGCATTGTTTTACTAGCTAATACCTGAATTTAAGGTATTCACTTCTTACATTTAACCTAAATAGCAAAATATATTGTATACATTAAACAAATCCCTCCGAAGTTTTTTTTTTTTTTTTTAGTGTGCAATGATTATCATATATTTTGCCCGCTGCCATTGTTTACCACAAGTCTATATGCCGTATGCTATGAGTTAGGTACAGTACACTTGGTGTCAGTATACAGTGCTAGTCTAGTATTATATTAGTTATATGCAAAATAGCACACACCAACCACAGTATTATGCATAGATAATTAAACAATTTTAACAGTCCCATTACATGTTACAAATGTACATAATACAATTCAGGGTGTCAGTATATACCTCAATTTTACCATGACATTTAATATTCCTTATTGATTATCCAATCTGTGTATCTAATCCTATCATGTGTGATACTGTCTGCAGAGCTATGTATCTAATCTTATTCTAGGTGACAGTGTCTGCTAAGCTGCATATCTAATCCTATCATGTGTGATACTGTCTGCTAAGATGGGTATCTAATCCTATCATGTGTGAAACTGTCTGCTGAGCTGTGTATCTAATCCTATCATGTGTGATACTGTCTGCTGAACTGTGTATCTAATCCTATTCTGGGTGACAGTGTCTGCTAAACTACGTATCTAATCCTATCATGTGTGATACTGTCTGCTAAGATGGGTATCTAATCCTATCATGTGTGAAACTGTCTGCTGAGCTGTGTATCTAATCCTGTCATGTGTGATACTGTCTGCTAAGATGGGTATCTAATCCTATCATGTGTGATACTGTCTGCTAAGATGGGTATCTAATCCTATCATGTGTTATACTGTCTGCTAAGATGGGTATCTAATCCTATCATGTGTGATACTGTCTGCTGAACTGTGTATCTAATCCTATTCTGGGTGACAGTGTCTGCTAAACTACGTATCTAATCCTATCATGTGTGATACTGTCTGCTAAGATGGGTATCTAATCCTATCATGTGTGATACTGTCTGCTAAGATGGGTATCTAATCCTATCATGTGTGATACTGTCTGCTAAGATGGGTATCTAATCCTATCATGTGTGATACTGTCTGCTGAACTGTGTATCTAATCCTATTCTGGGTGACAGTGTCTGCTAAACTACGTATCTAATCCTATCATGTGTGATACTGTCTGCTAAGATGGGTATCTAATCCTATCATGTGTGATACTGTCTGCTAAGATGGGTATCTAATCCTATCATGTGTGATACTGTCTGCTAAGATGGGTATCTAATCCTATCATGTGTGATACTGTCTGCTAAGATGGGTATCTAATCCTATCATGTGTGAAACTGTCTGCTGAACTGTGTATCTAATCCTATCATGTGTGATACTGTCTGCTGAACTGTGTATCTAATCCTATTCTGGGCGACAGCATCTGCTAAACTGTGTATCTAATCCTATCATGTGTGATACAGTTTGCAGAGTTGTGTATCTAATCCTATTATGTGTGATACTATCTGCAGAGTTGCGTATCTAAGCCTATTGTGTATGATACTGCCTGCTAAGTTGTGTATCTAATCCTATCCTGTGTGATACTGTCTGCTAAACTGCGTATCTAATCCTATCATGTGTGATACTGTCTGCTGACATGTGTATCTAATCCTACCTTGTGTGATACTGTCTTCTGAGCTGTGTATCTATTCCTATCATGTGTGATACTGTCTATGAAGCGATTAGATGTATGTGTATAGAGTGTGATACTGTCTGCTGAGCTGTGTATCTAATTCTATTAGGTGTGATACTGTCTGCTGAGCTGTGTATCTAATCCTACTTTGTGTGATAGTTTTCTGCTGACCTGTGTATCTAATTCTATTAGGTGTGATACTGTCTTGAAGCTATTGTTGTATCTTTATAGAGTGTGATACAGATAGAGATAAGGAGCTCTCCTTTGTGTACATACTGTACACTCAGCCACTGCTCAGATAAGAGAGGCGGGCGAGGTGCTCATGTATTTCAGTCCCTGTATTTCCCTGTCTTGTGGATGAGGCCTGATTACCAGTTAAGTAAGGCTACTTTCACACTAGTGTTTTTAAATTCCAATATTGAGTTCCGTCATAGGGGCTCAATACCGGAAAAAAACGCTTCCGTTTTGTCCCCATTCATTGTGAGTTGCGGCAGCACGGATTTAATTTCCCAGGGTTTCCTGTCTCTCTCTTTCTTAAAATTCCCTCTAGAGAGGAAGGTTTTTTTTTGCAGAACAGATCTGGGCAGGAGGTCAGATGGAGGGAGAGATAAGAAGTTCCTTGCTGGGTGCAGGGGTTTTAGGCCCCATTCACACGACCGTATATTTGCGGGCCCGCATTACTGCGGACCCGCAAATATACGGGGGCCGCCCGGTGTGTGTTCCGCAGCGCTTGGAACACACGCCTTGCGGCCCCATTGAAAATGCCTATACTTGTCCGTGCGCACAGACAAGTATAGGACATGCTTCAAAAGAGCCACGGCACGGTGCTAGCTCCATAGAGGTGAATGGGGCCGCAACTATTCCCGCATTTTTGCGGATAGATATGGCCCCATTCATACAGTTGTGTGAATGGGGCCTTAGGCTAGGGCTACACGGCGACGGCTACACGGTTGGATTTCTTGCGACTGCCGCGGCGATCCCATTCATCTCTATGGGATCCCCGCTACTCAGGCATCCTGGCTGCGACGGGTGACGCGCGACAACTGTCGCCGTGTAGCCCTAGCCTTAGGCAGTGCAGGAAAATAGGGGTGATAGTTGTGGGAAGCAGAAACATTGTTTGCATTGAATATTTAGTAATTCTGGTATAATATGATTTTGTGCACTTAGAAAGTTTGCATTTTGGATGAAGACCAATGTCTCAGAAGAAGTAAAGCCTTACATTTACACGTCTAGGTGTGAACAATAGAGGAGGGACTGTATTTACCTAATCAGGGACTAATCAAACAACAGCAGGATACAATGGTGAATAGTCAGGTAATAAAGACACAGGGAATGGAGACTGGACCATTGACATAAGCAGCAAATATGAGGCCTGGACTCTTAGATGATAGGACAGTTGTGAGAAGCTACAGTATAATGCTGAATGCTAATATACCAGGAGCCAAAGCCAGAAGTATAAATCCTTCCTTTATAGTTCTAAGGCTACTTTCACACTAGCGTTATTGTTTTCCGGTATTGAGTTCTGTCATAGGGCCTCAATACCGGAAAAAAATGCTTCAGTTTTGTCCCCATTCATACAAATGTAGTTTGTATAGTTAGATATAGCCATAACAATATTATTACTAATAGAATGTATTTATATAAAATGTACCGTTTAGAAGATTTGCCTATTTGTATATCCATTGTCCCACACACATCAGTCAGGCCATTGCCCCTAGTTACGACCACTGCGGCCATGTAGTAGTGGTGGTCGGCTTATTCTTGTTCAAACCCGCTCTGAGGTAACTGCTGTATTGTGAATGCACATTGTACGAGCATGCGGAGACACATCTACTTTCACATCTGCGTTTTGGACACTACCATCCCATAATGCAATAGGCAGACTTTATAAACGGATCCTGCTCCATAGAGATGAATTGATCTTGGAACAGGATCCGTTTCTCTGCATTTTGGAAGAGCAGACAAAAATACTACAACCCTAAGATGTGTCTGTGCATGCTCAAGTAATGTGCGTTCACAATACAGCAGTTACCTCAGAGCGGGTTTGAACAAGAGCAAGCCGGCCACCATTACTACATGGCTGCGGTGGTCGTAACCAGGGGCAACGGCCTGACTGATGTGTGTGGGACAATGGATATACAAATAGGGAAATCTTCTAAACGGTACATTTTATATAAATACATTATATTAGTAATAATATTAGTATGGCTATATCTAATTATACAAACTACATTTGTGAGATGGAATATCCCTTTAACTGGTAATCAGGCCTCATCCACAAGACAGGGAAATACAGGGACTGAAATACATGAGCACCTCCCCCACCTCTCTTATCTGAGCAGTGGCTGAGTGTACAGTATGTTCACAATGGAAAGCTCCTTATCTCTATCTGTATCACACTCTATAAAGATACAACAATAGCTTCAAGACAGTATCACACCTAATAGAGTTAGATACACAGGTCAACAGAAAACTCACACAAGGTAGGATTAGATACACAGTTCAGCAGAGAGTATCACCACTAATAGAATTAGATACACAGCTCAGCAGACAGTATCACACATGATAGGAATAGATACACAGTTCAGCAGACAGTATCACACATGATAGGATTAGATACACAGTTCAGCAGAGAGTATCACCACTAATAGAATTAGATACACAGCTCAGCAGACAGTATCACACATGATAGGATTAGATATGGAGTTTAGCAGACACTGTCACCCAGAATAGGATTAGATACACAGTTCAGCAAACAGTATCACACATGATAGGATTAGATACGCAGTTTAGCAGACAGTATCACACATGATAGGATTAGATACACAACTCTGCAAACAGTATCAAACATGATAGGATTAGATACGCAGTTTAGCAGACACTGTCACCCAGAATAGGATTAGATACACAGTCCAGCTGACAGTAACACACAATGTTTGGATACTCTATTTAGTTTTCCTTTTTTCTCATGTGTTTGACTTTAGCACATTAAATATTCTCAATAGATCTCACCACATTTAGCTTGGTCTGCCGATAAATATCTCACATCTGAGGCCAGCAGCTCTAAACAAAAGAAAAAGCAGCTGAGCAATCAGCTAAATGTGGAGCACTCACCGCCCAGTGGTTGTGACGTGTATTGCAGTTTTTTAGAGTTTAGTTACAATCTCGCGATATCATGTTGTTTTGCTATCAGGACAAAACTGTCACCACTCTGAGTTTGGAGATGAGTTAAGTGTGGACGCATCTGTAGGTAGCATTTTTGGGTACATATGATTTTTTGATCACTCAATATTACACTTTATGTCGCAAAGTGACCAAAAATGGTCGTTTTGGCAGAGTTTTTATTTTATTTTTTTTTATGAAATTCACCTTAGGGTTAAATCATGTGATGTTTTTATAGACCAGGTTTTTACGTGGTGATACCTAACATGTATACTTATTTTACTTTTTTTTTTCAGTTTTACACAATAAAAGCATTTTTGAAGGGAAAAAAACAGGTTTTAGTGTCTCCATTTTTTGAAAGCCATATATTTTTAATCTTCTGGGCGATTGTCTTAGGTAGGGTGTTGTTTTTTGCGGGAAGAGATGATGGTTTTATTGGCACTATTTTGGGGTACATACGTCTTTTAGATTGCTGGGAATTACACTTTTTGTGATGTAAGGTGACCAAAAAATGTCATTTTCACGGCGTTCACCTGAGGTGGTAGATCATGTGATATTTTTATAGAGCACTTTCTGACGGACGCGGCAATACCTAATATGTGTGTTTTTTACTTTTTTTTTTTTAAACATTATTTTATGGTGAGGGGCGTTTTTTCATTTTTTTAATTGAAATTTTATTTTTTTATTAAAAAAAAAAAACACTTTTTTAAATCTTTTTTTTACTTTTTACACTTGTCCCACTGTGGGACTTCATGTTTTCACAGTTTGATCCCCGTTCAATTCAGTACAATACTTTCTCCCCCTGCTGCTGCAGAGGTCACTGTTAAAGGGGCGGGCAGCTGTAGAGGTCACTGTTAAAGGGACGGGCTGCTGTAGAGGTCACTGTTAAAGGGGCTGGCTGCTGTGGAGGTCACTGTTAAAGGGGTGTGCCGCTGTAGAGGTCACTCTCTATATCTTTTAACGACACACACACAAACAGTAAATGAAATAAATTAAATATACCCGGGCGAATCCGGGTCCTTCAGCTAGTATAGAATATTTTGAACAGTGATTTTAATTGGTCAGGTTCAATAAAATACCTAAATACAGACCAAAGATTTGATATAAATGATCTGTCATACTGGGTTATTGGATTAAAGTACAGTTTTAGCAGTTAAATTGAGAAAACGAGAAACACGGCAAATTTAGATACCAAGAAATTATAATGAGCCATAGAGAATAAATGGTCACATATCAACAATTAGGATGTGGAGGTGTAGTCCATAATTGATTACTGGACTAATCTGTACTAATCTGAATTGCATCCCAGGACTGCAATAATTAGCAAAGTTGTTTTCATTGACCTCTCAGCTAAACCGCATTAAAACAAATGTTACAAGGTGTTTGACATGTATTGTTAGCTCGCATGTGAATAGCGGGGTTTGTCAGACTTGCTTCATCTTTAATAAGTACATTTAAAAGTCAAATACTTTAGAGGAATTACTGTGATAACATTGGACATAACAAGTTTTTAATAAGGGCATTACTGACAAATGCTACATGTAAAATAATGTTATTGGAAAATGTATTGGCAGAAGCACAAATAGGAAACTAAAATGAGAAATTCCATTTCCTAATTTAAAGTAAAAGTCTTAACTCTAATTCTTTCATTCTTTGATTTCACCTATTTGATTATATATATATTTGTCGTGTTTGCAGACAGATCTCTGCTGGTCCCCTTATGGTATAGTTAATGGGACCAGCGGGCTTTCTGGCAGCTTCCGGCAATGGCATCTACTGGTACAGACTGCTAGAGTTGTCTAGCACCAGTGTGAAGCTAGTCTTTTGAGGGGTTGTCTCACTTCAGCAAATGGACAAAGTTAATACAAGCCTCTTTCTAATGTATTGTGATTGTTTATATTGCCTCCTTTGCTGGCTTAATTTATTTTCCCAGCACATTATATGCTGCTCATTTCCATCATTATGGAAACACCCTGTAATCCAGGAGTGATGGCCGTGCTTGCACACCATAGGAAAAAGCACCAGCCTATGCGCACTCCTGCGGTCCCGTCCTCCATAGAGGCCAATGCCTTTTCCTATGGTGTGCAAGCAAAGGCCACCTTTGCTGAATTACAAGGTGGTCATAACCATGGATACAGGCAGTGTATAATGTGATGAACAAATGAATCAAGCCAGCAAAAGGACACAATATGGACAATCACAATACATTAGTGAATGCCTTGTGTTAGCTTTGTGAACATAGGAAAAACTATTTGCTGAAGTGAGACAACCCCTTTAATGACATGGACCCGTTCTATTGTACTGCTAAAGGCAGGGGCGGATTGGCTATAGACCTTACAGGGAAATTTCCCGGTGGGCCGATGCCCAGGGGCCACCTGAGCCCCCCTCATAGCCGGCCAGTGGAAGTTTTTGGGGATGTATTTTGTGCTGTTGGCAGTATTTTGTGATGGACTGTGGTATTTGGCTTTGTTGGGGTGGTATAATGTGCCGCAATATGATATTGCTGGCCCTGCCTTCCATCAATTTAGATCCGACTACAAAATGGGGCCACTTTTAGTATTTTTTCCAGGGCCACTTTAAGTTCCCAGTCCGCCCCTGGCTAAAGGCCTAGGCAAGGCTATACACTGGACACTCGTATAAAGCTTTGCATACATTTCCACTGTGACTCCTTTATCTCAAGTAGAGAAGACTGTACTCCATTGCTTCTCTGTCAATTGACTCTCATTTATTGCAGTTGCCATAAAGCACACAAACATTGCCGCACTGCCCATGTAGACAATGCAGGTGTGCGCTTCCAATACGGCAGCCTTCTGAGAACTAAATAGCTACAACTTTAAAAAGGAAATTAACACATTAATTTACCTCTACAGTTTTAAAGCTAACTAATGAAAGTATTAAATACGGTATGTATGGGACATTGCCTTTTACTATGTTAATTAGAATCATGTCTGTCATGCTGTAAACGCAATATCCTACCATAGAACACACCATTTTCATTTCATGTACAGCATTTTCATCCTTCCTCACTTGTTTGAGCACCTTCAGTAGTCATCCCTGCATCATATTTCAATGAGAACCCTGTTGACTAGATTAATATTGTATAACTGCAGTACCTGCTCAAATCCACCTTTAAACAGATTTTCATGGCTCCTCCTGATACTGATGATCTATCCTCAGGATAGGTCTTTAATATCTAATTGGTAAGTGTCTGACATGACGCACTCCCACCAATCAGGTGTTCCTTGTGGCCTCTGTCTTGATACTAGCATTTTGAATGGAATAGCTCCCTTCAAAGTGCAGTGGCCATGCCAGGTTACTGCAGCTTAGATCCCTTTTACCTCAGTGGAAGCTAAACTGCAATAACTAAGCCTGGCCACTACACTTTGAATGGAGCTAGGCTTCCTGTTCCATTCAATAGCTAGTTCTAACACCAAAGGCTACAATAAAAAAACATTTGGTGGGGATGGGGGTTGCTGGACACTTAACAATCATTTATTAAAGACCTATCCTAAGGAATAGGTCATCAATATCAAGAGCCTGGAAAAACCCTTTAATAGGTATCGGTCACCATGATTCTGCACTGAAGGACATAGTCAAGACTATGTATTTCAATCAACCTCTGAGTGCTAATAATGAGGTAATGGGGGGGGGTCGGCAATAGGAAAATTAAAATTATAGTTATCTAGACTAATAGTACTGCATCTAATAGGCCAAAATCATGATGAAAAAAATCCCTCTAACTAAGGGTGGGTTCACATCATGTTATGAGCCTTCCATCAGACGTGTCCCACAAGAGGATTCCTCATGTACACGCTGAACAAAGATGAAAAACGTGATGTGAACCCACCCTGAGCCAGCACAGAAATCACAACAATGGTATCATCATGAGATTAAAAAAAATGGCACCTGCTTTGCAGCATTAGAATGGTGTTATTAGTGCAGCACAACACTTTACAATTTCATGATATTGATAAGATATTTTGTACATTTTGTACCGCTGTTGAAATAAATATTGTAGGCTCTTTTTAAAGAATGCATTACAATAGAAAATATTTTCCGGATTTAACAAGATGCCAGTGATATCTTAACAGCTTCCTTCAAGTCACTGAAAAAGATGTATGTCATTACTTTAAATATTTAACTCAAAGATGTAATTGCCTGTGACAATATACTTGATAAGTCAGTAGTCATCAATCAGGACCAATGTTCCAAAGCAATGCATGAATCTTGAATAGATGCATTGTACACCATTCTTTTTACCTTGGTAAGTGTAATAATTAATCTCTAGTGGTTTGCTGTCATCTGGTCAGATTTACAAGCGCTGTAGGTCTACAACAAGATGCAGATGGTATTGTCTGTACACACATTTTCATAGTATTAGAATTTTTAGCTATTCCTGAAATGTAAGCTTTTAGCCGTAAAAAGTAAATAAACACCCAAAAAAAAATCTAATTTGAACACATGCTGGGGTGCACTCCAATCTTTCTCCAGGTTCTTTTCCACATAGAAAATAATGCAAAGAAATCCCTATTATGCCAGCATAAGGCTGAATTCACTTAGGTCATTCGCCCAGGAGTTTTTTGGTTGCTAAAAAGCATCCGGCTGATACTTGCTGGTAGGGAACAGGAGAATTTAACCCCTTCAACCCCGGGCCTGTTTTCGCCTTCCTGACCAGGCCATTTTTTGCAAATCTGACATGTGTCACTTTATGTGGTAATAACTTTGGAACGCTTTTATTTATCCAGGCCATTCTGAGATTGTTTTCTCGTCACATATTGTGCTTCACGACAGTAATAAATTTGTGGCAAAATATTTCATTTTTATTTATAAAAACAATTCCAAGTTTACAAAAAATTTGGAAAAATTAGCAAATTTCCAAATTTCAATTTCTCTACTTTCAAAATACATAGTAATACCTACAAAAATAGTTATTATTTTACATTCCCCATATGTCTACTTTATGTTGGCATCATTTTATAAATGTCATTTTACCTTTTTAGGACGTTAGAAGGCTTAGAAGTTTAGAAGCCATTTTTCAAATTTTCAATAAAATTTCCAAAACCATTTTTTTTAAGCACCAATTCAGATATAAAGTGATTTTGTGAGGCTCACGTAATGGAAACCACCCATAAATGACCCCATTTTAGAAACTACACCCCTCAAATTATAAAAAAAAAACTGCTGTTACAAACTTTGTTAACCCTTGAGGTGTTCCACAAGAATTAAAGGAAAATGGAGGTGAAGTTTCAAAATTTCACTTTTTTGGTAGATTATTTTTTTCTTGCAACACAGCAAGGGTTAACAGCAAACTAAACCTCAATATACATTGCTATGATTCTGCAGTTTACAGAAATACCCCATATGTGGTGGTAAACGTCTCTATGGGTTTGTGGCAGTGGTCAAAGAAAAGGAGCGCCGTATGGATTTTGGAGGCAGATTTTGCTAGAATGGTTTTTAGGCACCATTTTGTAATTGAGAGACCCCTACAGTGGAAACCCTCAAAAAGTGACCCCATTTTGGAAACTACACCCTTCAAAGAATATATTAAGGGGGGTACTGGCCACTTTGACCCCCTAAGCCTTTTACGGAATTTGGAAACACTTGGCTATGAAAATTAAAAGTTTCATTTCTTCCAATAAAATGTTGCTTTAGCCCCAAATTTTTCATTTTCACAAGGGGTAACAGGAGAAAAGCACCCCATAATTTGTTCCCCATTTTCTCATGAATACAGCAACACCCCATATGTGGTGATAAACTGCTGTGGGGGCACATGGCAGGAGAACAGAAGGAGAGCCATATGGATTTTGCAGCACAGATTTTAATGGATTGGTTTGCGGGAGCCATTGATTTTTATTTTTTTGAGTTATTATCTTATGTGAGGGGTCATTTTTTGCAGGATGAGGTGACGTTTTCATTGGTACCATTTTGGGGTACATTAGACTTTTTGATCTCTTGGTATTACACTTTTTGTAAGTCAATGTGAAAAAAATAGCTGTTTTTACATAGTATTTAAAAAAAATCTTTTTACAGCATTCACCTGAGGGGGCAAATCATGTGATATTTTTATAGAGCAGGTTGTTATGGATGTGGCGATACCCAATATGTCTAGAATTTTTATTTTTGTTACATTTTACACATTAGATTTATTTTTGAACAGAATAAAATCTTTTTTTTTTTGTGTTGCTATTTTCTGAGAACCATATTTTTTTTATTTTTTGGGTGATTGTCTCAGGTAGGGTCTAAATTTCTGTGGGACGGGATGACAGTTTGATTGGCATCATTTTGGGGTAAATACGCCTTTTTGATCGCCTGCTATTATACTTTTTGTGAGGCAAGTGGGAAAAAAATGGCTGTTTTGGCATAGTTTTTAAAAAAATATTTTTTTACAACATTCACCTGGGGGGCCATCTCATGTAATATTTTTATATAGCAGGTCGTTACGGACACGGCAATACCAAATATGTCTAACATTTTTATTTTTGGATAGTTTTGCACATTAGATGCATTTTTGAACAGAATAAAATCTTTTCTTTGTGTTGCTATTTTCTGAGAGCCATATTTTTAAATTATTTTTTAGGCGATTGTCTGAGTAAGGTTCTAAATTTCTGTGGGACGAGATGACGGTTTGATTTGTACCATTTTGGGGTAAATACGCCTTTTTGATCGCCTGCTATTACACTTTTTGTGAGGCAAGGTTTTGGCACTTTTTTTTTTTACTGCGTTCACCTGGCGGGGTGGATCATATGATATTTTTATAGAGCCAGTCGATACAGACGTGGCGATATCTAATATGTCTATTTTTATTTTTTTCCCTATTTTTTTACAATTTTTTTCGCTTTCTTTTTTTTTTACACTTATCTAACTTTTGGGGTCTGATCCCCTTTACAATACATTACAATACTTCTGTAAGGAAGGCATCCGGCTGCTATCTAAGCCATCAAGTCCCCGTCACAGCAGCGCAGAGACCCGATGGACACCCCCTCCCATCGTCCGCATCGCATGTGCCATGGTGTTTTCACTGATGCCGGTGCATACAGCAGGGGTCCGGCTACTGGGCACAGCCGGACCCCCGCTGCTGATCGGGCGGGCGCAGGTCCTGCACCCACCTGATCAGCGCGCCGTAGCACTACGGCGCTGGTCGGGAAGTCACTTCCCGCAGCGCCGTACATGTACGGCGCTGGTCGGGAAGGGATTAAAGTGCACTATACACAATGCTTCATTGCATTAGTGTCATTTTGTTTCCAGTTTTCACTTCAGTTTTATAAATCAAAGCAGGCTCTAAATGGGACAATTAAAGAGTGATGGGTTTTTGTGTCAGTTTTTCTGTTCAATTTTTGAGCCAAAGCCAGCAGTGCATTGGAACTGAATGAGAAATATAAATAAATAACCTTTCTTCCTTACTACTGGATCAAATTCTGGTTTTGGCTCAAAAAATCATCAAAAATCGACACAAAAAGCTGTGTAGCACTACCCTCTACAGACGTCAATAATGTCTGTAAAAATGGATCAAAAACACAATAACACAATGACCCAAATTGTTATTAACCCCTAAAAATGTATCTGCCAGTTAAAATCAGATGTTAACACATCTCCTTTTTTTCTAAACTGTTTTTATTTTCTGATTTTGATTTTTTTAAATTTTATTTCCTGAAGAAGATTATGGGTGGCGCCTGAGTTGCTCTTAACAACATTTACAAAGCATTAAAAAAATTGCTTTATGGCAGCCCATGGGCCATAGACACAATGGTCAGGAGAAGACACTATTGACTTAGGCTACTTTCACACTATCGTTTTTAAATTCCGGTATTGAGTTCCGTCATAGGGGCTCAATACCGGAAAAAAAAAGCTTCATTTTTGTCCCCATTCATTGTCAATGGGGACAAAACTGAAATGAAGACAACAGAATGCTCCTGAAAGCATTCCGTTCCATCTTCAGACCGGAGAACAAACCGCAGCATGCTGCGGTTTTCTCTCTGGTCCAGGCATCCGCACCAAGACGGATCCGGAATGACCCCCAATGCAAGTCAATGGGGATGGATCCGTCTGGTGTGACCACAATGGTAAACGGATCCGCCCTCCATTGACTTTCAATGGAGTTCAGGACGGATCCGTCACCTACACATACAGACATACAGACATACAGACATACAGACATACAGACACATACATACTTACATACTCCAGGCAGGCAGGCCGCACGTCTTCATGCCCAGGAGGTGCGCCGCTATGATGATTCCCTACAGCGCCCAATGCGGTTCCGGCCCCACACATGTCCCTGCGCCAGTCCGGATCCGACGGCACCCTTCACCTGCCGGATCCGGACTGTCGCTAGTGTAAAAGAGGCCTTACATGGGAGACTTACAGGCATGCTCTGTGTCTTGTGCAAAGGTCATTGTTCAAAGAAGGACTAAGGCTACTTTCACACTAGCGTTTTTAAATTCCAGTATTGAGTTCCGTCCTAGGGGCTCAATACCGGAAAAAAACGCTTACGTTTTGTCCCCATTCATTGTCAATGGGGACAAAACTGAACTGAAGACAACGGAATGCTCCTGAAAGCATTCCGTTCCGTCTTCAGACCGGAGAACAAACCACAGCATGCTGCGGTTTTCTCTCTGGTCCAGGCATCCGCACCAAGACGGATCCGGAATGACCCCCAATACAAGTCAATGGGGACGGATCCCTCTGGTGTGACCACAATGGTAAATGGATCCGCCCTCCATTGACTTTCAATGGAGTTCAGGACGGATCCGTAACCACATACATACAGACATACATACACATACACATACACACAAACACATACATAGTTACATACTCCAGGCAGGCAGGCCGCACGTCTTCACGCCCAGGAGGCGCGCAGCTATGACGATTCCCCACAGCACCCTCTGCTGTAAGTATGTATGTGTTTATGTGTATGTGTGTGTATGTCTGTATATTGTACTGTGTGACACATGTCCCCGCGGCAGTCCGGATCCGACGGCACCCTTCACCTGCCGGATCCAGACTGCCGCTGTGAAAGAGGCCTAAGCTCTGACAATCACCTATTTTGAATGATAGTTCCTGTCTTATGCGTAAAAGTAAATGTTGTGATGAGCACACTTAACATCCAGTTCCTGTTAAAACTAATTTATTATACTAATATACATATTTGTAAAACATAAATGTTTAAAAAGGTATTAAAAGAGTTCACATTTATATTAATAGATATAATATACCAGCGCTGGAATAACAATTGGTCAATAGGTAATATAAAAAATAAAATTAAAAAATATAAAATAAAAAATAAAAGTAAAAGTAAAAAAAAAATAAAAGTAAAAGTCAAAAAAAAAAAAAAAAAAAAAAAGAAGAAAAAATAGAAAATGAAGGATAATATCCTAAAGAGTGTCCAAAATATTTCTATCCAGTCCGTTGGGGAAATGGTTTTGACAAATATCTTCAATGGGTGTATCCAGTGGATGTGTCTTGTTGAATTTATGGGATGAGTAGTCCCATTCCACTTAGGTTCCAACTGGATAGATTGGGAAATATTATTGTAATGTTAAATTGATTGTCAATATATGGTATATGGTATACTCAATAATGTACAATGGTAAGCCCAGTATTGTTCAGTATTTTCAATATTATTCAATATTGTTCAGTATTTTCAAATAAGTAAATTGTAATGAAATATCACGCTGTGGAGTAGGT
The DNA here is from genome assembly GCA_900303285.1 of Rhinella marina. Lineage (NCBI taxonomy): Eukaryota > Metazoa > Chordata > Amphibia > Anura > Bufonidae > Rhinella > Rhinella marina. The sequence goes on from ONZH01013507.1 coordinate 25,444, forward strand.
AAGAGGTACAGTTTGATTGTCTACATTACCACTCCTGGCGAAGATGGGGGGCCGTGGTGTCTGTAGATACTCTGTGATCCCGGTCCTCTTCAGCGTACTCGGCGTTGTGTTGTAATTGCCGGCAGTTCAGAAGCGCCGGCGTCCCACGTGGCGTCCCACGTGGGTTCCCGCGCGCTTTTTCAAACTAGCGTTGTTCTTCTCCCGAATGTCTTTTTTGCAGCTCAAGGCGGAGAGTGGAACGGGTATTCCTGTAGTTGAAGATTGCGAGCGCTTGTCTTTACTTTAGTTCGTTGAAGAGCTCAGTGTATTTGAAGATAGGATATTCCTGAAATATAGGGCGTCTTCAAAATAAAAATAAAGTCAATGTACTGTATCATAGGGAGTATAAGTCCCAGAAGTATGAAGGTTGTCAGGGATGTTTGTAGAACCAAACGCGTTTCGGGACTGCTAATAGCTCCTGTCCCTTCCTCAGTGGTACAAGCATCCCTGTTCACTTTAGACATATATATATGTTCCCTCCTCAATTATCTCTCATTTGAGGGTGAGGTGGAAAAAGTGGACTGGTTTCATGGACTTGAAGTTTGAGGTAATATGTTATTTCTAATGAATATGTTATTTCTAATAAATAACCAGAAATGAAATAAGAATTAGGTTAAAATTAAATGAAGATTAATGGGAATTGTTGGGGTGGGGTGATAAAAGTGGAGTGTGTAGGGGGAAATATTAAGAATGAAATATATAAAATAAATTAAAATGAAATAGGTGAATCTCTAATCATGTGACATACATACTTGGGTTGAGACAGTTATGCATGGATATTGGTGTTATAATCTGTGATTTTTTATACTGTGAGTGTGATATCTTTATAGTTATTATTTTTTTTATATTTTTAAGTATTTTTAAATATTTGTCTTCTTTTTAACCTCTTTTTTTATTTTTTTATATATATTATCTTTTTATTTCTCATTTGTCTTCTCTATAGGTATAGTTCAAGGATGATTCAAAGATATTTTAAGGGTTGCTGATTGAAGAATTGCTGATAGAAGAATAGGGACAAATGAGAAATAAAAAGATAATATATATAAAAAAAGAGGTTAAAAAGAAGACAAATATTTAAAAATACTTAAAAATATAAAAAAAATAATAACTATAAAGATATCACACTCACAATATAAAAAATCACAGATTATAACACCAATATCCATGCATAACTGTCTCAACCCAAGTATGTATGTCACATGATTAGAGATTCACCTATTTCATTTTAATTTATTTTATATATTTCATTCTTAATATTTCCCCCTACACACTCCACTTTTATCACCCCACCCCAACAATTCCCATTAATCTTCATTTAATTTTAACCTAATTCTTATTTCATTTCTGGTTATTTATTAGAAATAACATATTCATTAGAAATAACATATTACCTCAAACTTCAAGTCCATGAAACCAGTCCACTTTTTCCACCTCACCCTCAAATGAGAGATAATTGAGGAGGGAACATATATATATGTCTAAAGTGAACAGGGATGCTTGTACCACTGAGGAAGGGACAGGAGCTATTAGCAGTCCCGAAACGCGTTTGGTTCTACAAACATCCCTGACAACCTTCATACTTCTGGGACTTATACTCCCTATGATACAGTACATTGACTTTATTTTTATTTTGAAGACGCCCTATATTTCAGGAATATCCTATCTTCAAATACACTGAGCTCTTCAACGAACTAAAGTAAAGACAAGCGCTCGCAATCTTCAACTACAGGAATACCCGTTCCACTCTCCGCCTTGAGCTGCAAAAAAGACATTCGGGAGAAGAACAACGCTAGTTTGAAAAAGCGCGCGGGAACCCACGTGGGACGCCACGTGGGACGCCGGCGCTTCTGAACTGCCGGCAATTACAACACAACGCCGAGTACGCTGAAGAGGACCGGGATCACAGAGTATCTACAGACACCACGGCCCCCATCTTCGCCAGGAGTGGTAATGTAGACAATCAAACTGTACCTCTTACCTACTCCACAGCGTGATATTTCATTACAATTTACTTATTTGAAAATACTGAACAATATTGAATAATATTGAAAATACTGAACAATACTGGGCTTACCATTGTACATTATTGAGTATACCATATACCATATATTGACAATCAATTTAACATTACAATAATATTTCCCAATCTATCCAGTTGGAACCTAAGTGGAATGGGACTACTCATCCCATAAATTCAACAAGACACATCCACTGGATACACCCATTGAAGATATTTGTCAAAACCATTTCCCCAACGGACTGGATAGAAATATTTTGGACACTCTTTAGGATATTATCCTTCATTTTCTATTTTTTCTTCTTTTTTTTTTTTTTTTTTTTTGACTTTTACTTTTATTTTTTTTTACTTTTACTTTTATTTTTATTTTATATTTTTTAATTTTATTTTTTATATTACCTATTGACCAATTGTTATTCCAGCGCTGGTATATTATATCTATTAATATAAATGTGAACTCTTTTAATACCTTTTTAAACATTTATGTTTTACAAATATGTATATTAGTATAATAAATTAGTTTTAACAGGAACTGGATGTTAAGTGTGCTCATCACAACATTTACTTTTACGCATATTTCTCTACATTGGTTTAGGGTATAACCATAGTGATTTGTAGCACCTTGTACCCGCCATTTTAAATTTGGTGAGCCACCAATACTTACTGTAGTTCCTGTCTTATCTATACACAGAGGTGATATCATTATTGACATGATTAGATTGACAGATAAGCAGATAACTGTAGTATAGTAATCTGTACAAACCAAGAAGTGCCACCAATTATTAGACATAGTGGCCAGTGCCAAAACTGCAGGATTTTTGGTTTTAGTTTAGATCTAAAAAGTGACATGGGAAAATTTAAAATAACATCATCTAACATTATTTACAAATATGTTAAACATAAAATGGTGATTTAATCTTCAGGTCATTTTCTTTAAAAGGAATCTGTCACCACAATCTTAGACTATTATATGTGGTAATCAGTGGCGTAGCTACCGGGGGGGCAGGGGGGGCGACGGCTCCGGGCCCAGTGACTCAGGGGGGCCCAGAATCAGGCGAATACAAGTGAGCGCTTCCATTATGGAAGCGCTCACTTGTATTTAGGGACCCCCATCAGACCTCAGATCAGCCCACCCAGCCACATAGGATTAAAATAAAAAACCTTACTTACCTGTTCTGCGCTGGGCTGCCCTCCGGTCCGCGCTCTGCTCTCTTCCCTGGTGGCGCGCACTATGACCTGACGCTGCACGCAGCGTCAGGTCATAGTGTGCGCGGGCCAGGGAAGAGAGCAGAGCGCGGACCGGAGGGCAGCCCAGCGCAGAACAGGTAAGTAAGGTTTTTTATTTTAATCCTATGTGGCTGGGTGGGCTGATCTGAGGTCTGATGGGGGCACAATACGCTGATCTGAGGTCTGATAGGGGCACAGTAGGCTGATATGAGGTCTGATGGGGGCACAATACGCTGATCTGAGGTCTGATGGGGGCACAAAACGCTGATCTGAGGTCTGATGGGGGCACAATACGCTGATCTGAGGTCTGATGGGGGCACAATACGCTGAACTGAGGTCTGATGGGGGCACAATACGCTGATCTGAGGTCTGATGGGGGCACAATATGCTGATATGAGGTCTGATGGGGGCACAGTCTGCTGATATAAGGTCTGATGGGGGCACAGTCTGCTGATCTGAGGTCTGATGGGGGCACAATACGCTGATCTGAGGTCTGATGGGAGCACATTAAGCTGATCTGAGGTCTGATGGGGGCACAATACGCTGATGTGAGGTCTGATGGGGGCACAGTAGGCTGATGTGAGGTCTGATGGGGGCACAGTAGGCTGATGTGAGGTCTGATGGGGGCACAATACGCTGATCTGAGATCTGATGGGGGCACAATACGCTGATCTGAGGTCTGATGGGGGCACAATACGCTGGTCTGAGGTCTGATGGGGCACAATAAGCTGGTCTGAGGTCTGATGGAGGCACAATACGCTGATCTGAGGTCTGATGGGGGCACAATACGCTGATCTGAGGTCTGGTGGGGGGCACAATACGCTGATCTGAGGTCTGATGGGGGCACAGTAGGCTGATGTGAGGTCTGATGGGGGCACAATACGCTGATCTGAGGTCTGATGGGAGCACATTAAGCTGATCTGAGGTCTGATGGGGGCACAGTAGGCTGATGTGAGGTCTGATGGGGGCACAATACGCTGATCTGAGGTCTGATGGGAGCACATTAAGCTGATCTGAGGTCTGATGGGGGCACAGTAGGCTGATGTGAGGTCTGATGGGGGCACAATACGCTGATCTGAGATCTGATGGGGGCACAATACGCTGATCTGAGGTCTGATGGGGGCACAATACGCTGGTCTGAGGTCTGATGGGGCACAATAAGCTGGTCTGAGGTCTGATGGAGGTACAATACGCTGATCTGAGGTCTGATGGGGGCACAATACGCTGATCTGAGGTCTGGTGGGGGGCACAATACGCTGATCTGAGGTCTGATGGGGGCACAGTAGGCTGATGTGAGGTCTGATGGGGGCACATTCTGCTGATCTGAGGTCTGATGGGTGCACAATATGCTGATCTGAGGTCTGATGGGGCACAATACGCTGATCTGAGGTCTGATGGGGGCACAGTAGGCTGATGTGAGGTCTGATGGGGGCACAGTAGGCTGATCCGAGGTCTGATGGGGGCACAATACGCTGATCTGAGATCTGATGGGGGCACAATACGCTGATCTGAGGTCTGATGGGGGCACAATACGCTGATCTGAGGTCTGATGGGGGCACATTCTGATGATCTGAGGTCTGATGGGGGCACATTCTGATGATCTGAGGTCTGATGGGGGCACAATACACTGATCTGAGGTCTGATGGGGGCACAATACGCTGATCTGAGATCTGATGGGGGCACAATACGCTGATGTGAGGTCTGATGGGGGCACATTCTGATGATCTGAGGTCTGATGGGGGCAGGGGACTGTTAGTTTAGTGATGTAAAAACTGGGGACAGGTTTCCTTTAACATAGGAGTCCCGTTGTTTTTTAATCCTATTACTCCTATATTTTACTGCATTATATGGTAGTGTATTTACAGTAGGGTAGGTAGAAAGTCTATTGTACTGTACTTAACAGCATAGATGATCTAGCAGTTTATATAGTCATCTTTCTAATACAATATTATAACCACAACTAGTAGTATGTGCCTGTGAAGTTGGAAACGTGCGTTTGGGAAGCCAAGTGGGGGGCCCACTCAAGTATGTTTCGCCCCCCCTGTGCTGAACCTCTAGCTACGCCTCTGGTGGTAATACATGAGTAGTGCTGCACATAAGGAGTCTAGACTCCTACTTTTTCCCCACTGTAAGTGCTCATGGCTTCGATGAGATACATTGTCAAGACCTCCATACATGAGCACAGGAGTCTTCTCCATTATGTCATGTCAGAACAGTCCGGACTGTGTACTGTATTTCAGCACAGCTTTGATTGCTGACAGCAGGGGGAACGGGGGAACTGGGGGACAGTAGGAAAAATAAAACAATGTGTCAAGCTGGGGTAGTGTGTGTGTGTGTGTGTGTATATATATATATATATATATATATATATATATATATAGTACAGACCAAAAGTTTGGACACGCCTTCTCATTCAAAGAGTTTTCTGTATTTTCATGACTATGAAAATTGTAGATTCACACTGAAGGCATCAAAACTATGAATTAACACATGTGGAATTATATACTTAACAAAAAAGTGTGAAACAACTAAAAATATGTCTTATATTCTAGGTTCTTCAAAGTAGCCACCTTTTGCTTTGATTACTGCTTTGCACACTCTTGGCATTCTCTTGATGAGCTTCAAGAGGTAGTAACCTGAAATGGTATTCCAACAGTCTTGAAGGAGTTCCCAGAGATGCTTAGCACTTGTTGGCCCTTTTGCCTTCACTCTGCGGTCCAGCTCACCCCAAACCATCTCGATTGGGTTCAGGTCTGGTGACTGTGGAGGCCATGTCATCTGGCATAGCACCCCATCACTCTCCTTCTTGGTCAAATAGCCCTTACACAGCCTGGAGGTGTGTTTGGGGTCATTGTCCTGTTGATAAATAAATGATGGTCCAACTAAACGCAAACCGGATGGAATAGCATGCCGCTGCAAGATGCTGTGGTAGCCATGCTGGTTCAATATGCCTTCAATTTTGAATAAATCCCCAGCAGTGTCACCAGCAAAGCACCCCCACACCGTCACAGCACCCCCACACCAAAGCACAGATTTCCACTGGTCTAATGTCCATTCCTTGTGTACTTTAGCCCAAACAAGTCTCTTCTGCTTGTTGCCTGTCCTTAGCAGTGGTCTCCTAGCAGCTATTTTACCATGAAGGCTCGCTGCACACAGTCTCCTCTTAACAGTTGTTGTAGAGATGTGTCTGCTGCTAGAACTCTGTGTGGCATTGACCTGGTCTCTAATCTGAGCTGCTGTTAACCTGTGATTTCTGAGGCTGGTAACTCGGATGAACTTATCCTCTGCAGCAGATGTGACTCTTGGTCTTCCTTTCCTGGGGCAGTCCTTGATGGTTTTTGCGACTGCACTTGGGGACACTTTCAAAGTTTTCCCAATTTTTCGGACTGACTAACCTTCATTTCTTAAAGTAATGATGGCCACTCGTTTTTCTTTTCTCGTTCTGCTTTTTTCTTGCCATAATACAAATTCTAACAGTCTATTCAGTAGGACTATCAGCTGTGTATCCACCTGACTTCTGTCCAACACAACTCATGGTCCCAACCCCATTTATAAGGCAAGCAATCCCACTTATTAAACCTGACAGGGCACTCCTGTGAAGTGAAAATCATTTCAGGTGACTACCTCTTGAAGCTCATCAAGATAATGCCAAGAGTGTGCAAAGCAGTAATCAAAGCAAAAGGTGGCTACTTTGAAGAACCTAGAATATAAGACATATTTTCAGTTGTTTCACACTTTTTTGTTAAGTATATAATTCCACATGTGTTAATTCATAGTGTTGATGCCTTCAGTGTGAATCTAGAATTTTCATAGTCATGAAAATACAGAAAACTCTTTGAACGAGAAGGTGTGTCCAAACTTTTGGTCTGTACTGTATATATCTATATCTATATATATATATATATATATATATATATATATATATATATCTATATATATATATATATATATATATATATATATATATATATATATTATATATATATGTTGTCTATCTGTCTGTCTGTTCTTTATGCATGTTCAACTGACTGCATAAATTTGGCATATACAGTAATTCATAAAAGGTATTCATAAAAGGTCTCAACATTCTAGGATGAATGACTCTCGTGATATTCCCACAAAATATATTAGCCAATAGAAGCTTGCAGGTCCTTCAGTCTTGACATACACACAGTTTTACATCAGGTTTCCATAACAACACAGACATTTTTCTTCACTGTTATAGGTAGCTTTTAAGGGGTCAGAGCACTGTTGAAGTCATTGTTAATGGGGAGGGCCACTGTGGGGGTCACTGTGAAGAAGTGAGGCACTGTGGAGGTCACAGTGGAGTAGGTGGGCTGCTTTGGAGGTCACTGTTAAAGGAATGGGGCATTGTGGATGTCAATGTTTAGGGAGTAGGCTGCTGTGGAGGTCACTATTAAGGAAAAAGGTGCTATGTAGGTCACTGTTAAGGGAGGGGGTGCTGTGGAGGTCATTGTTAAGAGGATGGGGCACTGTAGAGGTCATTGTTAAAGGGAAAGGGCACTGTAAAGGTCACTGTTAAGGATCAAACCATTGTCACTGTTAAGGGGATAGGGTGCTGTGGAGGTCACAATTAAGGGGATTAGATGCTTTGAGGGGTCACTTTTAAGGAGGTGGGGTGCTGTAGAGGTCATATTTTAAGGGAGTTAAGTGCAGTTGAGGTCAACATTAAGGGGAAGGGGTGCTTTGTTTTGTATACTATATATTTTATATATGTATTATTATAAAAATTATTTTCGGAATTTAGGTAACAAGCTTAGGGCAAGGACTTCAAAGGTAGTGTTTTCCAAAATACTACCTGTACCACGAGCCACTCAAGAAAGGCAGCGGGAGATAAGGGAGGTTAAAAAATGGCTCAAAAACTGGTGTAGGAAGGAGGGGTTTGGGTTCCTGTAGAACTGGGCTGACTTCTCTGTCTGCTACAGGCTCTATTGCAGGGATGGACTGCACCTCAATGGTGAACATGCAGCTGTTTTGGGGCAGAAAATGGCTAGAAGGTTGGAGGAGTGTTTAAACTAGGGACTGGGGAGAAGGACCTGGATCAGGTAATGGAACTGGGGGAGGAATGGAAGGAGGGACTAGAACTTCATAAGGAAAGGTGTAGGGTAAAAAATATACATAATCCTCTCAATTGTATTTATACTAATGCCAGAAGCTTGACTAATAAAACTGGGGAACTGAATTAGTGTTGTGTTAGGAGGACTATGACATAGAGGTAATAACTCAGACATGGTTGGATGATAGCTATAACTGGGCAGTTAACGTACAGGGTTATTAGAAAGGATTATCAAAACTGGAGAGGGGCTTGCCACTATATAAAGTACTCTCTAAAGCCTGCACTCTAGGAATATTTAAGTGAGGAACATAAACATATGGAGTCATTGTGGGTAGAAATACATGAAGGCAAAAAACAATAATAAAATACTAAAAGGAGTTTATTATAAGCCACCGAATATACCAGAGCCCACAGAAATTCTACTACTAAACAAGATAGGTGGCATGCCAAATCATAATGAGACCGTCATTGTGGGGAACTTTAACTACCCAGATATAAACTGGGAAACTGAAACCTGTACATCTCAAAAAGGAAACAGGTTATTGGCAATAAGCAAAGACAATTACCTTTCCCAACTGGTTCAGGACCCGACTAGAGGGATGGCCATCCTGAACTTAGGACTAACCATTAGACCTGACAGAACAACAAATGTGTAGGTTGGGGTACACCTGGGAAATAGTGACCATAAAATAATAACTTTCCAAATGTCATTTAAAAGAGTATTTCTTCAGGGAGGAACAAAAATACCAAACTTCAAAAAAAGCTAAATTTAGCCAACTAAGAGAGGCCATTGGCCTAACTAACTGGGACAAAGCTGGCCCCGCCTCCTCCCTCATGCTGCGCTGCTGGTCCTGGACAAGGAAGGACCTGTGCAGCGCGGCAAGAGGGGAAAGAAGACCAAGGCCCAGCCCCCTCCAGAGTGGCAAGGGACAAGTAACTGTAAGTATTTATGTGTTTCATGTATGTGTGTGTATGTATGTGTATGTATGTGTGTGGGTATATGCATTCTATGTGCATACTGTATTTTGTACAGTGTGGCGCAGGGGTTACATTGTCCGGCATGGTGTAACCGCCATGCATTTGTTGTACAGTATATATTATAATCCCTGTACCATGCTATACAATGTACAGTATAATCCATACACCATACTGTATAAAATACAGTATAATCCATACACCATACTGTATAATACACAGTATAATCCATACACTATGCTGTATAATACACAGTATAATCCGTACTCCATGCTGTATAGTATACAGTATAATCCGTACACCATGCTGTATAAAATACAGTATAATCCATACACCATACCGTATAATACACAGTATAATCCATACACTATGCTGTATAATACACAGTATAATCTGTACTCCATGCTGTATAGTATACAGTATAATCCGTACTCCATGCTGTATAGTATACAGTATAATCCGTACACCATGCTGTATAATATACAGTATACTCCGTACACCATGCTGTATAGTATACAGTATAATCCGTACACCATGCTGTATAATATACAGTATAATCCGTACACCATACTGTATAATATACAGTATAATCTGTACGCCATGCTGTATAATATACAGTATAATCCATCCTTGTGGCTGCCCCATTCAGTTAACGTCTCCTTAATTTAAAAAAATAAATAAATAAATCAGTAGCTCATGTATACATTTCTTTATTGGCAAATGGGGGCGTGACATGGGAGGAGCCAGGGTAGCATGTGGGATGGGCCATGGTAGTGGGCGGGGTTAGGGGCCCCATTCAGATTCATGCTATGGGGCCCAATGATTTCTATGTACGCCCCTGGTCAGAACACTGTGGAGGTCCAAGTTAAGTCGATGGAGTGTTGCGAAACATGCCCGTGAGAAGTGGGGTTATTCTGCTAGTAAGATAAGTATGAATAGGTAAGGTCAATTATATATATACATATATATATATATATATATATATATATATACAGTACAGACCAAAAGTTTGGACACACCTTCTCATTAAAAGCGTTTTCTGTATTTTCATGACTATGAAAATTGTAGATTCACACTGAAGGCATCAAAACTATGAATTAACACATGTGGAATTGTATACTTAACAAAAAATTGTGAAACAACTGAAAATATGTCTGATATTCTAGGTTCTTCAAAGTAGCCACCTTTTGCTTTGATTATTGCTTTGCACACTCTTGGCATTCTCTTGATGAGCTTCAAGAGGTAGTCACCTGAAATGGTATTCCAACAGTGTTGAAGGAGTTCCCAGAGATGCTTAGCACTTGTTGGCCCTTTTGCCTTCACTCTGCGGTCCAGCTCACCGCAAACCACCTCGATTGGGTTTAGGTCTGGTGACTGTGGAGGCCATGTCATCTGGCGTAGCATTCCATCACTCTCCTTCTTGGTCAAATAGCCCTTACACAGCCTGGAGGTGTGTTTGGGGTCATTGTCCTGTTGATAAATAAATGATGGTCCAACTAAACGCAAACCAGATGGAATAGCATGCCGCTGCAAGATGCTGTGGTAGCCATGCTGGTTCAGTATGCCTTCAATTTTGAATAAATCCCCAGCAGTGTCACCAGCAAAGCACCCCCACACCATCACACCTCCTCCTCCATGCTTCACGGTGGGAACCAGGCATGTAGAGTCCATCCGTTCACCTTTTCTACGTCGCACAAAGACACAGTGGTTGGAACCAAAGATCTCAAATTTGGACTCCTCAGACCAAAGCACAGATTTCCACTGGTCTAATGTCCATTCCTTGTGTTCTTTAGCCCAAACAAGTCTCTTCTGCTTGTTGCCTGTCCTTAGCAGTGGTTTCCTAGCAGCTATTTTACCATGAAGGCCTGCTGCACACAGTCTCCTTTTTACAGTTGTTGTAGAGATGTGTCTGCTGCTAGAACTCTGTGTGGCATTGACCTGGTCTCTAATCTGAGCTGCTGTTAACCTGCGATTTCTGAGGCTGGTGACTCGGATGAACTTATCCTCCCCAGCAGAGGTGACTTTCAGAGTCTTCCTTTCCTGGGGCGGTCCTCATGTGAGCCACTTTCTTTGTAGCGCTTGATGGTTTTTGTGACTACACTTGGGGACACTTTCAAAGTTTTCCCAATTTGACCTTCATTTCTTAAAGTAATGATGGCCACTCGTTTTTCTTTACTTAGCTGCTGTTTTCTTGCCATAATAAAAATTCTAACAGTCTATTCAGTAGGACTATCAGCTGTGTATCCACCTGACTTCTGCCCAACACAACTCATGGTCCCAACCCCATTTATGAGGCAAGAAAGCCCACTTATTAAACCCGACAGGGCACTCCTGTGAAGTGAAAACCATTTCAGATGACTACCTCTTGAATCTCATCAAGAGAATGCCAAGAGTGTGCAAAGCAGTAATCAAAGCAAAAGGTGGCTACTTTTAAGAACCTAGAATATAAGACATATTTTCAGTTGTTTCACACTTTTTTGTTAAGTATATAATTCCACATGTGTTAATTCATAGTTTTGATGCCTTCAGTGTGAATCTACAATTTTCATAATCATGAAATATACAGACTCTTTAAACTCTTTAAATGAGAAGGCGTGTCCAAACTTTTGGTCTGTACTGTGTGTATATATATATATATATATATATATATATATATATATATATATTCAATAGAATGAGGCAGCACACCAACGGATGAAGTGAAGGACAACATTTCTGCTGGATATATTGTCATTAATTTTTAATCAAAATTACGTTGCATTTAATGATCAGTTCTTTGTGCAGCGACGTAGGACCGCAATGGGGTCCAATGTGGCGCCCACATACGCTAACATCTATATGGAGCATCTTGAGGAGGATTTCGTCTATGTGTCCCACCACTCCAGGAATTTGCTGGGGTGGCGATACATAGACAACATCTTCCTCATCTGGCAGAACACAGAGGAATCACTGGATACGTTCCACCAATATTTAAATACCGTGGACCCTGATATAAAATTCACACTGGTGAAATCTACTGAAGTAGTCCAATTTTTAGATACTCAACTGTTTGTGCAGAATAATAAATTGGTGACTGATCTATTTTGCAAACCTACAGATTGTAACAGTCTGCTTAGCTTTGATTTATGCCATCCTCGCCCTATGGTTAATTCATTACCATTCAGCCAGTTATTTTGGGTGTATAGGATTGTGGAGGAACCAGAGAGACGGGAAAGACGCCTGAATGAGATGACCCAGTCCTTCAAACGACGCGGTTATCCACGGGGTCTAATTAGGCACCATAGGGACAGACTATTGGAACAGGGCAGTGGCCATGCCCAATCGAGTACGTCTGATAATCCTCGGATACCTTTTATTTCCAAGTATTCTGAACAAATTAGGGTGGTAGCTGGTGTTGTACGCAAGCACTGGCGCACCCTGTCGCAAAACGTAGAGGGGATACCTGAATTACGGAATCCTCCTATCTTCTCCTACAGAAGACCATCTAGTATCCGGGACACGCTAGTGAGGGCTGAATCTAAAAACATGACACGAGTTAGACAGGGAATTATTGGACTAAGAAGACTGGGATGTTGCCCTATCCTGTGTCAATTGCTCGTATATGATTAAAGGTGATACAGTACAATATCCTGATAGGGATATTAATAGAGATGAGCGAACATGCTCGTCCAAGCTTGGTGCTCGTTCGAGCATTAGGGTATTAGTACATGCTCGATACTCGGACGAGCATCTCACGATACACGAGGAAATGGCATCTTCCTCTTCCTGCATGTTAGGCGCCTTTTTATCAGCCAATCAACATGCAGGAGAGTCTTTGGTACCCCCTAGCATCACGCGGAACCCCTACAAGTCGATAGCAGGGATTGGCTGGCCAGATCAGATGACCTGGGAATATAAGAAGCTGGTCCCGCGTTGCTCGCGTCAGCCGCCGCCTTAATGAGATTAGGGACAGAGCTGCTGTCTGTCAGGGAGAGTTTTAGGGCCTCAATTTAGATTTTGCTTAGGCAGGAATCATCCTCAAAGATCCCAACAGCCGCTACAAGCACCTTTTTTTTTGGCTTGGGACTTGTAGTGCAGCTACCACCATCTTGGCTGCATACTGTGCACAGAGACTGGTGGCAGAAAGGGGACAGCACATGGTACACACAGACCCCAAAGAAATTGCCCAAACTCCACTCAGTACTCATTTTTGCTACTGCTGTACCTTGGCTTGCTGGGATCTGTAGTGCAGTCTAGGGAATATGTTTTTTCTCTCAGTTATATATACTACAGTACCGTGAACAATTCTGTAGTGTGCTGTACAGTAGCCGCAGTCTAGAAAACATGTTTTTTCTCTCAGTTATATATACTACAGTCCAGTGAAAAATTGAGTGGTGTGCGGTACAATAGCCGGAGTCTAAAGACTACGTTCTTTCTCTCAGTTATATATACTACAGTGCAGTGAACAATTCTGTCATGTGTGGTACAGTAGCCGGAGTCTAGAAAATGCATTTTTGCTCTCAGTTATATATACTACAGTCCAGTGAAAAACTGAGTGGTGTGCGGTACAATAGCCGAAGTCTAACGACTACGTTTTTTCTCTCAGTTATATATACTACAGTACAGTGAAAAATTGAGTGGTGTGCGGTACAGTAGCCGGAGTCTAGAGAATACGTTTTTTTTGCCTCAGATAGTAATTTTACTGTCTACTAAATACGGTTTTTGGCCTCAGATATTAATTCTACAGTTTAGTGAATATCCAAATTGGTGAACCCCAGGGGTAAGGGTCGAGGACGAGGACGTGGGCGTCCAAGTGATGTAGGGAGCAGAGGCCGTGGTCTTGGGCAGGGTGACACAGTACCTACTGATGAGGGAGCAGTGGAATGCTGCAGAGTTTCACTCCCTAGCTTCATCTCGCAACTTACAGGGTCACGTGGTACACCACTATTGAAACCACAACAGTGCGAACAAGTTATGACGTGGATAGCGGATAATGTGTCCAAGTAATTTATCCACCAACAAGTCTTTCACGCAGTCCACCCACGCTAGCCAAGGGAGGAGACCTCTGGCTCCTCCAGCTCAACCTCCTTCCCCCCAGCCTGCCCCCCCATGGAAAATATGGATTCATATCCGGCATACTCACAGGAACTCTTTTCAGGACCCTACCCAGAGACACAAACAATTGCTCAGCAGCAACCTGAGCAGTTGCTCTGTCCAGATGCCCAAAATGTAGAACTTTCGCAGTCTGTAAGTGATGAGAGTGTGGACTTAGTGCAAGTAGTGTGTCAAGAGGTGTTGGATGATGATGAGACACGGTTGTCAGACATTGACGTTGTTGTCAGGGCAGTAAGTCCCAGGGGGAGCAGACTGAGGAATCGGAGGAAGAGCTGGTGGATGATGAGGTGACTGACCCGAGCTGAGTTGGTAATCCTTCTGAGGGGGAGGCAAGTGCAGCACCAGAACAGGTTGGAAGAGGCAGTGGGGTGGCCAGAGGGAGAAGCAGGGCCAGAGCAAGTAGATCAGCAACTGTTTCACGGAGTGAAGCTCCCGTGCCGAGGCCTAGATGTTCGCAAGTCTGGAGGTTCTTTAAGGAAAGTGAGGATGACCGACGGACTGTGGTGTGCAAATTGTGCCACACCAGGATCAGCAGGGAAACCACCACTACCAGCATATCCACTACCAGCATGCGCAGGCATATGAGTGCTAAACACCCGATTCAGTGGAACCAAGGCCGTTCACCTCCTGCAGGTCACACCACTGCTCCTTCCCCTGTGTCACATGGTGGCTCTGCGAGTCAACCCCCTCGCCCAGGACCGAGGCAAGAGCGCCGACCGCCCTACAACCACCCCATCACCTCCACATTCCTCCACACCCTCTACCAATGTGTCCCAGCGCAGCGTTCAGCTGTCTTTACATCAGACATTTGAGTGCAAGCGCAAATACAATTCCACCCACCCACATGCACAAGCCCTAAACGTCCACATCTCCAAACTGCTGATTCTGGAGATGCTGCCCTATAGGCTGGTAGCGACTGAGGCTTTCCACAACCTGATGGCGGTGGCTGTCCCTCGGTACTTGGTCCCCAGCCGCCACTATTTTTCCCGATGTGCTGTCCCAGCCCTACGCCAGCACGTGTCAGAGAACATCATCCGTGCCCTGACCAACGCGGTTACTGAGAAGGTCCACCTAACCACGGACACGGTCCTCAAGACCTACCCCAATATGTCTGATTTGCTCACCAAGGTGCGACGCATCTGTGTGCATTTCCGCAAGTCAACCACAGATGCTTCCACTCTGA
>ONZH01013508.1:0-156148 GCA_900303285.1 Rhinella marina
CCCTGCTTGTTCAGCGTCTATACATTGCTTGCTCTGGTGATTTGTATTCTTAGTGGTGCCATCTTTACACCAGGCAGTTTTACTATCCCTTTCCCTCCCAAACGTATTTGGAGGTTGATGACGCCGGTATTTTTACCTTTCATTGGTCTCGGCCTTCTGGTTCAGTCCCTCGCCTTTGTCTTGTGTATGAAAACATGTGAATTTGAATTGTACGGAAACGGATCAGCCAGATGTAATGAGGGTAGCCCACAGGCGCGTCCACGGCAGTGCAGACCGCAACAGGAACGCCAGGAGCAGCTTCAGATTTCTCCTCAGATTTGCTTTCAGTTTTAGTTTAAAGGGATTTTCTCAAAACTTCATCAGTATCTGCTTGGTGGGGGTCAGACACCCGGGACCCCCACCAAGCGCTGTTTGAGAAGACACAGGCGCTCCAGTGAGCGCTGCTACCTTTCTCCCTGCTGACCAAGCACCAGCGCCATACATTGTATGGTGGTTGTGCCTGGGATTGCGCTCAGCCCCATTTACTTCTATAAGCTGCGCCTATGTCATGTGACCGATGAACTTGTCGACACTGGCCTAGGGAAAGCTGGTGAAGTCCACAGCGAGCACCGATGCCTTCTCAAACAGCTGATTGGCACAGGTCCCGGGTGTCTGCCCCCCACACCGATCAGATACTAATGACCTGTCTTGAGGAGAGGTCTTCCGTATAAAAATCTCAGAAAACCCCTTTAAGTGCAGAAACTAGCACCCCATGACCCAGGGGGTCAGCAATCTGCGACATTCTTTTTGTAAGACTACAACTCCCAGCATATACACTTCCTAGGCTGTTCGCAGAACTCCCACTGAAATGAATGGAGCCTGCTGGGAGTTGTAGTTTAACAAAATTAGGAGTGCCTACGGTTACTGACCCCTGACCTCGGACACATGGGCTGTATGGATGACTGGACACCACATTTGATGGCTCAACCAGATGGAGGGTGCCTAAAAAATTACAGCCAAAAATACAACCACCCACCCCCTCCTGCACACTATCTGTTATGACTTGTCGCACGGGAGCACGCGCTTTATAATAGGTAACATCCTGTAAACAAGTTGCAGGACGCTTCTATGCAACCATAGCAACGGCCGGGCTCACCGGATGTCGACATCTCTATGGTGACGGTCCAGCTGTAACCGGACTATCCCCTCGTTTCGGTGAAGTTCAGACTCTATGGTCCAGGGACCGGAAGTTTATGTTCCGTGCATTTGAAATCAGGCGCGCTGCCGCACAGCTGTGAGGACGGTCATGTGACTGCTGTCAGAGGTAAGTGCTCTTACAGGGGCTCATCCTGCTGCTCATTACTGAGGGTCTGTCACAGTGTGACCCAGGACTGCGGGGTGAGGGGTCACTAGAGACAGACTGCTCTCAATTAGTCAGAATTTGTACTCTCAGCAGATGTCACATGATGGGAGTGTTGTTTGCTGTTGCCTTTTGGTGCAGGAGAAGAAAAAAATCTAAAACTTCTTAATGGAAACCGTCAGCAAGCTGCTGCTGACGACCCCTGGCAATGCCTATTGACTTCTGTGGTTGAGGTTTTAGATTGACCCCCTGATTATGGCACCACCGCGCCTGTACCTGTAGTTGTCCGTGTAACATTGGGTGTTACTGACATGGGGCGAGAAGGGGACAGGTCCTATCAGAGGGTATCTCCAGAGGTACAGGGTGACCCCTTAAAGGGGTTGTCTGGGAAAAAGTAGTTTTTAGCTAATGCCTGCCTCAGTAAGCGAGCACAGTGATTGGCTGCAGCAGAGCATGTGACCGAGCCAGGGACCGGGAGACCGGGCACCTAGTGGCAGGATCAACCCTAGTAAATAACACTACATGATGGAGTTGATCCTGCTGAAATCCAAGACCCCTCTCTTGCAGCAATCAGATCCGTGTCATATTTGAGAAATTCCTGCTTTTATCTTTATGCTGACGAGGTGTTCGGAGCAGCGTTCCAGCCACTCGCCCTCTTTTTACCCTTTGCCCCTCCCCCACTGATTTGGCAGGTCTGGGCATCCTCTGGTGCATGCGCCTGCGAGGGTTCTGTCTGTCGGTGTCTGCGCAGTGGATCTCGTCTGGATGTCCCTGCTCTGAGATCCGAACTGGGCCGACTGCATTCTCTCCAGCGCATGCGCGATATTTAGAGGCTGGGTATCGGAACAGTGAGGATGCCCGTCCCTGTAATCGCTGGGGAGGGGGCGTGGCAAAGGATGTAAGGCGATGGTCGGGAACGCTGCTCCGAACACCTCATTAGCATAAAGATTAAAATATGGATTTCTCCCATTGGATTGCTGCTCAACCCTGCGAAAGAGTCTGGTTTCCTAGGGACGATCCTGCCGGTCGATGCTCTTTAACCCTTGCACTCAGCCTTCCTGGTCATCAGGAATCCATGTTCTGGACGCCGGCACCTGCATGCTTCCAAGCCTCAACTGTGTGAGCAGGACCGTAGTCGCCGCCGCCGCGGTCACATGACCTTTTCATTCCATTTACGGTTTTTTCTTTCAGATGGATCTAGTAGAGCAGTTTCTCGCTGGGGATGAAGAAAATCTTTGCTCCTGCACGATGGAGGAACTGGAGGTTTGTCTTCAGCCCTCCCGGGTTTAGGTCACGTGTAGCAGATTTCTAGCACCGGGCAGAGATGTAGGATTCTGTCAGCACAGAGGGATTTTCAGGAAAGGAGGATGATCATCATCTTAATGCATTTCTTGTGTTAATGTTTCCTGCAGAAAATTGTTCAGCTCTTATCCGATCAGATCCGGGCAAAACGAGAGGAATTATACAAGAGACAAAGGCCGAGGTGCAGAACCAGGAGGCCGAGACCGCCGAAAGGTACAGACACCGGGCGTCATCACCTGCAATTGTTTATACATGACCTACAAGTCATTATGTACACAGTGACTGCACCAGCAGAATAGTGAGGGCAGCTCTGGAGTATAATACAGGATGTAACTCAGGATCAGTACGGATAAGTAATGTATGTACACAGTGACTGCACCAGCAGAATAGTGAGTGCAGCTCTGGAGTATAATACAGGATGTAACTCAGGATCAGTTCAGGATAAGTAATGTATGTACACAGTGACTGCACCAGCAGAATAGTGAGTGCAGCTCTGGAGTATAATACAGGAATGTAACTCAGGATCAGTACAGGATAAGTAATGTATGTACACAGTGACTGCACCAGCAGAATAGTGAGTGCAGCTCTGGAGTATAATACAGGATGTAACTCAGGATCAGTACAGGATAAGTAATGTATGTACACAGTGACTGCACCAGCAGAATAGTGAGTGCAGCTCTGGAGTATAATACAGGATGTAACTCAGGATCAGTACAGGATAAGTAATGTATGTACACAGTGACTGCACCAGCAGAATAGTGAGTGCAGCTCTGGAGTATAATACAGGATGTAACTGAGGATCAGTACAGGATAAGTAATGTATGTACACAGTGACTGCACCAGCAGAATAGTGAGTGCAGCTCTGGAGTATAATACAGGATGTAACTCAGGATCAGTACAGGATAAGTATTATTATTATTAGTACTGCATTATACTTAATTTGACATGAAAAATCTCTTTTTCAATTGGTCTTTATTAACAATATGGAATCCTTTTTTGTGTACAGAGCTGAGAAGCTGTACTAGCTGCCTGTGGATTTTTTGTCAATTCCGTCATCTGAGGAGCAGACGGACTCCTTATGTCTTCTCTCTCACACCATAAACACTCATTAAAGCTCAATCCTTACCTTACTGATAAGAATGTGGCTCTCAGTAGTTTACAGATGAGGGTAATTAGATGACCGGCACAAAGTAAAAGTACCAGTTGCACAGTTAGAAAAACAATTAACCCTTTCTGACTGAACAGCTCAATATTTTTAATAAAGACCAATTGAAAATATGATTTTTAGCCAAAAATAAGTTAGTTGCAATCATAAAAAACTTGACTCCAAAGGTGTACATAGCCTTTAATGCCAGTTTTTGCAAAAATGTGTGACTAACAGCGCTTTTATGCAAAATGGGCGTGGACTTTGTGATTTGACACCTTTAAGATCGTTTACACCTTAAATGAGATTTCGGATGCTCGTGTTCTCCTTATAAAGTTGCCTCCAGCCGACTTCTACTTACGTCTCCTAATTCTTCCTTTCTTCAGAAGTTTGAGCAGAGACTTTCTCGTCTCCCACTTGGCTCAGACTCTGGATCTGCAGGAAGCTCTGGAAGAAGAAGAGAAAACGCAGCAGCAGCTCCAGGCGCTGACACATGAAATGGAAAGATTAAGTGAAGCTCGGAGCTCAGAGTCCTGGTAATCCGCTTCTTATTGGATTAATACATTGCTGGAGTGAATTTCATCACCTTGTAGTGAACTGCCATATGCCGCGCCGTATATATCCATGGCCGGAGTCTGGGTAGAGCCTTCAGTAACTTTCTGAACTCTTAACTGATGAGAAGTTGTTCACATCTAAAAGCTGATTTCAGAATTCTTCTGGTTTCTTCTTTACCGGTGAGCAGTGCATTGTAGGAGCTTAGGCGACTGTTAGAGCTGAGCACTTAGGTCACATGATGGTGGGAGGAGTTAAAGGGTTGTCCGCTTTACTATTGACCTCAGGATAGGTCCTCAATATCGACAGGGTCCGACTCCCTGCACCCCCGATGACCAGCTGTTTGAAGAGAACGCAGCACCCGTACCAGGTAGGTGAAAAGTGGACAACTCCTTTAAGCTGCTATGATAGCAGCTGTGGATGTGAATAGAGAAAAGATGAGATGGCCTTCATCATCGCCTTCTCAGATTCCTGTAACTTATAATCTTTCTAGTCCATGCACTCACTTCCTCCTGGAGATTCCTGTCCAGATTAGCTTATGTGTGTAAGAACAAGCACAGTTGCAGTGTAAAGCATGGGGGAAGTACAGTGCATCATCCCGAGCCTCTGATGAGAACCAGGGGTGGATTTTAGGTTACTTCTTACTCCAAGTAGAATTTGCCAGCTAAGTTGAAGTCACAATCATAGTTGACATGTTTTAAGAGAGCAGAGGCTGCAGTGTAAAGCATGGGAGAAACACCACTATCCTAAGCCTCAGAGATGTGAGATGGTTTATGGAGCTCCTGGGCCTAGCAGCTGATGCTCCAGAAAAAAAAATAGTGCTGAGTAGCTGGTAGATGAGATTCCTTTTTGTAGATTGCACACGATTTGGGGGGAATTTGGTGCTACTTGTGATACCGCCTGTATCCGTCATTCTTGTTCTGTTCTGCAGTGACGCCTTGGAAATGCGAATTAAGGAAGCTGAAGATCTCTTGTCCACCTGCTGTCAGGAGGAAAAGGCGCTTCTGGCTGAAGTAGAAATCCTGGAAGATGTCGCTGGAGAAATCAAAAGCTGCACTGGGAAGACGCGTCAGAGCATCAGGCAGGTTGAGGGTGGCAGAGGTCAGGCAGGTGAGTGCAGGAGATGAGGGTTGGCAGAGGGGTCAGGCGGTGAGTTTAACAAGGTGAGGGCGGCAGAGGTAGGCAGGTGGGTGCAGGAGATGAGGGTGGCAGAGGGTCAGGTAGGTGAGGTGCAGGAGATGAGGAGGTCAGAGGGTCAGGCAGGTGAGGTGCACGAGGTGAGGGAGGCAGAGGGTCAGGCAGGTGAGGTGCACGAGGTGAGGAGGGCAGAGGGTCAGGTAGGTGAGGTGCACAAGGTGAGGGGGAAGAGGAGGGAGGGGCAGAGGGTCAGGCAGTGTCAGGGTGCACGAGGTGAGGAGGGCAGAGGGTCAGGCAGGTGAGGTGCACGAGGTGAGGAGGGCAGAGGGTCAGCAGGTGAGGTGCACGAGTGAGGGTGGCAGAGGGTCAGGCAGGTGAGGTGCACGAGGTGAGGGAGGCAGAGGTCAGGCAGGTGAGGTGCACGAGGTGAGGAGGCAGAGCAGAGGGTCAGGTGAGGCAGGTGAGGAGGTGCACAAGGTGAGGGGGAAGAGGAGGGGAGGGCAGAGGGTCAGGCAGGTGAGGTGCATGAGGTGAGGAGGAGGGCAGAGGGTCAGGCAGGTGAGGTGCACGAGGTGAGGAGGCAGAGGTCAGGTAGGTGAGGTGCACAAGGTGAGGGGGAAAGAGGAGGGCCCAGGGAGAGGGTAGGCAGGTGAGGTGCAGGTGAGTGAGGAGCAAGGTCAGGAGGTGAGGTGCAGAGGTAGGGAGGCAGAGGGTCAGGCAGGTGAGGTGCACGAGGTGAGGGAGGGCAGAGGGTCAGGCAGTTGAGGTGCAGAGGTGAGGAGGCAGAGGGTCAGGCAGGTGAGGTGAGGAGGGCAGAGGGTCAGGTGAGGTGAGGTGCACAGGCAGGTGAGGGGAAGAGGAGGGGAGGCACAGAGGGTCAGGCAGTGGAGGTGCATGAGGTGAGGAGGGCAGAGGGTCAGGCAGTGAGGTGCACGAGGTGAGGGAGGCAGAGGGTCAGGTAGGTGAGGTGCACGAGGTGAGGAGGGCAGAGGTCAGGTAGGTGAGGTGCACAAGGTGAGGGGAGGGGAAGAGGAGGAGGGGAGGGCAGAGGGTCAGGGCAGGTGAGGTGCAGAGGTGAGGAGGGCAGGAGGGTCAGGCAGGTGAGGTGCAGGTGAGAGGTGAGGAGGGGAGGGCAGAGGGTCAGGCAGGTGAGGTGCACGAGGTGAGAGGGCAGAGGGTCAGGCAGGTGAGGTGCACAAGGTGAGGGAGGCAGAGGGTCAGGCAGGTGAGGTGCACAAGGTGGGGAGGGCAGAGGGTCAGGCAGGTGAGGTGCACAAGGTGAGGAGGGCAGAGGGTCGGTCACCCGAGGTGCACAAAGTGATGACGCCAGAGCCAAGTATAGTCCTGGTTGAGTCCTTGGTGACGTCGGCTCCCCTCACGCCGGATCTTTTTCATCCTTTCAGTGGAGACGGAGCTCCTTTCTCTGCAGAACAGAGTCTCTGCCCGGAGCCGCCTGGCACATGGTGAGGCCGCCCAGGTGCTCAGCGCATGTATAGAGGAAATGGGCTTACTGGACGTTATACCAGGAAAGCTTCGCAAAAAATAAGGTTCACCTCGACGCCGACCAGAAGGTACGAGGAGGAGCGTCTGTCTGCAGTCTCATATTAATGTCTCCTGTACATATCTACTGTAAGTTGGCCCTCCGATGGTTCTCCCATCGTCTGGAGATGAGCTGCTGAGGACGTCTGCAGCGACCCTCTGCCCGTTTGATTTCGGTGGGGTCACATATCGCATCCCTTTCCTTGTAGTTGTGAGACCACCGATAACTGGTGAATTACCAACCAAAGAGTGTAAACCCAGTTTATGGACATTATTTTTTTCCCTGTTGTCTCCGGCCACGTCCGTGGTGTCCCACGTTAATTCTGCCACTGGAATCCTCAGAATTTTTTTTATTTTAATTTTTTGTTCATTTCAAGGGAACTTCCGCGATCAGTGTAAAAACATGAGGACTGTGAATCATAGGCCGGATCTTCCTGCAATCCCGGAACGTCCTGCAGGGGGCGCAGGGCACCAATTTATTTATTTCAGTGGCATGAAGGAATTAATACTAAAGCCTGAAGCCATTTCAATCTCTCATCGTCTTCTGTCACCTGGATGATCGCCGCGGGACACGGTTTTTGAGTAATGCGTCAAATGTTTTGTATAATGACGTATAGAAGCGCCGTACAAGCTTCTGTGTCTGTTATTAAGTCATCGCTCTTGTCTTGTGGTCACTGTTACCTGGGATTCCTTATCATGATGAAGCTTCACATGTACCCTAAGCTTATACTACGTTTTTTTGTTTTTTTTTAACTCAAAAAGCAGAGCTGCAGTGTAAAGTATGGGGGGTATAGGTCCATCTGTGGTTGGAGAATGCTGCAGTGCATGGAGTCGTGGGATGACATAGGACATTTACCATTGTTACATCTTAGTGTGATGTTCTTAAGGGGATCCTCTGGCCGTCACCGTCTTTGTCGATTCTTTGTATAATAAATATTGTTAGTTCAGAGCTGTGCTAATCACCTTCCTGACTTCTTATAGTTAGGACTCCTTGTAGCCAATCAGCCGAGGGAAGGGGGTGTCACATGACCCACTCTATTTGGAACCCACATTGACACTTCTAGTGCCCACGTAGCATAAATAGTTATACCCAGTAGACCTAAAGAAAGAGAAACTTGCCCTTTTAATGCAAATTAGCTATTTACATAAATTTGCCATAAATCCGCTGTTCAGCCATTTTATTTAAAGGGGTACTCCGTTTCAGACAATCCCATTTTGTTAAGTCCTGCAGTTGAGAGCTCCAGTGATCACCTGTAATATAAAGAAGAACTTTGCAGCAAGTGTTCAGTATTCCTGCAGCGCCACCACAGGAGAAATGAAGTATTACACAGTTCTTAATGAATGAACGGCCGCTCTGTGTAGTACTCGGATGCAGCGGTTCCTCCAGAGCGAGAGACGTAGTTTGCAGTTTTTCACTTCAAGAGGATCGGTCATCTCTCCGGCCCGAGTATGAAGTGTTGGTCTGTTTGTGTGTCTATTGGGTTGGTTCCAAGGGTGCCCAGGAGGCTGATCCATGCCCATGTTTATTTTATAGGGAATATCGCTAGTGGCCCTCTATACCCTGACAGTTACACACTGTTTATTTTATTTTTAATTGCCATCCCATAACAATGACCTCCACAGCGCCCCGCCCCCTTAACGTGACCTCCACAGCGCCCCGCCCCCTTACGGTGACCTCCACAGCGCCCCGCCCCCTTAACGTTGACCTCCACAGCGCCCCGTCCCCTTAACGTTGACCTCCACAGCGCCCCGTCCCCCTTAACGTTGACCTCCACAGCGCCCCGTCCCCTTAACGTTGACCTCCACAGCGCCCCGTCCCCTTAACGTTGACCTCCACAGCGCCCCGTCCCCTTAACGTTGACCTCCACAGCGCCCCGTCCCCTTAACGTTGACCTCCACAGCGCCCCTCCCCCTTAACGTTGACCTCCCACAGCGCCCCGCCCCTTAACGTTGACCTCCACAGTCCCGCCCCCTTAACAGTGACCTCCACAGTGCCTCCGCCCCTTAACCTTACCTCCCAACTTTTGAAAATTACAGAGGGACAATATGTGCAGCAATTGGCTGCAGCAGTTTCAAAGTACAGGTTGATGGTAAGTATGCCTCCCTTTGCCCCCGCGAGGGTGGCTAGCCCTTTAATGTTATGACTGATCGGTGTGTATATACACAGTGTACGGTGTCTGAGCTTTTTTTTTTTAATTATTGCACATTGTTTTTTTAGACATTTTTTCAGTCTTTGGTCATTTCACATTCTGTGGTGAGTGAAGTCGCGGTTGGACTGTCCCCGAGGACTATGAGTCGGTCACCGCCGCCGCCAGCTCAGACCAGAACAGTTTATTTATGAAGCGTTTTACTCAGAAATGTCCGGTCATTGTCCTCGGCAGTAAACACAGCCATACTGGATGAACTGGTCAGCGGCGTACTCCACCAGTTATGAGGGCACAGGGCAGCGAGAGCGAGCATTAGATATATATATAATGGGGGGCGTGAAACATCGCTCAACACACTTCATGTACACAAAGCTTATTCAGCTGGTAAGTTCTTTCAGGATCTCTGCTTGCTGTCAGTGGATGGAAACACTCATGGCTACATGCTTTGTGACAAGTTGAAAACCCATCCTAACCGAATACATCACGATCTGATGCACTTGTGTCCAGTCCTGACAGTCTAATGTGAGGGTATCATCTAAGGCAGGGATACCCAACCTGTGGCCCTCCAACTGTTGCAAAACTACAACTCCCTGCATGCCCTAATAGCTGTAGACTCTCTGGGCATGCTGGGAGTTGTAGTTTTGCAACAGCTGGAGGAGCGCAGGTTGGGTATCCCTGATCTAAAGCTTCTCGACCAGGGATCAGCAACCTTCGGCTCTCCAGCTGTTGTGGAACTACAATTCCCAGCATGCACCATTCATTTCTATGGGAGTTATGAGAAGAGCTGAGCAAGTATGCATGCTGGGAGTTGTAGTCTCCCCAACACCTGGAGGGTGCCTACCCCTGGACTAGACTGATACGTTTTACCTGCGCTGATACAATGTATCCGTCTGCAGCTCACAGAGTATTGTCTGGACTGGATACAATTGTAACAGACTTGGGGCTCGTTCACACGACCGTATTTTTCTTTCTGTGTCCGATCTGTTTTTTTTGCGGACCGTATGCGGAACCATTCATTTCAATGGGTCCGCAAAAAAAAAAAAAAGAAAGGTCTTCCGTGTGCATTCCATTTCCGTATTTCCGTTCCGCAAGATTATGAGTCTTGTCCTATTATTGTCGGCATCACAGACAAGGACAGGACTGTTCCGTTCCGCAAAATACGGAATGCACATGGACGTCATCCGTTTTTTTTTTGCGCATCCGCTTTTCCGGATCCGTCTTTTTCATACGGTCGTGTGAACGAGGCTTCATTCACACGTCCGTATATGTTTTCCATTCCGTCTTTGCGGATCCGCAATATACGGGTGACGTTCCGTATGTCATCCTTGTTTCCGTTTTTTTGCAGATCCATTGTAACAATGCCTATCCTTGTCAGCAAAACGGACTAGAATAAGACTTGTTCTATCTTTTTCGCGGAACGGAAATACGGACATAGGCTCCATTCACACGTCCGTATTTTGTATCCGCATCCGTTTCCGCAATTTTGGACAATTATGCGGATAGGATGCGGATCCATTCATTTCAATGGGTCCCGAAAAAATGCGGACAGTACATCGCATGCTGTCCGCATCCGTCTATCCCGATTTTGCGGTCCGTAGCTCAATGCAAGTCTATGGAACCTCCAAAAATGCGGAAGACATGCAGAAAGTCATCTGCATGTCATCAGCATTTGCGGATTCCATTCCAGGAGGGTAGAAAAAAAAAGATTTGATTCCTCCTTCCGTTTTTTGCGGAAAAACGGAACGCATGTGCTTGAAAAACTGAGTTTTTTGCGGAACAACGGATCCGCAAAAAACTGACCGTTTTCCAGGATGTGCACAAATACGGACGTGTGAATGAAGCCATACGGAAACTGAATGCACACGGAGTACCTTCCTTTTTTTTTTTTGCGGACCCATTGAAATGAATGGTTCCGCATACGGTCCGCAAAAAAACTGGAACGGACAAGGAAACAAAATACGGACGTGTGAATGAAGCCTTACAGGTCTGGGAAGAGTGTTCCCATTCACTGACAGCAAGCAGCGACTTATAAAAGGGCTATACCACATATCTGGCTGGTGGTGCTGACACAACCATCTCTTTCTGGGAAAGGTGAGGAGTGACGAGTGCAGGTGTCACTCAGCTTTCCCAGGCTCCGGACCAGCATTATCCAGGGGGACAGGAACGAGGGATGAGCCGTTCAGGAGTCCAGGAAAGCGTCTCCTCTGCAGAGAACACGTATGACCCATGGCAAAGCGTTGTAACTAAGGGTAATATTTTTGCAGGGCCTGTTGCTATGCGTGATACAGAATATATACCGGGCTGAGACGTCTGCGGCCGTAGGCCAACACCTGCACGGAGGAGCGAAGGAAATTAAATGTCACTTTCAATCACGTCTAATCTGGAGAGGAATCTGAAAGTGGATGATGAGGGGGGTAGTCGGCAAAAATGAAAGATCCGATTATTACCATTCTGTAGGTTATATTTACGGAATCTATAAAGCAGCACAGAGTATTTTTATTTTTAGAGGGGGGGGGGGGCGCTGATCTTGTGACAATCCCATAGGCTTACATATATGCATTACATACAGCAGGGATGCTCAACCTGTGGCCCTCCAGCTGTTTCAAAACTACAACTCCCAGCATGCCTGGATATCCTACAGCTATTAGGGCATGCTGAGAGTTGTAGTTTTGGAGGGCCACAGGTTGAGCACCCCTGACATACAGGGTTCCCAGCACCACAGAGTGTTTCAGGAGACGAGTGGACTGATCTGAAGCACACAGAGTACATAGGGGTCAGAGAAGGACAATATCCCAGCAGCACAGAGGATATCAGGATAGGGCACTGTCCATTTTTTTTTTTTTAATATTATCGGTAGGGTCATGATGGCTTGTCATAAGGGTAGTATATAATGTCTAGCAGCACAGAGGGTTTCAGGAGATCATGGATTCAGAGGTCATGCTTGGATCTTGAGATTTTTTTGAAGGTACCATGAAGAGAATCCCCAAATCCATTGGAAAGTAAAAGGACCGGAGATGTCCTTGCCCGTTCCAATACACATTACCTACTTACCACACGGCACAGAAGGAACGGTTCAATCACAATTTCAGCTCTGCTACATCTTGTTATGTATAAACATTGTGACAAACCACCAGATGTGAGATGTGTTAGGTCTGTACAGGTTTGCAGCATTCGGATGTGAACATGAATGCCCCCATTCACTGACAGCAAGCAGATGTCACGAGGAATGGAGACACAAAGCTAGAGAACTTTTCACTGTACGTGCTTTGGGTTTCAATTCCTTGTCATGTTTAAGATCTCTGTTGTCTGTCAGTGAATAGGAACCTTCAGTGGCTTAAAACCTGTGAAGATCTAATACTTCTCGCAGATGAAGGTTTGTTACAGTGTGTCAGCCGTTGTGACACGTCTCACGAGGTCGCGTTTTCTGGGAACAGATATCAGATTACGGGGACGGCGGGTGGTCTAGTCTGCGGCTGCTATCATGGAGCCTGGCAGGGGACGGGGGTTAATAGGACGGAAAACTCGGTGGAGAGAACATTCTGTTGTTAATAGATAGAAATGAGGGGAAGGGCGGAGAGCCTGCGATCTTCCAGTGCCCACCCGGCACATGGCACCAAGAGCTGGAAACTGCCAAGATACAAGGAGGCTTAAAGTGCTTTAGACAGAGGCTTGGAGATGCCGGAGTCTCGGAGGACCGGCTCGGCCGCCCAGTCCCGCTTCCACCTTCATTTAGTGGATTTTTGGCCGGATTTTGGGACCAAATTAGCTGCAAAATTGTACAATAATCAGGATTATATATCGGCAAATCCACCAGACGTCTCTGGATGATCTGTGGGCGCAGGAACTTTGTAGGCAGACGTCTGAGAAGAGGTCACGGGGGGGTTATGTACATTAAGGTCCGAGGTCTGATGGTCCAAAAGTTCTGAAAAACTGCAAGGAACTGTCCTCAGGAAATTCACTGTTACACCAGGCAACATGCCTTGAAGGGCTAGCCCAGCTAAATGAAAGGAAAAAGCACTATTAATCCATATGCAAATGAGCAGTTAAGTGCACCAAGGGGAGGGGCAAGCCACTCTGTGCACCCTTGCTCCTCCTGGTTCCTCTTCCAGCCCCTCCCTCTCTTTGACAGGGCTATGTTCCTGCATAGTCATTCACCTGGTCCTGTCAATCAGGGAGGGGCGGGCAGGAGTAAGGGTGCACACAGTGTCTTGATCCCGCCCTTGGTGCACTTAACTGCTCATTTGCAGAAAAAAGTGTGTGTGAAGAAAAGAACGCCGCCAAAGAAAAGCCCTGTATGTCTTTAGTGTTCATGAACAGCATGCCAGAGGTACAGTGAAAACTGACATGGAGACGGGGGCAGGAGAGAGGCGCAGCTGTATTTATGCCCTTCAATGTGCACCATTCAGGTTGTGAGAAAAGTTGGGTGACAACCCTGATGCTCACCACGATGGCTGCCGTGTGTGCTCTGACATGACAGCCGTGTGGATTATCAGAGCTGGATCCATAGTGGACTTGCTGGTGTCGCCATGGGCAGGCTGACTGGTGCGGGGCCCCAGGTCGCAGAGCCGCCCAGTCCAGGATTCCAGGGCAAAACGGTTCAATAATTAAGTAAATAATCAACAGGAAACTTGGTTTAAATATTGAATCCAGATTTATACATTAACGGGGGCCGCATTACGCTGACTGCTCAATACCTGCAGAGACCGGTGTGAGGGAAGCCTGCCAAGTCCTGGGCCTTAAAGGGGAGCAACCATATAAAATGCTTCATACACAGTATTTTCAAGTATGATCACTATTTATATATGTTGAGTCAATTACACTTGTCTTGTACTGATCCTGAGTTACGTCTTGTATTATCCTCCTGAGCTGCACTCACTATTCTGCTGGTGCAGTCACTGTGTACATACATTACATTACTTATGCTCTACTGATCCTGAGTTATATCCTGTATTATACTCCAGAGCTGCACTCACTATTCTGCTGGTGCAGTCACTGTGTACATACATTACTGATACTGTACTGATCCTGAGTTACATCCTGTATTATACTCCAGAGCTGCACTCACTATTCTGCTGGCGCAGTCACTGTGTACATACATTACTGATACTGTACTGATCCTGAGTTACATCCTGTATTATACTCCAGAGCTGCACTCACTATTCTGCTGGTGCAGTCACTGTGTACATACATTACTTATCCTGTACTGATCCTGGGTTACATCCTGTATTATACTCCAGAGCTGCACTCACTATTCTGCTGGTGGAGTCACTGTGTACATACATTACTTATCCTGTACTGATCCTGAGTTATATCCTGTATTATACTCCAAAGCTGCACTCACTATTCTGCTGGTGCAGTCACTGTGTACATACATTACTTATCCTGTACTGATCCTGAGTTACATCCTGTATTATACTCCAGAGCTGCACTCACTATTCTGCTGGTGCAGTCACTGTGTACATACATTACTTATCCTGTACTGATCCTGAGTTACATCCTGTATTATACTCCAGAGCTGCACTCACTATTCTGCTGGTGCAGTCACTGTGCACATACATTACTTATCCTGTACTGATCCTGAGTTACATCCTGTATTATACTCCAGAGCTGCACTCACTATTCTGCTGGTGCAGTCACTGTGCACATACATTACTTATCCTGTACTGATCCTGAGTTACATCCTGTATTATACTCCAGAGCTGCACTCACTATTCTGCTGGTGCAGTCACTGTGTACATACATTACTTATCCTGTACTGATCCTCAGTTACATCTTGTATTATACTCCAGAGCTGCACTCACTATTCTGCTGGTGCAGTCACTGTGCACATACATTACTTATCCTGTACTGATCCTGAGTTACATCCTGTATTATACTCCAGAGCTGCACTCACTATTCTGCTGGTGCAGTCACTGTGCACATACATTACTTATCCTGTACTGATCCTGAGTTACATCCTGTATTATACTCCAGAGCTGCACTCACTGTTCTGCTGGTGGAGTCACCATGCACATACAGATCTGTTCAGGAATTTTACTGTGTATGAAACTCCAGAGCTGCACTCACTGTTCACAGACAGCAAGCTTGTGGAGAGACATCTCTGCCAGTTAAGTAGCTGAGCTCCTATAACCAGGGGATCACTTTGTGTTTCTTACATCAGATGACTGTATAGAGCCTCATGTACAGAAGTCTCAGAATACAGAGCACCAGAGCGAACTGTGAGCAAACACTGAACAAGCAGGAAATGCTGGGAGATATAATCTTTGAAGCCTGACGAATTGTAAATCCATTAGGATACATGTAGTCCATAATTCAAACGATCTAGAAGCCTCTGGATTGTCGGAATCTTTTGACCTTTTCATATTTATATTGAACATTTGACTTGTTTGACATCTTTTGATCCTTCATCTCCTGCTGATCGGGGACAGAGGGAGGGAATGACGCATGACTGCTGGTCAGACTACGTACTGTTTGCAGCCTGTAACCATGGAGACACATAGGTGTGCTTAGGGCTGTGTGCACACTTACTTAAAGAAGAACTCCCGCTAAAAATGTATTCCATGTCCATCATGTGCTAGAAATGTACATGATGTAATCTGTAGTGAATGTCATTTTCTTACCAGTGTCTGTATTTGTGAGTTATATCTCCCTGATGCTTCTCATCTGTGTCATGTGACCAGCAATCAGACTCACCAACTCACACAGCATCTTATGTGTGGACAGGAAGTCTATTTCTCTATGTATTCCTATGGGAGCCTCACTTTCAGTCTCATAGGAATGAATAGAGAAGTAACTGGCTTCCTGTCCTGGGTCAGTTGGAGGTCAGGGAGTTGGTCACATGACCCAGCTACAATTAGAAGAGAGGGGATAACTCACAGATACAGTCTCTGATGAGAAGATTACATTCACTACAGATGATATCATGCACCTTTCTAACAGGTCAGAGAATAACATTTTTTGCAGGAGTTCTTCTTTAATCTACATTATTTACAAAGTTACTTATTCTTTGTGGCAAAAAAAAGATGTTGCTAATGAGCAAGTTGCTTGTCGTAGACAATCTCTTTAAATCCGGAACACTTTTAAGGCATGTCTGGTAGAAGGGTCAATCTCTAAACTGGAGCGGGGCGGATATTTAACGCGTTTCCATCTCTTCCAGTATCCCCTGAAGGATATGTTATTAAAGTGAGGCTCAGCAGAATCCTCCACTGATGGGGTTTTGTCCTCTCCAGCAAATGCGTTCCACGGCTCCTCGGAATAAACGGCTTATTCTAGAGTTTACAAAGTGCCTCATGTCGCCAAAACATCTGCAGATTTTATGATCCTCCTGCGGCTCTCACTTCCCCACACACTGCACCTCACGGGCACCTTCCGAGCCCCGGCTTCACATTACAGGTCCCGTGTAGACAAAGGGGAGATTTAGGAAGTGACAGAGCATGTTCCAGTCTATGGGGGCCAAAGTCTTGGGAAATGGGGGGGTTGAGAGTGATTTATGGGGTGCCGGGAGCCACCATATTCTAAAGATGAACCCCCATACCCCATAATTTGGAATTTTTTTTGGAAATAGATGAGGATTTGTCTCCTGGAAGATAAGGAGATCTTAAAACGCAGGATATTTCATAAAGGGACAACCCAGATGAGACGTGTCTGACCAGGATCTACTTGGGCAAAGAAGTGGCAGATGAGGTTTAACACTGACAAATGTAAGGTTATGCATATGGGAAGGAATAATGCAAGTCACCAGTACATACTGAATGGTAAAATATTGGGTAACACTGACATGGAAAAGGACCTAGGAATTTTAGTGAACAGCAAACTAAGCTGTAGAAACCAGTGTCAGACAGCTGCTGCCAAGGCCAATAAGATAATGGGTTGTATCAGAAGAGGTATAGATGGCGGTGATGAGAACATAGTCCTGCCACTTTACACATCACTATTCAGACCACACATGGAGGACTGTGTACAGTTCTGGGCTCCTGTGAACAAGGCAGACATAGAAGAGCTGGAGAGGGTTCAGAGGAGGGCAACTAAAGTCATAACTGGAATGGGTGGACTACAGGACCCAGAAAGATTATCAAAATTAGGGACGACTGAGGGGAGATGTAATAACTATGTATAAATATATCAGGGGTCAGTACAGAGATCTCTCCCATCATCTATTTATCCCCAGGACTGTGACTGTGACGAGGGGACATCCTCTGCGTCTGGAGGAAAGAAGGTTTGTACACAAACATAGAAGAGGATTCTTTACGGTAAGAGCAGTGAGACTATGGACTCTTTACTGTAAGAGCAGTGAGACTATGGACTCTTTACGTTAAGAGCAGTGAGACTATGGATTCTTTACGGTAAGAGCAGTGAGACTATGGACTCTTTACGGTAAGAGCAGTGAGACTATGGAACTCTGTAGTGTAACAGCAGTGAGACTATGGATTCTTTACGTTAAGAGCAGTGAGACTATGGACTCTTTACGGTAAGAGCAGTGAGACTATGGACTCTTTACTGTAAGAGCAGTGAGACTATGGACTCTTTACGGTAAGAGCAGTGAGACTATGGTCTCTTTACGGTAAGAGCAGTGAGACTATGGATTCTTTACGGTAAGAGCAGTGAGACTATGGACTCTGTACTGTAAGAGCAGTGAGACTATGGACTCTTTACTGTAAGAGCAGTGAGACTATGGACTCTTTACGGTAAGAGCAGTGAGACTATGGTCTCTTTACGGTAAGAGCAGTGAGACTATGGATTCTTTACGGTAAGAGCAGTGAGACTATGGACTCTGTACTGTAAGAGCAGTGAGACTATGGACTCTTTACTGTAAGAGCAGTGAGACTATGGATTCTTTACGGTAAGAGCAGTGAGACTATGGATTCTTTACGGTAAGAGCAGTGAGACTATGGACTCTTTACTGTAAGAGCAGTGAGACTATGGACTCTTTACGTTAAGAGCAGTGAGACTATGGATTCTTTACGGTAAGAGCAGTGAGACTATGGACTCTTTACGGTAAGAGCAGTGAGACTATGGAACTCTGTAGTGTAACAGCAGTGAGACTATGGATTCTTTACGTTAAGAGCAGTGAGACTATGGACTCTTTACGGTAAGAGCAGTGAGACTATGGACTCTTTACTGTA
The DNA here is from genome assembly GCA_900303285.1 of Rhinella marina. Classification (NCBI taxonomy): domain Eukaryota; kingdom Metazoa; phylum Chordata; class Amphibia; order Anura; family Bufonidae; genus Rhinella; species Rhinella marina. The sequence continues at coordinate 18,283 of ONZH01013508.1, forward strand.
AGAGCAGTGAGACTATGGACTCTTTACGGTAAGAGCAGTGAGACTATGGTCTCTTTACGGTAAGAGCAGTGAGACTATGGATTCTTTACGGTAAGAGCAGTGAGACTATGGACTCTGTACTGTAAGAGCAGTGAGACTATGGACTCTTTACTGTAAGAGCAGTGAGACTATGGATTCTTTACGGTAAGAGCAGTGAGACTATGGATTCTTTACGGTAAGAGCAGTGAGACTATGGACTCTTTACTGTAAGAGCAGTGAGACTATGGATTCTTTACAGTAAGAGCAGTGAGACTATGGACTCTGTACTGTAAGAGCAGTGAGACTATGGATTTTTTACGGTAAGAGCAGTGAGACTATGGACTCTTTACGGTAAGAGCAGTGAGACTATGGACTCTTTACTGTAAGAGCAGTGAGACTATGGATTCTTTACTGTAAGAGCAGTGAGACTATGGACTCTTTACGGTAAGAGCAGTGAGACTATGGACTCTTTACGGTAAGAGCAGTGAGACTATGGATTCTTTACGGTAAGAGCAGTGAGACTATGGACTCTTTACGGTAAGAGCAGTGAGACTATGGATTCTTTACTGTAAGAGCAGTGAGACTATGGACTCTTTACGGTAAGAGCAGTGAGACTATGGATTCTTTACAGTAAGAGCAGTGAGACTATGGGCTCTTTACTGTAAGAGCAGTGAGACTATGGACTCTTTACGGTAGGAGCAGTGAGACTATGGATTCTTTACAGTAAGAGCAGTGAGACTATGGGCTCTTTACTGTAAGAGCAGTGAGACTATGGAACTCTCTCCCTGAGGAGAGAGTTTTTCTGGAGGTAATAATATTACAGGTTATAGTTACTAGAGAGGGGTCGTTGATCCAGGGAGTTATTCTGATGCCTGATTGGAGTCAGGAAGGAATTTTTTCCCCTAAAGTGAGGAATATTGGCTTCTACCTCACAGGGTTTTTTTTCCTTCCTCTGGATCAACTTGTAGGAAAACAGGGAGAACTGGATGGACAAATGTCCTTTTTCAGCCTTATAAACTATGTTACTATGATTGGACAGAATTTGGAAAGACACAGCCCTGTCTATATAAGATCTCACAGCTGACTGCCTGTAGAGCTCAGAGACAGGATTGTGTGGGGGAACAGTGGAGTAGAGGACGAACATTTTTGAAGGAGCTTGGAATAACCAGATCTCTTCCTGGAGTTGGCTGTCCCACCAAACTATGTAATCAGAGGAAGGGACTTGGTAAGAGAGGTGACAGTAAAGCCTCTTTAGGGAGAACTGTGATCTGGGGGTACAGACTGTAGATCTGTATGGATGGCCAATGATAGGCTCAGCATCAATTTATGCATCATAATTTATTATTCGAAATGTATATTTGATAGATAATCCACGGAGACACATAGGTCTGCATAGGGGCTGTGTACACAGAACAGTGGGAGATTTTTTAATTATGATTGCTACAAAATTCCCTTAATACTCAGGACTTTATACATTCCACTCATTAGGAAGGCCATATCTCAGCGTAATTTTACAACACGCCAGGGTTTCTGGAGCTGTAATGTCTGCTGTATTCGAGCTTATAACTAGCAAGTTCTGTGTGTCAGTCTTTACTGCTGTTCTTGAATTATATATATGAACCAGGGAACTCTGGATGTACTGGGTAATTTCTAGGTAGGAAGCTCTTAGAAATGTGCAGTAGTGAATGGAAATGTGGGTGGACTGATCGGGAAAACATAGTAAGTAAAGCTCTTCTTCCTGATATAGGAACGGATTATCATAAATGCTGTGACGTCATGCACACGACCGTTGGCTGTTTTGCGTTCCGCAAAACACAGATACCGTCCGTGTGTTTTCCGAATTTTGCAGAACAGAACGGTCATCCCCTAATAGAATAGTCCTATCCCTGTCCCTAATGCAGACAATAATCGGACATGTTCTATAATTTTGCAGGCGGCACAGAAGAGGCGTGCGGATGCGGACAGCAAACAGGTGTGCTTCCCGCGTCATTTGTGGCCCCATTCAAGTGAATGGGTTCGCATCCAACCTGCAAAAAATTATGACAAAAAACAGAGTTGTGTGCATGAGCCCTTAATGAGGACCTCTCCCCGCTCCTGACATGCCTGTTTTAATATCTTCATGCATTCCCCATGTAATAACAATTCTGGAGCATCTATTCTTATGTCTCTATGTTGTGCCGTTCCTTTATTATTCCTGCTAGAAGTTATGAATGAATAGCTAGCAGTCTGCAGTAAGGGTACAGAGGGGAGGTAACCAGTTGGGGGTGTGCCCCTGCACAGACTGACTCTATCCAATCAGTGCTGCCATTTTCAGACTGTGCAGGGACACACCCCCAACTGGTTACCTCCCCTCTGTTCCCTTACTGCAGACTGCTAGCAATTCATTCATAACTTCTAGTAGGAATAATAAAGGAACGGCACAACATAGAGACATAAGAATAGAAGCTTCAGAATTGTTATTACATGGGGAATGCATGAAGCTATTAAAACCGGCATGTCAGGAGCGGGGAGAGGTCCTCTTTAAGGAAAGCAGGATGGCAATGTCTAGCAGCGCTGTAGTGGTGGAAATTAGTGTCGTCACCCATCATCTGGTGCCCGGGTAGGACATGAGACACTAAAAGGCGACTGCACAGAATATCAAAAGATCTGGGGACTGATGAGTTTTTATATTTTTTTTTTAATAAAAGTGTAAAATTATTTTGACCCCTCTGCAAGCAGGAGACCCTGAGAGGATGCAGATGTTACCTGTCATAGGTGAGTCCCTGATCATGAGAACGCCTCACATTCCACGCGGCAGCGCACATACCACCAAGGCACACGTTACTTTTATTGCATTCTTCAATCAAAAAGTATAAACATGTTAAAAAACATTTCCAGAGCGCTAGCTCAGTAAGAGAAGAAAACCGCTGGCTGTATCCTGGTAGAGGGGGTTCGCTGCACCCCACTTCTGGCCTGCCATGTTGTATGAAGCTCAGAGCAGCGGCCATAGCTATGGGGTAATGCTGGACTGAGGAACATCAGAGAAACCTCATATTTTTGTCCCCCTCAACCTACGGGATTTGGGTTGCAAATAGGACATGACCTCCTCCAGGGCCCTCAAAATAAATACAGATCACACAGCAGACCTCCTTTATAGAGATTCTAGAGACGATCCCCTAAACTGATAGAGAACCCAGAGCCCCTGAAGAAATACCGACCCCAGACCATCCCCTGTATATACAAATCCCAGAGCGTAAATAACACAGGCCCCAGACCATAACCCTGCATATGGAGGCTCCAGACCAGACTCCCTAAAGGAATATCAGGCCCACTAACTAACACAGGCCCCAGACCATAACCCTTTATATGCAGACTCATTACCAACCCTCCTGTTTACAGAAAACAGATCAGACCATGGGCCAGAAGCTCCCTGTTTACAGAGCTCAGACCATACCCCTCTCTTTACAGACCCTCTAAAGATCCAGACCCCCCTGGTTACAGACCCCTGACTACGCGCAGTCAGAATGCAGAATATAGACCAGACCTCCTTTCCCCCTATTTACAGACCCCTTAAAAATACACACCACAGGCTAGACCCCCAGAATAAAGACTCCAACCCACCTGTTAACAGACCCTAGACAAGACCCCTTAAACATAACAGACCCCAGACCAGAACTCTCTGATATATACAGACCCCAGATCAGAACCTTCCTATATATACAAACCCCAGACCAAAACCCTCCTATATATACAGACCCCAGATCAGAACCTTCCTATATATACAAACCCCAGACCAAAACCCTCCTATATATACAGACCCCAGACCAGAAACCTCCTATATATACAGACCCCAGATCAGACCCTCCTATATATACAGACCCCAGACCAGAACCCTCCTATATATACAGACCCCAGACCAGAACCCTCCTATATATACAGAACCCCAGACCAGAACCCTACTATATATACAGACCCCAGACCAGAAACCTCCTATATATACAGACCCCAGATCAGAACCCTCCTATATATACAGACCCCAGATCAGAACCTTCCTATATATACAAACCCCAGACCAAAAACCTCCTATATATACAGACCCCAGACTAGAACCCTCATATATACAGACCCCAGATCAGAACCCTCCTATATATACAGACCCCCAGATCAGAAACCCTCCTATATATACAGACCCCAGACCAGAACCCCTCATATATACAAACCCCAGACCAGAACCCTCCTATATATACAGACCCCAGATCAGAACCCTCCTATATATACAGACCCCAGATCAGAAACCCTCCTATATATACAGACCCCAGACCAGAACCCCTCATATATACAAACCCCAGACCAGAACCCTCCTATATATACAGACCCCAGATCAGAACCCTCCTATATATACAGACCCCAGACCAGAAACCTCCTATAGAGACCCCAGACCAGAACCCTTCAAATATACAGACCCAGATCAGAAACTCCCCTATATATACAGACCCCAGACCAGAAACCCTCCTATATATACAGACCCCAGATCAGAACCCTCCTATATATACAGACCCCAGACCCCTCCAAAATATACAGACCCAGATCAGAAACTCCCCTATATATACAGACCCCAGACCAGAACCCTCCTATATATACAGACCCCAGATCAGAACCCTCCTATATATACAGAACCCTCCTATATATACAGACCCAGACCAGAAACCTCCTATATATACAGACCCCAGACTAGAACCCTCATATATACAGACCCCAGATCAGAACCCTCCTATATATACAGACCCCAGATCAGAAACCCTCCTATATATACAGACCCCAGACCAGAACCCTTCTATATATACAGACCCCAGATCAGAACCCTCCTATATATACAGACCCCAGACCAGAAACCTCCTATATATACAGACCCCAGACTAGAACCCTCATATATACAGACCCCAGATCAGAACCCTCCTATATATACAGACCCCAGATCAGAAACCCTCCTATATATACAGACCCCAGACCAGAACCCCTCATATATACAAACCCCAGACCAGAAACCCCCCCCCGCAAGAGATTTTCTGGACTTTCCAGGAGTCTTATTGGACAGATGGGTATCTTCAACATGAACAGGAGGGTAACAGCATGAACAGGATGGCCTGCACTGGGACCCCTCAGACTCCACAATGAGAGCGGGGAATAGACCCAGTGATTCCAAAGGGGAAAGGGGTCAGATACTGCCTCTAGAAGCAGCAGTTTGATGGCAACCAAGCAGGGGCCCCATTTAGTACCTCTGAGGGTCCCCTCACCTCTTATGTGTTGATGTTTGTCCATGTTTGGAACATTTTCCAGTAACGGGGTGGATCGTGTGTTATTAGTGCGAGTGTGAACTGGTCCGCAGGTGAGAGTTCGTTTGGACGCAATGACCCGCGCCCGACCTCCCATCCCTGTAACGCTCTCCTGTTGCATAACGTGTTGTTACTTCCCTCTTCTATGGCAAGAACATCCCAAGCCGGGAGGCCTCAGTGAGGGACGCAGCACACCTTTACACACTGCACTGACTTCCGCCCTCCGCTGCTCCAGAAAAACAACCATTAATCTTCTTTTACTGCCTTGTCTTCCGTTACCTTCCTTCTAAAATGACTCAAAGATGGCGTCCAAGAGCGAAACAATGGATACCTCTGGAACATCTGGAGACCGGCCGCGCCCGCCACATCCTCGCCCGCGCCCGACACATTCCAGGTGACCGTGATCCGCACAATAACCTTCTTTTCAGTAACTTGTGTTTTTCTTCCCGATATGGAGGATTTGTGATAACGCGCTGCTGGGAAGAAGGATTCAGCGCGGTGACGGAAAACGGGGAAATCTTGGTTTCATTTAACTAATTACCAGGAAAACGTCTGAAATTGAGAAATTCTCCTTTGAGAAATGAAAGTCCTGATGATGGGAAAGGGGACGACATGACCCCCCCTCCCCTGACCCCTTAATGGTGGACGAGAGACTGACTGACCCCTGATTTCCTGTTCCCATGTGTCCATCTATGATGACGGTGTATGTAATATGTCTCCATCATCCCCGGGACCTCTCCCCGCTCCTGACGTGTCAGTTTTAGTAGCATCTTGCATTCCCCACGTAATAACAATTCTGGAGCTGTTGTGCTATTCCTCTGTTATTCCTGCTAGAAATGTTGAATGAATTTCTAGCAATTTGCATTGAAGGTCCAGCTGGGTGTTACCAGTTAGGGGTGTGTCCCTGCACTATCCAATCAGTGCTGCAAGTGTTAGACTGTGCAGGGAAACCCTCTCCCCCAACTGGTAACACCCATCTGCACCTTCATTGAAAACGTCATGCAATTCATTAGTAATTTCTAGCAGGAATAATAAAGCAATGGCAGAACACAGAGTCATAAGAATAAATGCTCCAGAATTGCTATTACATGGGGAATGCCTCAGAGAGGCTCAGTTCTAATGGCGGATGAGGAGGAATGGGGTCCCACATTCTGGTGATCAGCCCGAGTCCTCTACTATCAGCAGTTTGGAGTGAAGGTCCAGATGGATGTAACAAGGTGGGAGATCCTCCCTGCATAGTCTGACACTGGCAGCACTGATTGGATATTTTCACGCCCTCACATGGTAACACCCATCTGGATCTTTATTGTAAACTGCTGGCAATTAATTCATAAACTTCTAGTAGGAATAATAGAGGAATTGCACACCATGGAGTCATAGGAAAGGATGTCAGAAGAGGTGACAGGCAGGGACGTAATTTCCTTCAAGCAACTTCGTCCTATGGAAAGTTAAGACTGCCCTCACTTGCCAAAACTCTCCACCCCATCAGTAGTTATGCCTTCTTAGTGCCCTCACACATTAGTTATGCCCCCTTAGTCTATCCACATAGTAGTGCTCCCCCTTAATGTTCCCACACAGTAGTGTTCCCCCTTAGTCTATCCACACAGTAGTGCTCCCCCTTTGCTCCCACACAGTAGCGTTCCCCCTTAATGCTCCCTCACAGTAGTGCTCCCCCTTAATGCTCCCTCACAGTAGTGCTCCCCCTTAATGCTCCCTCACAGTAGTGCTCCCCCTTAATGCTCCCACACAGTAGTGCTCCCCCTTAATGCTCCCACACAGTAGTGCTCCCCTTAATGCTCCCACACAGTAGTGCTCCCCCTTAATGCTCCCACACAGTAGTGTTCCCCCTTAATGCTCCCTCACAGTAGTACTCCCCCTTAATGCTCCCTCACAGTAGTGCTCCCCCTTAATGCTCCCTCACAGTAGTACTCCCCCTTAATGCTCCCACACAGTAGTGCTCCCCCTTAATGCTCCCACACAGTAGTGTTCCCCCTTAATGCTCCCTCACAGTAGTGTTCCCTCTTAATGCTCCCACATAGTAGTGCTCCCCCTTAATGCTCCCTCACAGTAGTGTTCCCTCTTAATGCTCCCACATAGTAGTGCTCCCCTTAATGCTCCCACATAGTAGTGCTCCCCCTTAATGCTCCCACACAGTAGTGCTCCCCCTTAATGCTCCCACACAGTAGTGCTCCCCCTTAATGCTCCCACACAGTAGTGTTCCCTCTTAATGCTCCCACATAGTAGTGCTCCCCCTTAATGCTCCCTCACAGTAGTGCTCCCCCTTAATGCTCCCTCACAGTAGTGCTCCCCCTTAATGCTCCCACATAGTAGTGCTCCCCCTTAATGTTTCCACACAGTAGTGCTCCCCCTTAATGCTCCCCACACAGTAGTGCTCCCCCTTAATGCTCCCTCACAGTAGTGCTCCCCTTAATGCTCCCACACAGTAGTGCTCCCCCTTAATGTTTCCACACAGTAGTGCTCCCCCTTAATGCTCCCACATAGTAGTACTCCCCCTTAATGCTCCCTCACAGTAGTGCTCCCCCTTAATGCTCCCACACAGTAGTGCTCCCCTTAATGCTCCCTCACAGTAGTGCTCCCCCTTAATGCTCCCACACAGTAGTGCTCCCCCTTAATGTTTCCACACAGTAGTGCTCCCCCTTAATGTTTCCACACAGTAGTGCTCCCCCTTAATGTTTCCACACAGTAGTGCTCCCCCTTAATGCTCCCCCACAGTAGTGCACCCCCTTAATGCTTCCACATAGTAGTGTTCCCCCTAATGATCCTTGGTAGTAACTCTAGAAAGAAGAATCCAATACGTTCTTTCCAATCAGAAGCAAAGGGGAAGCAAACAATAGGTACTTGGCCCCGTCCCCAAGGGCCCCCACAGCAGACACATGACATGTATGCCCCTTATCTCCGGATCAGCTGCCTTCAGTTATTGAAGTCCGAACATGATCCTGCTGGATTTGCGCAGGGTCGTGTAGTGGTCACGAGGGGATCCCGGCTCCATCACTTTTAGCCTAGATTTTTCTGTTCTGTATTATGAAATGTTCAATTCTCTGGAAATACCTGTAAAATCTCCAACACAATCCAGAATCCAGCAATAAAACGGCCGAGGCCGGTCACTCATTAAAATACCAGGAGAAGAGCCCCAGAAACGCTCTGCAGCCGCAGTCACTGCTGAGGCCATGTGGGAAACATTACCTCTCCTGATCCTACAATGTTATATTAACCACTTCCACACCGCAAGCTGAACGCACGAGGTACCATGATGCCTCCTACCTCATTCTGAATGGCCTCTCTACTCTAGAAGTATCTATCTATCATCTATCTTTATATCTATCTAATATCTATCTATCTATCTATCTATCTATCTATCTATGCCATTTATATATTGATGCGCTATCGTCAGGATAGGTCATTAATATCTAATTGGCAGGGGTCAGACACCCCGCATCCCTGTCAATCAGCTGTTTGAAGAGGGGATGGCACTTCATTCGAGCTCAGTTTCCTCTTCGTTACACTACCCATCCTCTCCCCTGTAGTGGTGGCACAGTGTAACTACAAGTACTTGCTACATTCAAGTGAATGGAGCGAGTACTTGTCATTACACTGCACTTATGAGCTGAAGGGCAGTGTAATAAAGAGGCAGTAGCGCAGCTGATATTGATGACATATCCTGACGATAGATCATCAGTATAAATGGCCTGCACAATCCTTTAAAATGTGTATAATAGAGGATAAATGAATTAGGGTATATACAGTATATGAGAAAGGCCCCATTGAGCTGGGCTGAACCATTGCTTTCTGGGGTAATAAAGCTGGTCCATCACATTTTTACCCATATTGGAGTACTGCCTTGCTTTTTTATTCTATCTATCTAATATCTATCTATCTATCTATCTATCTATCTATCTATCCACTCATCTGTCCATCCCTGGATATTTTCTTGGAATCCCTGCACCTGCTTTCCTTCGGTTTCCCATTCCTGACCTCCTCCCCTCCTCAGCTTTAACCCTTAATGTCTGTATTTTACAGGTTACAGAAGTTTCCTTCCTGCCGCCCTCGCTGTCATCCATTCCCTTCCATCTCCTCTCACCCCAGAGCAGGAGCCCTCAGTGCAGTAAAACCGCCAGAGGCTACAACGTCTGCAGGAACCATTGTGAGCGACCTCCAGGGTAATAACAATCTCCCACAAATCCCTTCACTGACGACACTGGATCTAAATCCGAAAAAAGAGGAAAGTTCTGCAGCAGAAGAGCCCTGAGGGGAAGTTACAAGGTGTCAGCGCCTCCTGCAATCTGCACTGGGGCTAATTATAGTCCCCGGTTACATTGTAGCCAACATTCCTGCCGCGGAGGGAAGTGTACATAGCTGCACATCATAAAAGACCCTTTTAGCTGATACATTTTACAAGAATTCAGTGAAAGCCCAAGTTAATTCTGATGATTCGAAACACCTGCTCAGGAGCAAAGAGGCGAAAAGGAGAAGGGGCGAGGGCAACGCTCTTGGCACCGACCACTGCAGGGCAGAAAAATATAAAAAGAGGAGATAGGAAGGGGCAGACCGGGTGCCATGAGCCTGGCAACCCACCTGAAACTTAATGCTGGAGCTATGTGAGTCTGGGCAGGACGCTAGAAAATACATTCCCAAAGCCTCGTGCCTCCTGTATATAAACATTCAGGCCATGCCATGGACACTGGGCGTTACCCGAGGTGGAGTCCTGCCCTCCTTCATGCCAACATCTTCCAGGCCCGCTGCGGGCAAAACACGAGGGGTCTCGTTTCATAGCCTGAAGTCGCTGGTTACTTCTCCTGTGTGGAATCCACATTACCAGTAGGATCCAGTCTTAGGTTCTGGACTCTACTGAATTTTGTGGTTTATTTCAAATATTTATGGCCCCCGGTTAAAGTTTTTTTTTACTTTGGCCGCGGAACCGAACAGACTGCAGGCGATTAGGGTGGGGAATCCGTTTCCGCAATTTCCCTTCATTTTTTCTACAACACAAATACCTTTACTGCAACTTATGTTACATAGGAACCAAGATGCTAAAAAATTTACTTCTAGGAGAAAATATATTCCTGTACATAGGAGCAGTATTATAGTAGTTATATTCTTGTACATAGGAGCAGTATTATAGTAGTTATATTCTTGTACATAGGAGCAGTATTATAGTAATATTCTTGTACATAGGAGCAGTATTATAGTAGTTATATTCTTGTACATAGGAGCAGTATTATAGTAGTTATATTCTTGTACATAGGAGGTAGTATTATAGTAGTTATATTCTTGTACATAGGAGCAGTATTATAGTAGTTATATTCTTGTACATAGGAGCAGTATTATAGTAGTTATATTCTTGTACATAGGAGCAGTATTATAGTAGTTATATTCTTGTACATAGGAGCAGTATTATAGTAAGTTATATTCTTGTACATAGGAGCAGTATTATAGTAGTTATATTCTTGTACATAGGAGCAGTATTATAGTAGTTATTATTCTTGTACATAGGAGCAGTATTATAGTAGTTATAATTATTGTATATAGGAGCAGTATTATAGTAGTTATATTCTTGTACATAGGAGCAGTATTATAGTAGTTATATTATTGTACATAGGAGGCAGTATTATAGTAGTTATATTCCTGTACATAGGAGCCAGTATTATAGTAAGTTATATTCTTGTACATAAGAGCAGTATTATAGTAGTTATATTCTTGTACATAGGAGCAGTATTATAGTAGTTATATTCTTGTACATAGGAACAGTATTATAGTAGTTATATTCTTGACATAGGAGCAGTATTATAGTAGTTATATTCTTGTACATAGGAGCAGTATTATAGTAGTTATATTCTTGTAGCATAGGAGCAGTATTATAGTAGTTATATTATTGTATATAGGAGCAGTATTATAGTAGTTATATTCTTGTACATAGGAGAAGTATTATAGTAGTTATATTCTTGTACATAGGAGGCAGTATTATAGTAGTTATATTCCTGTACATAGGAGCAGTATTATAGTAGTTATATTCTTGTACATAGGAGCAGTATTATAGTAGATATATTCTTGTACATAGGAGCAGTATTATAGTAGTCATATTATTGTATATAGGAGCAGTATTATAGTAGTTATATTCTTGTACATAGGAGGAAGTATTATAGTAGTTATATTCTTGTACATAGGAGCAGTATTATAGTAGTTATATTATTGTATATAGGAGCAGTATTATAGTAGTTATATTCCTGTACATAGGAGCAGGATTACAGTAGTTATATTCTTGTACATAGGAGCAGTATTATAGTAGTTATATTCTTGTACATAGGAGCAGTATTATAGTAGTTATATTCTTGTACATAGGAGCAGTATTATAGTAGTTATATTCTTGTACATAGGAGCAGTATTATAGTAGTTATATTCTTGTACATAGGAGCAGTATTATAGTAGTTATATCTTGTACATAGGAGAAGTATTATAGTAGTTATATTCTGACATAGGAGCAGTATTATAGTAGTTATATTCTTGTACATAGGTCAGTATTATAGTAGTTATATTGTTTTACATAGGAGCAGTATTATAGTAGTTATATTCTTGTACATAGGAGCAGTATTATAGTAGTTATATTCTTGTACATAGGAGCAGTATTATAGTAGTTATATTCTTGTACATAGGAGCAGTATTATAGTAGTTATATTCTTATACATAGGAGGCAGTATTATAGTAGTTATATTCTTGTACATAGGAGCAGTATTATAGTAGTTATATTCTTGTACATAGTAGCACTATTATAGTAGTTATATTCTTGTACATAGGAGCAGTATTATAGTAGTTATATTCCTGTACATAGGAGCAGTATTATAGTAGTTATATTGTTTTACATAGGAGCAGTATTATAGTAGTTATATTCTTGTACATAGGAGCAGTATTATAGTAGTTATATTCTTGTACATAGGAGCAGTATTATAGTAGTTATATTCTTGTACATAGGAGAAGTATTATAGTAGTTATATTCTTGTACATAGGAGCAGTATTATAGTAGTTATATTCTTGTACATAGGCAGTATTATAGTAGTTATAATTGTTTTACATAGGAGCAGTATTATAGTAGTTATATTCTTGTAGCATAGGAGCAGTATTATAGTAGTTATATTCTTGTACATAGGAGCAGTATTATAGTAGTTTATATTCTGTAGCATAGGAGCAGTATTATAGTAGTTATATTCCTGTACATAGGAGGCAGTATTATAGTAGTTATATTATTGTATATAGGAGCAGTATTATAGTAGTTATATTCTTGTACATAGGAGCAGTATTATAGTAGTTATATATTGTACATAGGAGGCAGTATTAAGTAGTTATATTCTGTACATAGGAGCAGTATTATAGTAGTTATATTCTTGTACATAAGAGCAGTATTATAGTAGTTATATTCTTGTACATAGGAGCAGTATTATAGTAGTTATATTCTTGTACATAGGAACAGTATTATAGTAGTTATATCTTGTACATAGGAGGCAGTATTATAGTAATTATATTCTTGTACATAGGAGCAGTATTATAGTAGTTATATTCTTGTACATAGGAGCAGTATTATAGTAATTATATTCTTGTACATAGGAGCAGTAATTATAGTAGTTATATTGTTTTACATAGGAGCAGTATTATAGTAGTTTATAATTCTTGTACATAGGAGCAGTATTATAGTAAGTTATATTCTTGTAGCATAGGAGCAGTATTATAGTAATTATATTCTTGTACATAGGAGCAGTATTATAGTAGTTATATTCTTGTACATAGGAGCAGTATTATAGTAGTTATATTTTCTTATAGGAGCAGTATTATAGTAGTTATATTCTTGTACATAGGAGCAGTATTATATAGTAGTTATATTCTTGTACATAGGAGCAGTATTATAGTAGTTATATTCTTGTACATAGGAGTAGCAGTATTATAGTAGTTATATTCTTGTACATAGGAGGCAGTATTATAGTAGTTATATTCCTGTACATAGGAGCAGCAGTATTATAGTAGTTATATTCTTGTACATAGGAGCAGTATTATAGTAGTTATATTCTTGTACATAGGAGCAGTATTATAGTAATTATATTCTTGTACATAGGAGCAGTATTATAGTAGTTATATTCTTGTACATAGGAGCAGTATTATAGTAGTTAATATTCTTGTACATAGGAGCAGTATTATAGTAAGTTATATTCTTGTACATAGGAGCAGTATTATAGTAGTTATATTCTTGTACATAGAGCAGTATTATAGTAGTTATATTCTTGTACATAGGAGCAGTATTATAGTAGTTATATTCTTGTACATAGGAGCAGTATTATAGTAGTTATATTCTTGTACATAGGAGCAGTATTATAGTAGTTATATTCTTGTACATATGAGCAGTATTATAGTAGTTATATTCTTGTACATAGGAGAGTATTATAGTAGTTATATCTTGTACATAGGAGCAGTATTATAGTAGTTATATTCTTGTACATAGGAGCAGTATTATAGTAGTTTATATTCTTGTACATAGGAGCATTATTATAGTAGTTATATTCTTGTACATAGGAGGCAGTATTATAGTAGTTATATTCTTGTACATATGAGCAGTATTATAGTAGTTATATTCTTGTACATAGGAGAAGTTTATAGTAGTTATATTCTTGTACATAGGACAGTATTATAGTAGTTATATTCTTGTACATAGGAGCAGTATTATAGTAGTTATATTCTTGTACATAGGAGCAGTATTATAGTAGTTATATTCTTGTACATAGGAGCAGTATTATAGTAGTTATTCTTGTACATGGCAGTATTATGTTGTTATATTCTTGTACATAGGCAGTATTATAGTAGTTATATTCTTGTACATAGGAGCAGTATTATAGTAGTTATATTCTTGTACATAGGAGCAGTATTATAGTAGTTATATTCTTGTATATAGAAGCAGTATTATAGTTGTTATATTCTTGTACATAGGCAGTATTATAGTAGTTATATTCTTGTACATAGGAGCAGTATTATAGTAGTTATATTCTTGTACATAGGAGGCAGTATTATAGTAGTTATATTCTTGTACATAGGTGCAGTATTATAGTAGTTATATTCTTGTACATAGGTGCAGTATTATAGTAGTTATATTCTTGTACATAGGTGCAGTATTATAGTAGTGATAGAAAGTAGTGTTATCCATTATCTGCTTGATGTCAGGGTTGTCATTGTTATCCAGTCCTCAGCTCAGTATTTTGACAGAGTAACTTATTTAGAGATAATTCTTTACAATGTATCTTGGGACTGTTTGTTCTATTACCTTACCCAGTGTAAACACAATGGCAAAACTGCAGTGTCCCTATACAGGATCACTATGTTGGTGACACTTTTGGCCTCTACTACACTCATGTTTGTTGCTGATATAAAGCGCAGCCTTGGAAGTATCGACTGTAAATCCGCCCACAGCTATTATACAGCAGGTACCCTACAATCTCTGATGATGTCACTGCTCATGTAAATACTAGTCTGGTCATGAGTTCATCATCTCTGTTGCTGTTTAGAAGTTGGCAATGCTTTACAGTACATGGAGCTCATTGGTACGTGGTGTGTTAACTTCCCTGTCAATTCCTGTGCCTGGGACAAGTGACAATATATTCTACAGGGATTAATAGAAATGCATGCAAAAAAATAGGACCGGCTGAAATCAATGGACCCGTATGTAATGGCCATACTGACAGGAGTGCACCCATCTAACACTTAAAGTACTTTTCAGGGGTTAAAATAAAAAAAAATACTCATGTCATCAACTTAAAAGTGCTGACACTCAGTCTACAGTGCATCTCTGAACTGGGAGGACCTGATGCTCCCAGCTTCATGATGTCACAGGTGACATCATGATGCTGGGAGCACCAGTTCCTTCCAGTTCCAGCATGTTTATGTGGATGAGGTTTTTTTGATCCAGCAAAATTGGTGCCAGTATGAAGTGGCATTATTTATACTGGAGGCACTATTGGGGAACATTTTATATACTAGGGGAACACTATTGGGGTGTATTTTATATACAGGGGTACTGTGGGGGCCATTTTATATACAAAGTGCACTGTGGGTGCCTTATATATACTCGGTCTATTATAGACACTGGGGGCACTACGAGGGGACCATTATAGACAATGGGGGCACTACGAGGGGGTCATTATAGATACTGGGGGCACTACGAGGGGGTCATTATAGATACTGGGGGCACTGCAGGGGTTGCAACAAAATGCAACAAAAAACCAAAACAATGAAACTCATCCATTTTTCATGGCTAACAATGGCTGCTTTTTATGTAAACCGCCTGTAAAGCGGCCATTAAAAATGGAGAAACAGCCAGAAAATGGATGCACACATGGAGACACAACGGCCATGAAAAACGGACAGTGAGTCGGTTTTTAATGTCCGTTTGTTTCCACTGTGGTGTGAATGTAGCCTTAGCTGCAGCAGCTTTTCTCCACTTCTCGGAGGGCCAGCCGTATCTACATGTATAAAGCTGTCATGTAACTGTAATGGGATGTAATGGCACTCACGGACTGGTCTCCTTCTGGAGTTTAAGGTTTTCTCTCCACCTGGTGAATGAAGGACTGTCCAGGATGCAGAACCTGCAGGACAGGAAACATACTGCATTATATGAATGACACGAGAGTCTGTTCAGGTACCGGCAGGTAAAGAATATTCTGCACAATGTGTTTTCGGACCCAAGGAGGTTGAGTATTACCAGAATATCAAGAAAATTGGGGAGTCATTGTCTCATGGGCCCCTATTGCTAGCATGAAAAACAAGAATGGTGCAACTGACAATCATTGGGGATGGGACTTAGAAAAGTTTTGACCTCGTCCTTCAGCTCTGGACGTTTCGATCAGCGCAGTCCTTTGGACTGTAAGACATCAACTAACAGGGATCCTAATAGGGGATGAGTGAACCCGATTTGGCCGAACTTCAGGTCAAAGTTTGAGTTCGGGACCCGAACCCCATTGAAGTCAATGGGGAACCTGAACTTTACTTTATTATTTTCCATTATAACTTGGTTATATCGGAAAATAATAGAATTCTTAAGACAGAATGCAAAACAATACAATGATTTAAGGGTTAAAAACAAAACAAAAAACAACTCACCTCATCCACTTGACGGCGCTGCAGCAGCTTCTTCTATCTTCACTGAACAGGACCTGCCAAAGAACCTGCAGTATGTGTGCGATGATGTCACCACTTTGGCAGGTCCTGTTTAGTGAAGATAGAACAAGCTGCTGCAGCGCCGTCAAGTGGATGAGGTGAGTTGTTTTTTGTGTTTTTTTAACCCCTAAATGGTTATTGTTTTGTATTCTGTCTTAAATGGGTTGTCCCACGAAAAATATTCTACAGTTTTCAAACCAGCACCTGGATCTGAATACTTTTGTAATTGCATGTAATTAGAAATATTGTATAGCTACTGAGTTATTCAGTAAAATGTATCTGTATAGTGCCACCAGGGTTGGACTGGGGTGTCTAGGGCCCACCAGTAAAATTCCCTCTGGGAGCCAACTGTAAAGCTCACTCTGGGGGCCCACATGCATATGCTACCTGCCCACACTATCCAGTCTTTAATATGGACATAGGCAATGTACTGCATAGCATCTTAGGCAGCCTATTTATAGGTCAGTCTACTGTGCCATGTGTCACTTGTGCAGGAGGTGGGGGACTCGAGGCCTACCTAGCTCAGGGGCCCACCGGGGGATTCACCTGTTCCCCTGTGGGCCAGTCCGAGCCTGAGTGCCACTTAATTTCTTATTTCTTCGACCTGCTCACTGACATGGCTGCACATGCTCAGTTTCATCTTTCAACTGCCTCCTGAGCTGTGATAGGGAGAGCTGAGACACGCCCCCTGAGCTGTGATAGGGAGAGCTGAGACACGCCCCCTGAGCTGTGATAGGGAGAGCTGAGACACGCCCCCTGAGCTGTGATAGGGAGAGCTGAGACACGTCCCCTGAGCTGTGATAGGGAGAGCTGAGACACGCCCCCTGAGCTGTGATAGGGAGAGCTGAGACACGCCTCCTGAGCTGTGATAGGGAGAGCTGAGACACGCCTCCTGAGCTGTGATAGGGAAAGCTGAGACACGCCTCCTGAGCTGTGATAGGGAGCGCTGAGACACGCCTCCTGATCTGTGATAGGGAGAGCTGAGACACGCCCCCTGAGCTGTGATAGGGAGAGCTGAGACACGCCTCCTGAGCTGTGATAGGCAGAGCTGAGACACACCCCCTGAGCTGTGATAGGGAGAGCTGAGACACGCCTCCTGAGCTGTGATAGGGAGAGTTGAGACACGCCCCCTTAGCTGAAGCAGAAAAGACACTCCCCTTGAGCTGTCAGCTTGATATAAATCTAGCAGAGCAATGAATGTGGAGATCTCTGGACCCATGTGAGGTACAAGGCTGGTTCTAGCTTTATTAGAAAGAGGTTGTCATGTACGATATGATGTCTGATTTTCATTTTTTACATTATTCATGGGAGAACCCCTTTAAGAATGCTATTATTTTCCGATATAACCATGTTATAATAGAAGATAATAAAATCACTGAACACCGAACCCAAACTTGGACTTCAGTGAAAAAGTCCAGGTTCAGATCTGGTTACCCGAACTTGCAAAGTTCTGTACGCACCCGAACTTTGCAGTTCGGTTTGGCTCATCTTTACTCCCTAACACTGGCTCTATGCAGCGTGATGCTATTTGTATCTCTTGACATGGCGGTTTGTGTTGGAATTTCACGTTCCACCAGATCCAGGTGTGATCTCTCCCAATCACCAGCCGGTGGACTGGATACTAAGTAAGGCAATGAAGCGGTTATGTCATTTTTGAATGAAGCTAGATAATGACTATGTGTAGGGAGACAGCTGAGAAAATAATCCAAGGGCAGAAAAATAAGAGGGAAAAGTAGAAGGTGAGAAAACTGTGCAGGCTGGAAAGTGGACGGTGACGGTGTGATGAAAGGAGAAAGATGAAAGACCGACAGAGGAAATTGTAATGGGTGGGATTGAGAATTCATGTTAAAAATAAAGTCTTAGGTGAGAGAGAAGGAGGCTGGACGGCCGCATAGTAACACCGGATATCATAAAGTATGTACGCTCTACAAGGATCCTGTTATCGCACACCTTGCAGAGTACGTTCAGACTAAGAGGTCAGGAACCCAGGGTTGTTTTTTACTGAGCAAATGTGCAAAATAGCAGTGGATTTAATCACACATAGTAAAATGACCAGGGGACGTAAAATATGCTGCAATTTTGCATGAAAAAAATCACAGTTTTGTGTGTACTGAGTGCACCAGGTGGATACAGCTAGTGCAACACAGTGATAGACCACAAATAATCCCTGTGCGTAGTCTGATCCTGCAATCACATGCTTCTCGCTGACCTCCTCACCCGCTCCAGAGCTGGTTAGTACTATTTGCACTCTGCAGGTTATATAACTCTTAGGAGATACATTGTTGTCCTCAGACATCACAGCTGGTGCAGTGCAGGAGAGGGGAAAGGACAACTTTACTGGGAATGCCCACTGAGCTCTGAACTTGCAGCTTCACAAGCAGAGAACAGCCATTGATATCTGAGCTTCATAATCATCATAGAAAAGCAAGTCAAGGAAATAAAATCAGCAAAAACAAATAAGCAAATAAACATTGCAGCCTAACATCCAGGATTTTTTTTAACCCCCTCCGAAGCAGCATCTGTAGAGAGACCTGTCCTTCTTACCTGCTCCCTGCTGCTCCGTTTAGGCTCCATGGCCCCCGGTCAGTGTACATGGGACTTCCGGTCCCTGCATGTAAGCTTACTGCATGGTTGAGGTCACGTGCACCGCTGCAGCCAATAACTGTTCTCAGCGTGACATGTCCCCAAATGTTACATCACTGCTGGACAGAGGACCTTTCACCTCTCCTGACATGCCTGTTTTAATAGCTCCATGCGTTCTCCATGTAATAACAATTCTGGATCATCTATTCTTATGGCTCTATGTTGTGCCATTCCTTTATTATTTGCACTAGAAGTTATGAATGAATTGCTATTTGCCTTCAGTAAAGGAACAGAGGGGAGGTGACCAGTTGGGGGTGTGTCCCTACACAGACAGAGTCTAGCCAATCAGTGCTGCCATTGTCAGACTGTGCAGGGACACACCCCCAACTGGTTACCTCCCCTCTGTTCCCTTACTGCAGACTGCTAGCAATTCATTCATAACTTCTAGTGCAAATAATAAAGGAATGACACAACATAGAGACATAAGAATAGAGGCTCCAGAATTGTTATTACATGGGGAATGCATGAAGCTATTAAAACAGGCATGTCAGGAGCGGGGAGAGGTCCTCTTTAAAGTGGCCCTGGAAAAAATACTAAAAGTGGCCCCGTTTTGTAGTCAGGTCCATATTGATGGAAGGTAGAGCCAGAAATACCATATTGTAACACATTATACCGCCCCAACAGAGCCAAATACCACAGTCCATCACAAAATACTGCCAGCACCACAAAATACATTCCCAAAAACCTCCATCTGTAAGGAGGGTTCAGGTGGCCTCCAGGGCATCGGCCCACCAGGAAATTTCCCTGTAAGGTCTATGGCCCCTGCTGCTGGATAATGTTGGGCTTGAGGAGACATCACCATTAAGACCACTCATTGGCCGCAGTGGCACATGTAACCCAATCAATGCACAAAGTTTTTATGCAGGGACCCGAGGTCTGGTGAAGACAGCCCAGCAGGTAAGAACAGGTCTCTTTACAGGTACTGCTGGGGGAGGTATTAAAAAAAAATCCTGGACATCCCCTTTAAGGGCTCATGCACACAACTGTTGCCTGTTTTGCAGTCCACAAATTGAGGATCCACAAAACACGGATACCGGCTATGTTTATTTCCCATTTTGTGGAATGGGACGTCCTGACTTCTATAGAACTGCCCTATCCTTGTCCGCAAAACGGACAAGAATAGGACATGTTCTATTTTTTTGCGAAGCTGCGGAATGGACATGATGGATGCAAACAGAACAGAAAAAAATCCGGATCAGATGTGGACCAAAAATACGTTTGTGTGACTCCTAAGAAGGAGTAAAAATGAAATAAAATCATTACTTCCCACACTGATTTCTCCCCTGCCTCTGTTCTAAAGCTGCTCTGGTCTCTGCTGCTCTTCACTTCCGGGTCTAGGCTCAATATACTGGAAATTCCAGTTAAAGCCCCCTTAGGTTACTTTCACACTAGTGTTATTGCTGGATCCGGCAGGGTTCCGCAAAAACGCTTCAGTTACTGATAATACAACCACCTACATCCATTGTGAACAGATCCGGTTGTATTATCTGTAACATCACCATGACGGATCCATCATGAACTCTATTGAAAGTCAATGGGGGACGGATCCGGTTTCTATTGTGTCCGATTGTGTCAGAGAAAACTGATCCGTTCCCATTGACTTGCATTGTGGGTCATGACGGATCCGTCTCGCTCCGCATCCCAGGACGGAAAGCAAACCGCAGCCTGCTGCTCTCCGGTATGAGAACGGAACAGAATGCATTTTGGAGTGCTCCGTTCCGGAGCGGAAGCGTTTTATTCCGGAATTGAGACCGGAATTGAGACCGAAAATATTAACGCTAGTGTGAAAGTAGCCTTAGACTGAGGTGGGACGCCACTAATGCACTGATTGGCTGAGCAGTATTATACTACCGTTCCCACAAGCACCTGGTGGTTTGTGCTGTGGACTGCGCATGCTCACCCTGTGCAAGTGAAGAAAGTGAGACGACGCACAGTGCGAGAAAGTGCACCGCTATAGTATAACGGTGGTGTCCTACTGTGCATGCAGGGAAGACAGAACTACTGGGGGACATGTATAATAGCAAGGTGGTATGAACTTCTGTACAGCAGGGGGTATTTTGGGGGGGGGGTTTATGGCAGATAAACAGTTTGTTTTGGATATATGTTTATATTTTGAAACATTGTTTATTTCACAAAGCGATACAAAATCTGATACAGTGAGGGCGGTGAACGATCCTGGGAATTCCCTTATTTCCACGGATACTGCCAGCAATGAATTATTTTGACTGAAGACATCATTTTGCAGTTAAAATACTAAATACATCAGCTTACTGATCGCTTCCAAGTGTGCAAATACATTTCCGTAAACTGAAAGTAGCAGTAAAAGGGTTATGAAGATCTATTACAGATGCTAAAGTGAACAGACTTCTTATGTGACAGAGGGTCCCCTCAAGCACCAGCACCTGAGAAAGAAAGCAGCCTTTGCACCCCCTTCCAGTTACGTCCTGCCCAAGTGGATGGTTCTATACGTAAAACAAATATTTCTACAGTTCAGAAACAAGATCTTATTAATAATCCCCAGATAAATCAGTAATGAAGTGTGACGGACCGTTCTCTGGAATTCACATGGTTGTGGTCCACCATCCAGGTGTCAAAGCCATAAAAGCATCAGTCATGGCACCTCATGTTCATGTCAGCAAAATGCATTCATGGAATGTGCTGTCAAAGCTTTACCTGCAAGGGGGACACATGGCTAGCCTCAGGGGTCCCGGTCACATGACTTACCTCGGGGGTCTCGCTCTGGTTTCCATCCTTGAGGATTTGTTGAGGATGGCGCAGCCTGTAAACATGCCACATGTATAAAATACTACAGAAGTAATCCATAATTAGTATGGATACAATGTAAACCCCAGAAGATACTGTACGTGTTACCCCTGCTTCCAGGGCTGCAGATGCAAGGTATTCATACATGAGTGAGGTAGTCCTGATGTGAAGGTGAGCAACACTAAACAATACACTGCCTCTTCATACTACACTGACTTGTATTAGGTAATTAGGTTCCTTCCACTTTAGGAAAACCTGTGATGTATTGTGTAAAGCTATGAAAGGGAAGTTTGGTTCAGTTCGGGTACCCGAACTTGACCCCAAACCCCATGGAAGTCAATGGGGACCCAAACTTTGGTACAGTAAAATGGCTGTAGTATGGTCATAGTTGGGGCTAGAGGGCTGCAAAATGGGGGTTAGAGCAGGACAATTGCCCTGCAAACAAATGTGGATAGGGAAATGACTTAAAATAACATAAAATAGAAAAAAATAAAAAATAATAATCTTGAACCAAGAGGTAGAGGTCCAAGTGGAGTAGGAGGTTGAGGAGGTGATAGACGTGGCGGTGTATGTGGAAGAGACACAAGAGGAGGAGGAGGAGGTAGCCAACACTGTTTTTGTTTTAGTCATTTATTTTTCTTTAAAAACATTTTTTTCATTTGGGGAGGCTCCAAAACATTGGGAAAGAACAAGGCGCACAATCTAAAACTAGTTGGGGGGGGGAGATCAGAACCAGTTTCAGGAAATATTTTTATACACTGACGAGCAAAAGGGTAACAATGTTTTGAACCTTTCACTTTCAGGCTCCATATCTCATCATCCACTACATACACGAGACTCCCATCATTGTATAGACAATCCCCTCGGGTATCTCATAAAGAAATTGGACTTGTAACTATTTAGTATATGATTAGTTCTGCAGATTCTTCTCATGTAACTGCATTACTGTTCTGCTCGTCAGTGTAACTGCATTGTTACTGTTCTGCTCGTCAGTGTAACTGCATTGTTACTGTTCTGCTCGTCAGTGTAACTGCATTGTTACTGTTCTGCTCGTCAGTGTAACTGTATTGTTACTGTTCAGCTCGTCAGTGTAACTGCATTGTTACTGTTCTGCCTGTCAGTGTAACTGTATTGTTACTGTTCAGCTCGTCAGTGTAACTGCATTGTTACTGTTCTGCTCGTCAGTGTAACTCCATTGTTACTGTTCTGCTCGTCAGTGTAACTGCATTTTTACTGTTCTGCCCGTCAGTGTAACTGAATTGTTACTGTTCTGCTCGTCAGTGTAACTGCATTGTTACTGTTCTGCTCGTCAGTGTAACTGCTTTGTTACTGTCTGCTCTTCAGTGTAACTGCATTGTTACTGTTCTGGCTGTCAGTTGTAACTGCATTGTTACTGTTCTGCTCGTCAGTGTAACTGTAATTGTACTGTTCTGCTCGTCAGTGTAACTGCATTGTTACTGTTCTGCCTGTCAGTGTAACTGGCATTGTTACTGTTCTGCTCGTCAGTGTAACTGCATTGTTACTGTTCTGCTCGTCAGTGTAACTGAATGTTACTGTTCTGCTCGTCAGTGTAAACTGCATTGTTACTGTTCTGCTCGTCAGTGTAACTGCATTGTTACTGTTCTGCTCGCTCAGTGTAACTGCATTGTTACTGTTCTGCTCGTAGTCGTAACTGAATGGTTACTGTTCTGCTTCGCAGTGTAACTGTATTGTTACTGTTCTGCTCGTCAGTGTAACTGCATTGTTACTGTTCTGCTCGTCAGTGTAACTGCTTTGTTACTGTTCTGCTCTTCAGTGTAACTGCATTGTTACTGTTCTGCCTGTCAGTGTAACTGCATTGTTACTGTTCTGCTCGTCAGTGTAACTGCATTGTTACTGTTCTGCTCGTCAGTGTAACTGAATTGTTACTGTTCTGCTCATCAGTGTAACTGCATTGTTACTGTTCTGCTCGTCAGTGTAACTGCATTGTTACTGTTCTGCTCGTCAGTGTAACTGCATTGTTACTGTTCTGCTCGTCAGTGTAACTGCATTGTTACTGTTCTGCTCGTCAGTGTAACTGCATTGTTAATGTTCTGCTCTTCAGTGTAACTGCATTGTTACTGTTCTGCTCGTCAGTGTAACTGCATTGTTACTGTTCTGCTCGTTAGTGTAACTGCATTGTTACTGTTCTGCTCGTCAGTGTAACTGCATTGTTACTGTTCTGCTCGTCAGTGTAACTGCATTGTTACTGTTCTGCTCGTTAGTGTAACTGCATTGTTACTGTTCTGCTCTTCAGTGTAACTGCATTGTTACTGTTCTGCTCGTCAGTGTAACTGCATTGTTACTGTTCTGCCTGTCAGTGTAACTGAATTGTTAATGTTCTGCTCGTCAGTGTAACTGCATTGTTACTGTTCTGCTCGTCAGTGTAACTGCATTGTTACTGTTCTGCTCGTTAGTGTAACTGCATTGTTACTGTTCTGCTCGTCAGTGTAACTGCATTGTTACTGTTCTGCTCGTCAGTGTAACTGCATTGTTACTGTTCTGCTCGTTAGTGTAACTGCATTGTTACTGTTCTGCTCTTCAGTGTAACTGCATTGTTACTGTTCTGCTCGTCAGTGTAACTGCATTGTTACTGTTCTGCTCGTCAGTGTAACTGCATTGTTACTGTTCTGCTCGTTAGTGTAACTGCATTGTTACTGTTCTGCTCGTCAGTGTAACTGCATTGTTACTGTTCTGCTCGTCAGTGTAACTGCATTGTTACTGTTCTGCTCGTCAGTGTAACTGCATTGTTACTGTTTTGCTCCTGGTGGTGGAACAATCTTTTTCTTCTTGTAGACTACAAATTACAACCTCTTCTCACATTCCCTAATATCTCAGTGTGTTATAGGATGATTCCCAAGAGAAAAGTCACTGGTCCGAATCCAGGAGTCGCCATGAAGAAGATTTCAAAAGAAAAGAGAAATAGCATCATCCAGCTCGGCCGTATCTCGGTCCAAGAAAATCGCTAAATTACATCATGTGAGGCCATGACAACTGGAAGAATACGACATGAAGTCCGTCCATCCAACCCAAAGCCGAGAGGTGGACGCCCAGGCAAAATATCAGAGTCAACAAGTTGGCTCATCACAAGGTCTATCAGTTCTGGCGCTGGAGGCGGCTCCTCACAAGGTCTATCAGTTCTGGCGGTGGAGGCGGCTCGTATGCTTTGTAATAGTGAGATCACATCTCAATGCTGAGCTATATGTGAGTATTCTACAAGATAAGTTACTTCGTACACTCGAGTACTATGGGTATTAAAAGGACAACATAGTGTTCCAGAAGGACAACGACATGAAGCATACATGGAGACTGGTGTAGAAATGGTTCAATGACAGTGAAGTAGAGGAGCTGGATCGGTCCCCACAGTCCCCAGACCTCAACCCAATCGACATCTTGTGGGAAGAATTAAAGAAAAAGCTTTATTCTGACCCGAGTGAGTCGCCCAGTATGCACCAACATTGGGAAAGTGTAGAAGAGACCTGGGAACAGATTTTGGTCAAAACATGCTTGAATCTGATCGAGAGCATGCCCAGAAGGATTCAGGCCGTGTGAAGGACAAAGGTGGACTTACAAAATACTAAAAATTAAAATTTAGAATTTTAGGAGCAAAACAGTAACAATGCAGTCACATGACAAGAATCTAAAGAACTAATCATATGCTAAATAGTTGCAAGTCCAATTTATGTATGAGATATAGTGTCGAGCTTTGGATGCCGCATCCGAAGTCGCTTTGTTCTAAACTTCGGAATAATACTGTGCAGAGATCCGTCTACATGCAGTATTAGAATGTATGGGCTCCGGGGAGCTGAAGTTAGTTATTCACAACCTTTCGTATGACTTCGTTGAATAACTTCAGTAGTTGATTTTTAAAGTGGAAAACCACTCGGCTTCAGTTCTGAAGTACTAGTCGGAATCCAGCACCTAGTAATGGTATATTTACTGTGAGTGCAGTGTATTAGTAATGGTATATTTATTATGAGTGCAGTGTATTTGTAATGGTATATTTACTGTGAGTGCAGTGTATTAGTAATGGTATATTTACTGTGAGTGCAGTGTATTAGTAATGGTATATTTACTGTGAGTGCAGTGTATTAGTAATGGTATATTTATTGTGAGTGCAGTGTATTAGTAATGGTATATTTACTGTGAGTGCAGTGTATTAGTAATGGTATATTTACTGTGAGTGCAGTGTATTAGTAATGGTATATTTATTGTATGAGTGCAGTGTAATTAGTAATGGTATATTTACTGTGAGTGCAGTGTATTAGTAATGGTATTTTATTGTGAGTGCAGTGTATTAGTAATGGTATATTGCAGTTACTGTGAGTGCAGTGTATTAGTAATGGTATATTTACTGTGAGTGCAGTGTATTAGTAATGGTATATTTACTGTGAGTGCAGTGTATATTAGTAATGGTATATTTATTATGAGTGCAGTGTATTAGTAATGGTAATATTTATGTGAGTGCAGTGTATTAGTAATGGTATATTTACTGTGAGTGCAGTGTATTATAATGGTATATTTACTGTGAGTGTGAGTAATGCAGTGTATTAGTAATGGTATATTTATGTGATGAGTGCAGTGTATTAGTAATGGTATATTTACTGTGAGTGCAGTGTATTAGTAATGGTATATTTAATTATGAGTGCAGTGTATTAGTAATGTGAGTGCAGTGTATTAGTAATGTATATTTACTGTGAGTGCAGTGTATTAGTAATGGTATATTTATGTGAGTGCAGTGTATTGAGTAATATTATATTACTGTGAGTGCAGTGTATTAGTAATGTATATTTAGTATGAGTTATGCCAGTGTATTAGTAATGGTATATTTACTGTGAGTGCAGTGTATTGTAATGGTATATTTATGTATGAGTGCAGTGTATTAGTAATGGTATATTTACTGTGAGTGCAGTGTATTAGTAATGTATATTTACTGTGAGTGCAGTGTATTAGTAATGGATATTTATGTATATAATGGTATTTATTATGAGTGCAGTGTATTAGTAATGGTATATTTACTGTGAGTGCAGTGTATTAGTAATGGTATATTTATTATGAGTGCAGTGTATTAGTAATGGTATATATTTACTGTGAGTGCAGTGTATTAGTAATGGTATATTTATTATGAGTGCAGTGTATTAGTAATGGTATATTTACTGTGAGTGCAGTGTATTAGTAATGGTATATTTACTGTGAGTGCAGTGTATTAGTAATGGTATATTTACTGTTGAGTGCAGTGTATTAGTAATGGTATATTTATTGTGAGTGCAGTGTATTAGTAATGGTATATTTACTGTGAGTGCAGTGTATTAGTAATGGTATATTTACTGTGAGTGCAGTGTATTAGTAATGGTATATTTATTATGAGTGCAGTGTATTAGTAATGGTAATATTTACTGTGAGTGCAGTGTATTAGTAATGGTATATTTATTAGAGTGCAGTGTATTAGTAATGGTATATTTACTGTGAGTGCAGTGTATTAGTAATGGTTATATTTATTAATGGTGCAGTGTATTAGTAATGGTATATTTATGTGAGTGCAGTTAGTGAGTATAGTTGAGTGCAGTGTATTAGTATTATATTACTGTGTGCAGTGTATAGTAATGGTATATTTACTGTGAGTGCAGTGTATTAGTAATGGTATATTTACTGTGAGTGCAGTGTATTAGTAATGGTATATTTACTGTGAGTGCAGTGTAATTTAGTAATGGTATATTTACTGTGAGTGCAGTGTATTAGTAATGGTATATTTACTGTGAGTGCAGTGTATTAGTAATGTATATTTATTATGAGTGCAGTGTATTAGTAATGGTATATTTACTGTGAGTGCAGTGTATTAGTAATATATGGTATATTATTTTACTGTGAGTGCAGTGTATTAGTAATGGTATATTTACTGTGAGTGCAGTGTATTAGTAATGGTATATTTTACTGTATGAGTGCAGTGTATTAGTAATGGTATATTTACTGTTTACTGTGAGTGCAGTGTATTAGTAATGGTATATTTATTATGAGTGCAGTGTATTAGTAATGGTATATTTACTGTGAGTGCAGTGTATTAGTAATGGTATATTTACTGTGAGTGCAGTGTATTAGTAATGGTATATTTACTGTGAGTGCAGTGTATTAGTAATGGTATATTTACTGTGAGTGCAGTGTATTAGTAATGGTATATTTACTGTGAGTGCAGTGTATTAGTAATGGTATATTTATTATGAGTGCAGTGTATTAGTAATGGGCTTATATTTACTGTGAGTGCAGTGTATTAGTAATGGTATATTTACTGTGAGTGCGAGTGTATTAGTAATGGTATATTTAATGTAATGAGTGCAGTGTATTAGTAATGGTATATCTTACTGTGAGTGCAGTGTATTAGTAATGGTATATTTACTGTGAGTGCAGTGTATTAGTAATGGTATATTTTATTATGAGTTCAGTGTATTTAGTAATGGTATATTTTACTGTGAGTGCAGTGTATTAGTAATGGTATATTTACTGTGAGTGCAGTGTATTAGTAATGGTATATTATTATGAGTGCAGTGTATTAGTAATGGTATATTTACTGTGAGTGCAGTGTATTAGTAATGGTATATTTACTGTGAGTGCAGTGTATTAGTAATGGTATATTTATGTGAGTGCAGTTATTAGTAATGGTATATTTATATGAGTCAGTGTATTAGTAATGGTATATTTACTGTGAGTGCAGTGTATTAGTAATGGCTATATTTACTGTGAGTGCAGTGTATTAGTAATGGTATATTTATTATGAGTTCAGTGTATTAGTAATGGTATATTTACTGTGAGTGCAGTGTATTAGTAATGGTATATTTATTATGAGTGCAGTGTATTAGTAATGGTATATTTACTGTGAGTGCAGTGTATTAGTAATGGTATATTTACTGTGAGTGCAGTGTATTAGTAATGGTATATTTATTATGAGTGCAGTGTATTAGTAATGGTATATTTACTGTGAGTGCAGTGTATTAGTAATGGTATATTTATTATGAGTTCAGTGTATTAGTAATGGTATATTTACTGTGAGTGCAGTGTATTAGTAATGGTATATTTACTGTGAGTGCAGTGTATTAGTAATGGTATATTTACTGTGAGTGCAGTGTATTAGTAATGGTATATTACTGTGAGTGCAGTGTATTAGTAATGGTATATTACTGTGAGTGCAGTGTATTAGTAATGGTATATTTACTGTGAGTGCAGTGCATTAGTAATGGTATATTTATTATGAGTGCAGTGTATTAGTAATGGTATATTTACTGTGAGTGCAGTGTATTAGTAATGGTATATTTATTATGAGTGCAGTGTATTAGTAATGGTATATTTACTGTGAGTGCAGTGTATTAGTAATGGTATATTTATTATGAGTTCAGTGTATTAGTAATGGTATATTTATTATGAGTTCAGTGTATTAGTAATGGTATATTTACTGTGAGTGCAGTGTATTAGTAATGGTATATTTACTGTGAGTGCAGTGTATTAGTAATGGTATATTTACTGTGAGTGCAGTGTATTAGTAATGGTATATTTACTGTGAGTGCAGTGTATTAGTAATGGTATATTTATTATGAGTGCAGTGTATTAGTAATGGTATATTTATTATGAGTGCAGTGTATTAGTAATGGTATATTTACTGTGAGTGCAGTGTATTAGTAATGGTATATTTACTGTGAGTGCAGTGTATTAGTAATGGTATATTTACTGTGCATTATATTAGTAATAGAGTACAAGGCTTTGAGTCCTGCCTCCCCCAATCACTAATGTCAGTGTACATAGACACCATTCTGGTGCAATTTGCCACATGTAGTTCTTGAGAACTACTTAGCTCAACAAGGTGTGTGGCTTACCAGAAAAGGGGCATAACTTCATTGGAAAGGGGGTGTGGCCTAATATTTAGTGCTAAAATTCCTCACCCACTCATAAAGAAAGCCTATGAGTCTTGTTTTTTCCCACTCATTCATAGAGAAAGCCTGTGAGTCCTGCTTCCCCTGCCCACTTATAGAGAAAACCTGTGAGTCCTGATTTTCCCACCCCCTCATGAAGAAAGTCTGTGAGTTCTTCTTCCTCCACCCAATCATAGAAAAAGCCAGTGGGTCCCGCTTCCCCTGCATTCTCATAGAGAAAACTTGTGAGTCCTGTTTCCCCTGCCCACTCATACAGAAAGCTTGTAAATCCTGCTTTTTCCATCCATTCAGGGAGAAAACCTGTAAGTCCTTCTTCCCCACACACTCATTGAGAAAGCCTGTGAGTCCTGATTTTCCCACCCACTCATGGAGAATGCCTATGAATCCTGTTTCCCCCACCCACGCAAACAAAGTGCCTGTCAGGAGAAAAGCAGGAATCACAGGCTTTCTCTATGAGTGGGTGGGAAAACCAGGACTGGCAGTATTCTTCTATGAGTGGACAGGGAAGCAGGACTCACAAGCTTTCTTTATGAGTGGATGGGAAAACCAGGACAAGTTGTCTCTATGGGTATCTCAGGGAAGCAGGGAGTCTTGCTTCCTCACCCACTTATAGAGAAAGTATGTGATTCCTGCTTTGCCCACCAATTCATACAGAAAATGTGTGACTCCTGCTTTTCCCAGCTACTCATAAAGGAAGCCTGTGAGTCCTGCTTCCTCCACCCACTTATAGAGAAAGCCTATGATTCCCGTTTCCCCCACCCACTCATAGAGGAAACCTGTGAGTTCTACTTTTATCACCAATTAATAGAGAAAGCCAGTAAGTCCTGCTTCCTCCACCCACTTATACAGAAAGCCTGTGAGTCCTGCTTCCTCCACCCACTTATACAGAAAGCCTGTGAGTCCTGCTTCCTCCACCCACTTATACAGAAAGCCTGTGAGTCCTGCTTCCTCCACCCACTTATACAGAAAGCCTGTGAGTCCTGCTTCCTCCACCCACTTATACAGAAAGCCTGTGAGTCCTGCTTCCTCCACCCACTTATACAGAAAGCCTGTGAGTCCTGCTTCCTCCACCCACTTATACAGAAAGCCTGTGAGTCCTGCTTTTCCCACAAACCCTGTGATTCCTGCCTACCTGCTTACTCATAGAGAAATCCTGTGAGTCCTCCTTTCCCAGCTGTTCATAGAGAAATCCTGTGAGTCCTGCTTTTTCGTGCACTCATAGAGATTGCACTAACGTGGCTAGTGGGAAGTATTTAACTGCAGTCTGGATAATGATGTATTTGCTCTGAGTTTCTTGAAATACATTTTTTCCTGTAAAGACCATATTAGAAGAAACTGGTTTAGTTGCCCATAGCAACCAATCTGATTCAATTTTTCAGAGCTCCTTTGGAAAAGAAAAGACGGAATCTGATTGGCTGCTATGGGCAACAAAGCTAGATTTTTTTTCTAAACCAGTTTTGATAAATACCCTCCATGTCTATCCATCACTCAACTCTTCTGAACCCTACAACATTTTTGTAGATTCCAGAAAAAAATGGGGAGTGGCTGTAAAGTCGCACCCCTTGAAACCGATGTATGAAACTTAACGACACTTGTGGAATACTGTGAATGATACATTGTAACTACATCCGGCAAATGTATGGAATATGTCACCATATACAGTGCAGCAGACCGTGCCATTACATACAGCAGAATAAATCGTACTGCACGGTATAGCAGTCCAGTGGACGCCTGTAGGACACTCTCTAGGTGTCTGTCGGGTTAATCGGAGCCTATAGGTGCATTAGATGTACAGGAAACATCTAATAACTATGGTGAACTGATATATGAATGGGGTCCTGACTCCTGAGTCCATTAATGGGGCATTGGGTCTGATTATTATGTCTATTACGAGGGTCTAAGGTTTTGGGGTATCACATGTCTACTATTGGGGCACTGGGTGTGTCAAGTGCATTTTCTTGCAGTCTCTATGTGAATCTTATAGCAATTTTCTAGCACATTTCTCAGTGTGTCTAGCAATACCACCGTGGACGGATCCTGTAAGAATAATATCTGTGTATGGAGCTCAGAGACTGAGTGTCTGCTGGGAGAGAGATCCCCTATAGTCCTATATAGCAGGGAGACTGTGATGAGAGGGAAAGAGACACGGCAGCCACAAAGAGAGCGACTGAGGGAGAGGGTGGGAGGAGGAGGAGACAGGAGGGGAGCAGAGGAGAAATAAAAGCAGATGAAAGGTGCAGAGAGAAGTGAGAGAGACAGGAGCAAAGTGCTGAACCAGCTCCAGCTGCAAACTAGTGTCTGACTGCACACTGGGGGGATACAGGGCGGCCAGGCGGAGAGCAGGCGGAGGGGCAGCAGAGTGCAGGCAGGGGCAATAGAGTGCAAACAGAGGGGCAAGGGTGCAGGCAGAGTACAGGCACGGGCAACAGAGTGCATGCAGGGGCAGCACAGGGGCAACAGAGTGCAGGCAGGGGCAGCAGAGGGGCAACAGATTGCAGGCAGGGACAGCAGAGTGCAAACCGTGCAGGTAGGGGAAACAGGGCACAAGGTGCAACATAGCATAAGTATAGACAGGGGGACTAGACTGGACAATACAGTGCAAGGGGGAACAGACTGCAGACAGGGGTAAACTGCAGAATCAGGGAGGTCCAGGGGTAGGAGAAAGACTTCAGAGAAGATCAGAGAGGTTTAAGGCAGAACCCAGTACCAGGCAGGAGGAAGACCAGGTAACTTACCCAAGTGTCTGGCAGATCCCCAGTGCCAGGGCAACCTTAGACCCCGCTGTGTGCCTGTCTCTCCGGTCACCCCGCTTCAGGATGCATCACTCCGGGCACCTGCTGCTGCTGCTGGTTTCTGTGTGCGCCCCATCCGCCGCAGAGGTCCTTTTCCGCTGCCCACAGTGCACCCCGGAGCGCCTGGCCGCCTGCCCCTCAGCCTCCGCCCGCACCCCCTGTGCGGAGCTGGTGAGGGCCCCGGGCTGCGGCTGCTGCTCGGTGTGTGCCCGGCTGGAGGGGGAGTCGTGCGGGGTGTACACCGCCCGCTGCGCCTCCGGACTGCGCTGCTACCCCAACCCCGGGGCAGAGCTCCCCCTGCAGGCGCTGGTGCAGGGGCAGGGGACGTGCGCCAAGAGAAGGGACGCCGACTACGGGGGCAGCCAGGAGCGACTGACAGGTACGCGGCTGTTTTGGGGGTACATGTGTTTTGGGGATCCCCATGCTGATCAGGTGACATAAAGGAGTTTTGTCAGGTGGGTCTCTCAGAGGGAGGGACGGGGGCATTGCTTTTTATGGGGGGTGGTTTGGGGTATTTGTCATGTTGCTCTGAATAAAATTGGGGTTCAGGGGTGCATAGATGAGGCTGCATCCGGGAGACTCTGAGGGGCATCATTACTGAGCTTTATTAATGGGTGGGGGGCACTCAGTTTTTGAGGATATTGCATTGCTGTACAAATGATGGGGTGAATTACACTGAAATAGATGCCCCCCACTCCCCATGCTGCACTCACCTGTATATATAGGATTATTATGGTTCTTACTGATTTACCTATTGATCTCCCAGGATAAAGGACATTAGGTGCTTTCAGTTTTTGGGGGGTCACTTGTTGCTCTGAAACATAATGGGGCGCATAGCTTGGGGTTCACCCTCCCCTGTGGTGTGGAGCCTCACCTGCATCTATAGGGACATGAGGGCTAGAAATCACATTGCAGGGTCTCAAGCTATAAGGTGGATCCATTCTCTCTATAGGCCATAATCAGGGTAAACTGGGCTCCTGCCTAGGGCTGCACAGTTCAGGAGGCAGAAATGAAATAGCCCTGTGGTGATATATTTTTCCTGACCTAGTTGGTTATGTTGCTCCCTTATTAGAGCTCTGTAATCTGGCCCTTGCAGAGAGTGGGTATTTTATGGGTATTTTATGGTATGAGGGGTATTTTAATCTCCACCACGGGATCCCCTCTTGTGTGTGTATGTAATTATTTACAGCTGTATTATCAGAGACAAGGGATAAGAAATCTGGGCGTGCACCCCTAAGTAAGCTTCTGTATGTCTCCAAATATACCTGTCCATATTCCAGATTACTACATATGGATGATAAGGGGTTGAGGCTGCTCAGGACTCCTCTATAGTGGGGGGCCTCTGTGTAAGAGCAGCTTCTGCTCTGGTGACCCCAGGGTCCATGTTTGGCTTCTCAGAGCTTCCCCTGCTGGTATGGGCTGGTGGCCTGGGCAGCTCTCTAGACGGTTGGCTGTTACCACTGGATTCATGGGTGCACCATCCATGAGGCAAAGTGAGGCATCCGCCTTAGGCCCCCTATAGGGGGCAGCGTTTTGGCAAATACACAGTCTTTCTCTGTACTTTACACTCTTTAATTTAGGGAAGGAAAGGGAGCAATGTCACCTTTCTCCTCAGGCATCAAAAAGGCGAGAAGCACCCTTGGCTGGGTATATAACCCTAGGCATAGGTGGTGCATAGCTTAGCAATGGTGCCTATAGGAACCAACCAGGCCCCTAAGTGCACAGCAGCACCAGGTGAGGTGGGGTCATGATCAATATCTCCTGAGCTTTACCTTTAAATAAAAAGGCTTGTTGACAGTGCAAAGGTCGGAAACCTGGGCGTGACCCCATGACCATGTGGACATTGGATGAGGCAGTGACTGCCCAGTCTTCATCAGTATATGGCAGTATATATTTCCTTCTCCTGTAACCTGCCCATTGCAGCAGTGTATGGTCTGCCTGTAAGATGCTGCAGTACAGTCTAAGTCCCGACTTCCTTTGTTTTACTCCTTAGACTGTCTGGCTTTCTTTATAGTGTCTGGAGCAGCTTGAGGTGATTTATAAGGTGTCTGCAAATTACTGTACAGAATGGTGCCAGGTGCACGCTCTGTACGGCACCTGCACGCTGCGGATGCAGACGGGGGTTGTGCATTTATTACATCTGCACTGAGTTTCTTTGTTCTGGATTATACAATGTTATTCTTTTATTTAGAAATGTAACAAAACGATGAAACATCACAATGACGGATAATCCCGTAGAAATAAGAGACACGTGACAAGGAAAGTTATGGTAAATGTCATATCGTAGGGGGGGAAGGGAACAGGAGCGGGGACGTTAGATGCTCTCAGTAAAGAAAGGGTGCGGTTCCCTTAAATTGGGGGATGACATTCCTCATTTGTACCCCTTGAATGGTCCC
Source organism: Rhinella marina (assembly GCA_900303285.1). Taxonomy (NCBI): domain Eukaryota; kingdom Metazoa; phylum Chordata; class Amphibia; order Anura; family Bufonidae; genus Rhinella; species Rhinella marina. The sequence continues at coordinate 53,343 of ONZH01013508.1, forward strand.
CAAAGCCAGTCCCTGAATCCTGTGGTTTAGAGCTCATGTTCCTGGTGTCCAGTTGTTTAATACCCTAGTAACTGGTTTCCAGTGATTTAGCACCATAGTCCTGGTATCCAGTGGGTTAGTGACCCCGATCCTTGTGACCTGTGGTTTCAAAGGGTTCTCCAACTCTTTACAACTGATGGGTCTTAAGCTTTAAAGGGGTTTTCCAAAACTTTTTAACTATCTGATCGGTGGGGGTCCGACACCCGGGACACCCATTGATTAGCAGTTTGAGAAGGCACCAGCACTTACAGGAGCGCCGCTGCCTTCTCCCCGCTCACCAATCACAGTGCCGTACATTGTATAGTGGCCGTGCTTGGTATTGCGCTCAGTCCTATTCACTTCTATGGGGCTGAGCTGCTCCTAGGCCACATAACGTGTCGTCAGCGGCTTGGGGAAAGCTGGAGAAGGCCATGGCGCTCACAGAACTGCCACTGCCTTCTCAAACAGCTGATCAGTGGAGGTCCCAGGTGTCGGACCCCCACCGATCAGATACTAATGACCTATCCTGAGGTTAGGTCATCAGTTACAAAATTTTGCAAAACCTCTTAAAGCTCAAGACCCTTGCGTCCATTGAATAAAATTCCAGATTTCAGTATTCTTTGGTTTAGGACCTTATTCACTAGTCAGTAGTATGATGACTCAGATTATGGTATCTAATGGTTTAGTGCCCCAGCCACTGGTAGCCAGTATTTTAGTAGCATAGTCCCTGATGTCCAATGGCATGGTGCCCCAGCCACTGGTATCCGCTAGTTTAGTACCATAGCTTCTGCTTACCAGTAGCATGATGCCTCAGTCCCTGCTATCTAGTGTTTTAGTTCCAGAGTCCCTGGTATCCACTGCTTTTGTACCATAGTATGTGCTATCAGTAGTCCCTGGTAGTCAGTGGTTTAGTACCATGGTGCCTGGTGTGAAGTGGTATGGTGTCCCAGTAGCCCCTGTTCAGTGGTTTAGTGCCACCGTCCCTCGTGTTCAAGTTTCTGCACCGTAGTATGTGGTATCCAGTGGTCTAGTACCATAGCTCTTGGTGTCCAGTGGTTTAGTGTACTGTCTTTGTTGTTCAGTGTTCTTAGTTTCTCAGTTCCTGGTGTCCAGAGGTTTATTACCCTAGTCCCATTGCAGCCAGTAGTACCATAGTTTCTGGTGTCCAGCAGTATGGTCCATCAGTCCCCTCTATCCAGTGGTTTAGTGCCACAGTCCTTGGTATTCATTGTGGTTTTGTACCATAGTATGTGGTATCCATTGGTTTAGTAGACTGTTTAGATCACTGTCTATATTGTTCAGTGATATTAGTTTCTTTGTCCCTGGTCTCTAGTGATCACTCCTTTTGATCACATGAGGAGAGCTTTTTTTGTGAGGTCCCAGCCGCCTTCCCTTCTTCACCTTTCCCCTAAATCTGTATAGGCTGTATATTACCATAGTTATAGTTAAAATAATGGAACAACAATGTCGGGTGATGATGCTAAAGGAGGATAGCCTTTGAACTGGATGGAGAAAACACTGCTGAGAAACTAACCGCAGTTTAGAACTCAGTGGGCACTCCCTACTTGTGCTGCTGCAGGTTTAGAGCTCAGTGGGTGTTCCCTGCTTGTACAGATGCAGCTTCAGAGCTCACTGGGTTCTCCTTACTTATGTAGATACAAATTCAAAATCAGTGGGTGTTTTCCGATTTTAGAGCTGCGGGTTCAGAGCTCGGTGGGTGCTCCCTGCTCATAGAACTACAGGTTCAGAGTTCAATAGGTGTTCCTTACTTATAGAGATCCAGGTTCAGTGGCTCAGTAGGTGTTGTCTGCTTGTGAAGATGCAGGTTCAGAGGTCAGTGGATGTTCCCTACTTGTGGAGATGCAAGTTCAGAGCTCAGTAGGTGTTGTTTGCTTGTAAAGCTGCAGGTTCAGAGCTCAGTGGTAGTTCCCTGCTTGTAGAGCTGCAGTTTCAGAGCTCAGTGGGCGTTCGTTTCTTGTAGAGCTGCAGATTCAGAGCTCAGTGGGCGTTCCCTGCTTGTAAAGCTGCAGGTTCAGAGCTCAGTGGGCGTTCCCTGATTGTAGAGCTGCAGGTTCAGAGCTCAGTGGGCGTTCCCTGCTTGTAGAGCTGCAGGTTCAGAGCTCAGTGGGCATTCCCTGCTTGTAGAGCTGCAGGTTCAGAGCTCAGTGGGCGTTCCCTGCTTGTAAAGCTGCAGGTTCAGAGCTCAGTGGGCGTTCCCTGCTTGTAGAGCTGCAGGTTCAGAGCTCAGTGGGTGTTCCCTTCTTGTAGAGCTGCAGATTCAGAGCTCAGTGGGCGTTCACTGCTTGTAGAGCTGCAGGTTCAGAGCTCAGTGGGCATTCCCTGCTTGTAGAGCTGCAGGTTTAGAGCTCAGTGGGCATTCCCTGCTTGTAGAGCTGCAGGTTCAGAGCTCAGTGGGCGTTCCCTGCTTGTAGAGCTGCACATTCAGAGCTCAGTGGGCATTCCTTGCTTGTAGAGCTGCAGGTTCAATGCTCAGTGGGCATTCCCTGCTTGTAGAGCTGCAGGTTCAGAGCTCAGTGGGCATTCCCTGCTTGTAGAGCTGCAGGTTCAGAGCTCAGTGGGCATTCCCTGCTTATAGAGCTGCAGGTTCAGAGCTCAGTGGGCGTTCACTGCTTGTAGAGCTGCAGGTTCAGAGCTCAGTGGGCATTCCCTGCTTGTAGAGCTGCAGGTTCAGAGCTCAGTGGGCATTCCCTGCTTGTAGAGCTGCAGGTTCAGAGCTCAGTGGGCGTTCCCTGCTTGTAGAGCTGCAGGTTCAGAGCTCAGTGGGCGTTCCCTGCTTGTAGAGCTGCAGGTTCAGAGCTCAGTGGGCGTTCCCTGCTTGTAGAGCTGCAGGTTCAGAGCTCAGTGAGCGTTTCCTGCTTGTAGAGCTGCAGGTTCAGAGCTCAGTGGGTGTTCCTTGCTTGTAGAGCTGCAGGTTCAATGCTCAGTGGGCGTTCCCTGCTTGTAAAGCTACATGTTCAGAGCTCAGTGGGCGTTGTCTGCTTGTGGAGATGCAGGTTCAGAGCTCAGTAGATGTTGTCTGCTTGTACGGAGCTCACTGGATATTCACTGATTTTAAAGATGCAGGTTCAGAATTCAGTGAGTGTTCCTGTTAAGCTGTTATTTATTTCCCTCTAGACTAGTCTGGGTGCCTGTGCCTACTACTCCTTCCCCTCTTCCACTGTCATAATGTGATTTTAAAAAAAAAAAAATAATAATTTCCTCAGGGACATAAGTGATATATAACCTGCTGCATGTTAATAACATAGGGCTACTCTGCAGGATCGGAATATACAGAATTTGTTTGTAGTATGTAAACATGGAGACAAAAGTCTGCATAGGAACTGTATACACAAAACGGTAGGAGATTCGTAATGAAGACTATTTGAAAAGTTGACTTGCAATGCATTCAGTCATGCAGGGGCTCCGATCTCCCCTCTGATGCACATTATGAATTATATATTATACACAAGGACGTCATCAGTCATCCTCGCAGGGTCTCTGCACATATAACAACATAGGCCTAGAGGCCAAATGCATTTTCTACAGCTCATAAAGTGAGAGGTGAATTTTATTAACCTTAATACCCTCAGGCCCAGGATGGCGTAATCGCTTATAATAGACTGCGATGTCTGAGCGCACAGGTCGCTCTGCAGATACAGCAGATGCCAGGAGTGTATTATATACAATTATATACATTGTTAGAAGGTTATTAGATATTGTATAAGTTATAATGATATATCTGCAGTATGTGTCCCTGACTGCCGCCGCCGCTATCTCCCCCTGGCCCGGCCTTGATGAAGAGGGGCTTCATGTCAGTGAGATACAGTTTCTGTTTTCACAAGATGCTTGAGGTTCTGCAGAAGCTGAGGAGTATATTATTCACAGAACTTACCTGCTGGAACTCCTAATATACACCTCAGCTGCTGCAGAACCTCCTAATATACACCTCAGCTGCTGCAGAACCTCCTAATACACACCTCAGCTGCTGCAGAACCTCATAATACACACCTCGGCTGCTGCAGAACCTCATAATACACACCTTAGCTGCTGCAGAACCTCCTTATACACACCTCAGCTGCTGCAGAACCTCCTAATACACACCTCAGCTGCTGCAGAACCTCCTAATACATACCTTAGCTGCTGCAGAACCTCATAATACATACCTCAGCTGCTGCAGAACCTCCTAATACACACCTCAGCTGCTGCAGAACCTCCTAATACACACCTCAGCTGCTGCAGAACCTCATAATACATACCTCAGCTGCTGCAGAACCTCATAATACACACCTCGGCTGCTGCAGAACCTCGTAATACACACCTCGGCTGCTGCAGAACCTCCTAATACACACCTCAGCTGCTGCAGAACCTCATAATACACACCTCAGCTGCTGCAGAACCTCCTAATACACACCTCAGCTGCTGCAGAACCTCCTAATACACCTCAGCTGCTGCAGAACCTCCTAATACACACCTCAGCTGCTGCAGAACCTCATAATACACACCTCGGCTGCTGCAGAACCTCCTAATACACACCTCAGCTGCTGCAGAACCTCATAATACACACCTCGGCTGCTGCAGAACCTCCTAATACACACCTCAGCTGCTGCAGAACCTCATAATACACACCTCGGCTGCTGCAGAACATTATAATACACACCTCGGCTGCTGCAGAACCTCCTAATACACACCTCAGCTGCTGCAGAACCTCCTAATACACACCTCGGCTGCTGCAGAACCTCATAATACACACCTCAGCTGCTGCAGAACCTCATAATACACACCTCGGCTGCTGCAGAACATTATAATACACACCTCGGCTGCTGCAGAACCTCCTAATACACACCTTAGCTGCTGCAGAACCTCATAATACACACCTCAGCTGCTGCAGAACCTCGTAATACACACCTCGGCTGCTGCAGAACCTCCTAATACACACCTCGGCTGCTGCAGAACCTCATAATACACACCTCAGCTGCTGCAGAACCTCATAATACACACCTCAGCTGCTGCAGAACCTCATAATACACACCTCAAACCCTGTAGAATCTTATAACGCACACCTAAGCTGTTGCAGAACATCTTAATACACAATAGACCTGAAATACTGCAGAGCACCATACCACATTATACACACTTCAGCTACTGCAGAACATCTTTGAAATGGATAGGCTTCTAATGAGTAAAGGACCCCTATTCTCTGCACTGCAGCTGGCATCTATATTATAACGGGTAATGTGCTCCCTGCTGTGCATCATAAGAATATTAGAAGTGACCTTGGGATCCATATTTGGTCCTTGTACTTTTAACCCCTTTACATGGGGGGGATGCTGCTGCATATTTGCCCCATTACCTCCTGAGCAGCTTGTATATATTGTGATTGGACGTTGCAGGACATGTGATCATCTCACAGTCGCACCTGTAATTAGAGACGCACATAATCCAGGAATTGCATGGGAAGGTCTGGTGTAAAGCGTTCTGTTAGCAGTTTTTATAATTGCTCGTCTGGTGCCAGACAGAATACCGTGTTCCTGATGAAATGAGTGACACATTGTAATATACTTTGTAGTTCAGCTCTTCACTATATTCAGGATCTCTGCTTCCTTTCTGCTAATATGAACATTCCTGTTTGGGTCCAGAGAATGAACACCCATCTTAACCTGATACGTCGCATTGCACATTGCTACAGTTGTATCCAGTCTACAGAACTCCCTCTGGCCAAACAGCCTGCGGGTAACTTTTACTTGCACTGATACATTGTAGCAAACTACCAGACTAAAATGGTACTGATGTGCAGAGTTTATAGTGAATGAATAAAACTGGATACAAAAGTATCAGGTCTGTACAGGTTTTCAGTAATTAGCTGTAAGCAACACTAATTTCATTACCTGACTGCAAGCAGAGTTCTTGAAAGTTGTACTTAAAATCTAAAGTATATAGGAAAGTTGTGGAACTTTTCCACTATAGATGATTAAGGTTGAAGGTTAAAGGGGTTGTCTCATCTTGCCTAATGGGGGCATATCGCTAGGATATGCCCCCATTGTCTTATAGGTGCGGGTCCCACCGCTGGGACCCGCACCTATATCGAGAACGGGGCCCCGAAAGCGAACGGGGGCGCACTGCGCATGCGCAGCCGCCTCCATTCATTTTCAATGTGGCCGGCGAAGATAGCCGAGCGCTGGCTCGGCTATTTCCGTCGGCTCCATAGAAATGAATAGGAGCGGTGGCCGCGCAAGCGCAGTGCGCTCCCATTCATTTCTATGGGGAGCCGGCTTGGTGGTGGCCGGACCGGAGTCCTCCAGCCACCACCTTGCGGGGCCCCGTTCTCGATATAGGTGCGGGTCCCAACGGTGGGACCCGCACCTAGAAGACAATGGGGGCATATCCTAGCGATATGCCCCCATTAGGCAAGATGAGACAACCCCTTTAATTTAATAAATTTAATTTATTAAAAAAAACACAAAAATTTCATAAATTAGAGCCTGCTGCGCTCTGTCTGACCACCAGGTGGTGATGTAGAGTGACCTCCAGCTGTCACATGCTCTTCTGGCTGCCCAGTTTGTTGGTTTTATTTTATGTATGTAATGACCAAAGGAATATTGGAGGTCGCCTGATGATGTAACTGTGTGCTTAAGCTTTGGGCACTAGATGCCGAAGCAAAGGAATGGCGTCAGTGTGTGTCCATAAACATACAGCAACCTATATGGACCGGATAAGCAGAATCTTGATCACTGATTCTTACATTGTCACTGGAAAGTGTAATTTCTAGGACATAAAGCCAGAGAAAGATTCAAAACCATGTTATAGTTTATAGAACGGATCTACTGAAAATGTACTTGTCTTAAGTTCATGTTACATCCTGTATTATACTCCAGAGCTGCACTCACTATTCTGCTGGTGCAGTCACTGTGTACATACATTACTTATCCTGTACTGATCCTGAGTTACATCCTGTATTATACTCCAGAGCTGCACTCACTATTCTGCTGGTGCAGTCACTGTGTACCTACATTACTTATCCTGTACTGATCCTGAGTTACCTCCTGTATTATACTCCAGAGCTGCACTCACTATTCTGCTGGTGCAGTCACTGTGTACATACATTACTTATCCTGTACTGATCCTGAGTTACATCCTGTATTATACTCCAGAGCTGCAATCGCTATTCTGCTGGTGCTGTCAGTGTGTACATACATTACTTATCCTGTACTGATCCTGAGTTACATCCTGTATTATACTCCAGAGCTGCACTCACTATTCTGCTGGTGCAATCACTGTGTACATAGATTACTTATCCTGTACTGATCCTGAGTTACATCCTGTATTTTTCTCCAGAGCTGCGCTCACTATTCTGCTAGTGCAGTCACTGTGTACATAGATTACTTATCCTGTACTGATCCTGAGTTACATCCTGTATTTTTCTCCAGAGCTGCGCTCACTATTCTGCTGGTGCAGTCACTGTGTACATTCATTACATTACTTATCCTGTACTGATCCTGAGTTACATCTTGCATTATACTCCAGAGCTGCACTCACTATTCTGCTGGTGCAGTCACTGTGTACATACATTACTTATCCTGTACTGAACCTGAGTTACATCCTGTATTATACTCCAGAGCTCAGTTATATTCTTATACATAGGAGCAGTATTATAGTAGTTATATTCTTGTACATAGGAGCAGTATTATAGTAGTTATATTCTTGTACATAGGAGCAGTATTATAGTAGTTATATTCTTGTACATAGGAGCAGTATTATAGTAGTTATATTCTTGTACATAGGAGCAGTATTATAGTAGTTATATTCTTGTACATAGGAGCAGTATTATAGTAGTTATATTCCTGTACATAGGAGACAGTATTATAGTAGTTATATCTTGTACATAGGAGCAGTATTGTAGTTATATTCTGTGCATAGGAGCAGTATTATAGTAGTTATACTCTTGTACATAGAAGCAGTATATAGTAGTTATATTACTGTACATAGGAGCAGTATTATAGTAGTTATATTCTTGTACATAGGAGGCAGTATTATAGTAGTTATATTCTTGTACATAGGAGGCAGTATTATAGTAGTTATATTCTTGTACATAGGAGGCAGTATTATAGTAGTTATATTCTTGTACATAGGAGGCAGTATTATAGTAGTTATTATCTTGTAGTTACATAGGAGGCAGTATTATAGTAGTTATATTCTTGTACATAGGAGGCAGTATTATAGTAGTTATATTCTTGTACATAGGAGGCAGTATTATAGTAGTTATATTCTTGTATATAGGAGCAGTATTATAGTAGTTATATTCTTGTACATAGCAGCAGTATTATAGTAGTTATATTCTTGTACATAGGGAGCAGTATTATAGTAGTTATATTCTGTACATAGGCAGTATTAGTTATATTCTTACATAGGGAGCAGTATTATAGTAGTTATATTCTTGTACATAGGAGCAGTATTATAGTAGTTATATTCTTGTACATAGGAGCAGTAATATAGTAGTTGTATTCTTGTACATAGAAGCAGTATTATAGTAGTTATATTCTTGTACATAGGAGCAGTATTATAGTAGTTATATTCTTGTTCATAGGAGCAGTATTAAAGTAGTTATATTCTTGTACATAGGAGCAGTATTATAGTAGTTATATTCTTGTACATATCAGCAGTATTATAGTAGTTATATTCTTGTACATAGGAGCAGTATTATAGTAGTTATATTCTTGTACATAGGAGCAGTATTATAGTAGTTATATTCTTGTACATAGGAGCAGTATTATAGTAGTTATATTCTTGTACATAGGGGCAGTATTATAGTAGTTATATTACTGTACATAGGAGCAGTATTATAGTAGTTATATTCTTGTACATAGGAGGCAGTATTATAGTAGTTATATTCTTGTACATAGGAGGCAGTATTATAGTAGTTATATTCTTGTACATATGAGGCAGTATTATAGTAGTTATTATCTTGTACATAGGAGGCAGTATTATAGTAGTTATATTCTTGTACATAGGAGCAGTATTATAGTAGTTATATTCTTGTACATAGGAGCAGTATTATAGTAGTTATATTCTTGTACATAGGAGCAGTATTATAGTAGTTATATTGTTGTACATAGGAGGCAGTATTATAGTAGTTATATTCTTGTACATAGGAGGCAGTATTATAGTAGTTATATTCTTGTACATAGGAGCAGTATTATAGTAGTTATATTCTTGTACATAGGAGGCAGTATTATAGTAGTTATATTCTTGTACATAGGAGCAGTATTATAGTAGTTATATTCCTGTACATAGGAGCAGTATTATAGTAGTTATATTTTTGTACATAGGAGGCAGTATTATAGTAGTTATATTCTTGTACATAGGAGCAGTATTATAGTAGTTATATTCCTGTACATAGGAGCAGTTTTATAGTAGATATATTCTTGTACATAGGAGCAGTATTATAGTAGTTATATTCTTGTACATATCAGCAGTATTATAGTAGTTATATTCTTGTACATAGGAGCAGTATTATAGTAGTTATATTACTGTACATAGGAGCAGTATTATAGTAGTTATATTCTTGTACATAGGAGGCAGTATTATAGTAGTTATATTCTTGTACATATGAGGCAGTATTATAGTAGTTATTATCTTGTACATAGCAGGCAGTATTATAGTAGTTATATTCTTGTACATAGGAGCAGTATTATAGTAGTTATATTCTTGTACATAGGAGCAGTATTATAGTAGTTATATTCTTGTACATAGGAGCAGTATTATAGTAGTTATATTCTTGTACATTGGAGCAGTATTATAGTAGTTATATTGTTGTACATAGGAGGCAGTATTATAGTAGTTATATTCTTGTACATAGGAGGCAGTATTATAGTAGTTATATTCTTGTACATAGGAGCAGTATTATAGTAGTTATATTCTTGTACATAGGAGGCAGTATTATAGTAGTTATATTCCTGTACATAGGAGCAGTATTATAGTAGTTATATTTTTGTACATAGGAGGCAGTATTATAGTAGTTATATTCTTGTACATAGGAGCAGTATTATAGTAGTTATATTCCTGTACATAGGAGCAGTATTATAGTAGATATATTCTTGTACATAGGAGCAGTATTATAGTAGTTATATTCTTGTACATAGGAGCAGTATTATAGTAGTTATATTCCTGTACATAGGAGCAGTATTATAGTAGATATATTCTTGTACATAGGAGCAGTATTATAGTAGATATATTCTTGTACATAGGAGCAGTATTATAGTAGTTATATTTTTGTACATAGGAGCAGTATTATAGTAGTTATATTCCTGTACATAGGAGCAGTATTATAGTAGTTATGTTCTTGTACATAGGAGCAGTATTATAGTAGTTATATTCTTGTACATAGGAGCAGTATTATAGTAGTTTTATTCTTGTACATAGGAGCAGTATTATAGTAGTTATATTTTTGTACATATAAGGTAGCGTTACATAGTAACATAGTAACATAGTTTATAAGGCCGAAAAAAAGACATCTGTCCATCCAGTTTGATCTGTTTTCCTACAAGTTGATCCAGAGGAAGGCAAAAAACCCCTGTGCGGTAGAAGCCAATTTTCCTCACTTTAGGGGAAAAAATTCCTTCCCGACTCCAATCAGGCAATCAGAATTACTCCCTGGATCAACAACAAGTGTTATACTAGTTTTTTTTTTTTTTTCTGAATTGGGGCAGTATCAGAGTATTCACATAGGGTACATAACCCTACAAGGTGTTTAGCGATAGAAGATCACATGGATCTTTATTCCCAGAAGTAATTAGAAATTAATATTTTGAAACTTAAGTACGTCCTCCGGTTCTCCTTTTTTGGGTAACAGTTATCTGCTCCTGAGTAACATTTATTTCTGCTGCAGAAACACAAGGTGACGCTGCAGCCAAGATTCCGTCATATCTATCTGAAGCTCAGCCAGTGACAGTTTTGTTAAAGGACATTAAAATAATTTTGTTTCATATCTGTTCCCATTTGATGCCTATTAGAGCTTTGATTTTCTGACCTCTTAGTGAGTTCTTTGTGTTTTCCCCTCTCAGTCCCAACTAAGAGAAAACAGCATAAAGCAAACAGTCACCAAGTTATTACGACATGGCAGATACTGTAAGCTTTGTCCTTACCTTTTTTGACCTCGTGTTTTTAGCTGCCGAGGACTTGCCTGGCTGAGCAGTGAACATTGGACATTGCCTGGAGTGAGGGTTCCTGCTCCGAACAACGTGCACTTGCAGACAAACATACTGTAACTAGCAATCATATTGTAAAACGACACCTTCCATTGTGGTCTTACACTAGCTGCAGTGGTTTTATTGTAGCATTGTACCTCAATCAAACTTGTGCCTACAGCTACAGTATGGCAGCATTGCATGGTATTGCCATATGATTAAAGGGAATTGAAACATATCTAAATCCTTTGTCCCTCCACTATCAGTTAACTCCGTAACAGTAACCACCACTAGAGGGAGCTTTGGAGGTTAATATATATATATGATCAGGGTTGTGGAGTCGGTAAGCCAAAGTCCTGACTCCGACTCCTCAATTTCCCCTGACTCCGACTTCGACTCCCTCATACATGGCACAAGTGATAACTTTAAACAAACTTTGCATACATCAATAGTACAGATATGTCATGACAAAAAGAGTCTGTAATATATGTTTTACTAGATATCTTTACTGTGAACTTTCAGTATCAGGCTTTTCTCTGGGTATAGCTCACTAAGGGCCTGATGTATGAGAACTGTCCAGGTCTAAGATTTTCTTTGTTGCCCATAGCAACCAATCAGAGCTCCCCTTTCATTTCTCCCGAGCACTATATGAAATGAAAGGGGAGCTCTGATTGGTTTCTATGGGCAACAAAGAAACTTCCACACCTAGACAGTTTTTATACATAAGGCCCTAGGTGTTTTACATCAGCAGCATCAGAGCAGATAACCTCTCCAAACATGAGCTCAGAGGAAAGCATACAGAGAGAACATGCTGGACAAGTGATTTATGCACAGTTTATTGAAAGTTTAGATATACTAAGAAGTACTTGCCTTAAAGGGGTTTTCTCGGCACATTGATTCACTGGCTGACAGGCAGTTTGCACTAACTATGTCCCCTCAGGCTGTGGGGGCAGGGGGGTCTCCAGCAGTTATTAGCATATATTAACTTACTGTGACAGAGCAGGAGGTTGTGATCTCTAACACAATTACAGGTAAACCCATCCTTCTCAGTCCTCAACAAATTTTGCTTACTGAGGTCACTCCTGCTCTCAGCCAATCAGATAACAGTCTTTCTGGTCTGCAGGTTACCATAGAAACCTGTGTACAGTGAGAGACCTGCTGAACTGTCTATAGTTCATGACTAAAGTAAAATCTACTGACCACTGTATTTAGAAAATGTCTTCTTTTAATTGTCCCTTTATGTAGAAAGCTAATCTTTGTAACTAGTGAGAGAATCCCTTTAATCCTGTTTTCTCTAGTAGATCTGAGATGAGTGCAGCCATTCCTTACCAGTGCCTTTTTCCTCTGATCTGTAGCAGAGGAGCTTCACTTCTGAGCATCTACATAAAGGGCAGCACACAGTCATCTCAACTGAAAGCCTAGATCCTTAATTCAGGAACAGAACAGATATTTATAGGACATTTCATCATGTTCCCATATTCTTATGAAAATATATTCAGCACATCCTGCACTGAACTAACTGTACAAATGTATTATATATTTTAGGAGTCATTTTATACCAACTCTGACTCCATCAAAATGGTCACCGACTCTGACTCCACGACTCCGACTCTGACTCCACAGCCCGTATATAATTTTTTTATATTCAGGTCTGTGTGTAAATCAGCATGCAGTGAGCTCCCCCTAGTGGTGGCTGGAAGCAGAATTATTATTATTATTATTTCATTTGACCTTGAATATTTGGTAATGCTTTAGATATCATAATATCTCATTCTCCTTCCTTCCTTTTTCTTTCTTTCTTTCTTTCTTTCTTTCTTTCTTTCTTTCTTTCTTTCTTTCTTCCTTTCTTCTTTCCTTTTCTCTCATCTATCTTTTGTCTTTTGTGTAATTTTCAGATTAGCCCATAACTAATAATTTCTTAACCAGCAGAGTCACATTTTCCTTAGGGCTGAGGCATACGAACGTATTTTCTTTCAGTGTCCGTTCCATTTTTTTTTTTGCAGATCGTACGCAGAACCATTCATTGCAGTGGGTCCACAAAAAAAAGCAAAAGTTACTCCGTATGCCCTCCGTTTCCGTATGTCCTTATTTCTGTTCAGCTAAAAAATAGAACATGTCCTATTATTGTCCGCATTACGGCCAAGGACAGGACTGTTCTATTAGGGGCCGGCTGTTCCGTTCCGCAAAATACGAAATGTGCACGGACTTGATCCAGATTATTTGCGGACCGCAAAATACATACGGTCGTGTGCATGAGCCCTAACTGAGCTGTACCAAAAAATCTCATGATACTGACCGCTATGGACAATACCTATAGACCATAATTAGAATTCTAGAATTACACATCGACGTATGTCGTGCGACAAGAAAGCCGTGCCACATTTCATATAATGTATATCAATGGTATTCCAGTGTGACATGCGACTTGCTCCTCCTGAGATGCGGCAGTCGCATAAAATCCAACTCTGCCGGAGTTTGTGTCACAGGTCGCATGTTGTGTGACTTTTACTCCATTGACTTCAATGTAAGTCGCTCTACACGTAACTCACCTACAACATGGCTGCGTGTTTTCACAGCCAAATCGCAGCTATAAAATATTCGCACGACAGCACGTTGTAGACATGTTGCAGTTATTTTTGTGTCATGTGATTTTCAGCGACTTGTAGTCTTAGCCTAAAGATTTACATAAAGGCCTGACACTGCAGCAAAAATGAGAGAGGGATTGGATCTAATAGTGAAGTAGGTTCACAGGACAAACGGGGTTTGTGGAAACGTAGGTGACAACTTCGATGAGCATTGAAATGTTTGATCATTATTAAAAGAGAAATCTTTCCCGGCATTGCTGTTATCTCCATAAATGCAAAATAACCTTATTATATGGAATAAATACAGAAAACTCTCACACGTTTCAGGCTACAATAGTCCATTCTCAAAGCTTCCGACATAGAGATTTACAACATTAAAGAAGAACTCCCGCAAAAAATTTTATTCTCTGACCTGTTAGAAAGGTACATTATGTAATCTGTAGTGAATGTAATCTTCTCATCAGAGACTGTATTTATGAGTTATCCCCTCTCTTCTAATTGTAGCTGGGTCATGTGACCAACTCCCTGACCTCCAACTGACCCAGGACAGGAAGCCAGTTACTTCTCTATTCATTCCTATGAGACTGAAAGTGAGGCTCCCATAGGAATACATAGAGAATTAGACTTCCTGTGCACATATAAGATGCTGTGTGAGTTGGTGAGTCTGATTGCTGATCACATGACACAGATGAGAAACATCAGGGAGATATAACTCACAAATACAGACACTGGTAAGAAAATGACATTCACTACAGATTACATCATGTACATTTCTAGCAGGACATGGAATAAAATTTTTTGCTGGAGTTCTTCTTTAAATAATAAAATCAAGGAGATGGGCAACCAATGAGATCAGAGAATCAATAAAAATTGACATAAATACTTAGAGAAAGTTATTGTAAATATTTGTATACGTTTTTATTGATTCTCTGATTGATTTCGGTTCACCCTTTCTCCAGGTGGACTGGGATCCCTGGACACTCTGGTGCTTGTGTTTGCCATGTGATCATTAGTGGTTGTCAGACCACTATATCTCCAATATCTGCTGCCCCCCCTCCCCCGCCTTCCTTGGACAGATTGATGCAGGAAGAATTGTAGAACCTTTTTCCATTTGGTCTTTGTCAGTGATGCAGTTTCGGTTCACTTGCTTTGTGTCTTTGGGAAACTCCCCTGTAATAGTCATCGCCCTGTCAGCCCCATGTGTGCCCGCAGGGCGTACTTACCTCAGTGACACACACACAAAAAAAAAATATTTAGCTTAACTTGCCAAAGGGATTCCAGCCCTGGAGACGACCAACATGTCCAAACAGCGTGAGGCGGGAAAACGGTTACGCCTCAAATTAGTGCGCTACTTTCAACTTTCTCCACATTGATAGACGCGTCTTGAAGGAACTTGTACAGCGGGATTGGGGATCCTAGAAGATGGGCCGAATCACATGTCTGTAATAACCGTCACTTGTACCAACCTGGAGTCATAGACGTCTCTGACCTTAAAGCATTTCTTCAAGATCTCACTAAAAATTTGTACTCCAGTCACATTCAGAGCTGCATTGAAAATTCTGCTTGCTGCCCTTGGAAGTAGATAACCTCTTAGCTCCACCCCAGACGTGTGACCTGATAGTTAAAGGAGCGTTCTACCCTGAAGTATTTATCACCTATGTATCACTCATCCATTGAATGCTACAGTTGTAAAGCTTTAGACCTGAGTGGAGGAGAAAAGGTGACTGAACGAAGGCTGTTCAGAGTGAACCTCCCCTTTAAGTCAAGCTATTCTAATAATTCACTGATAACCCCTGGAGGAGACCAATTCATGGACCTATACATTTTAGGAAGGGAATGCATATGTAGCAGGGAGGAGTCTGACAACTGTTGGCTTGAATGGGAAAATACCGTAGGTGTCATGGAAATACTGACCACAGGCTGATGGAATATAGAGCCCACACTGTAACATACACAGACTATACAATGTATCAGAGAGCTCACTGTTTACTAGCATGCAAATTTTCAATTCTGACTGGATCTTTAAATTGATACATTGTGGCAGGAAGTGTTGCCATAGCAACCAGTGAGATTCTGATTGAACAGGTAAGACTCCGTTCACACTGACATCAGTCTCTGTAATTTTGAATAGAAGTCAGTGGAGTTTTCTTTGGTGCCATTGGTATGCACTGTATGGCATGATAAACCGAAGCCGCAACTTTGGTGTGAACAGAGCCTTAGCTGAGATTTTGAAAAATGCAAAACAAAAAGCATTTGTCATGTGGAGGAAGTTAATACAAGGCACTTACTAATGTATTGTGATTCTCCATATTGCCTCCTTTGCTGGCTGGATTCATTTTTCCATCACATTATACACTGCTTGTTTCCTTGGTTACAACCACCCTGCAATCCATCAGTGGTGGTCGTGCTTGCACAATATAGGACAACGCATCGGCCTTTCTGGAGGCCAGGAACGTGGGAGCACAAAAGGCTAGTCCTTTTTCCTATAATGTGCAAACACGACCACCACTGATGGATTGCAGGGTGGTCGTAACCATGGAAATGATCAGTGTATAATGTGATATAGAAAAAATTAATCCAGCCAACAAAGGAGGCAATATGGTCAACCATAATACATTAGTAAGTGACTTGCATTAACTTCCTCTATATGATAAATGCTATTTGCGAAGTGAGACGACCCCTTTAAGCTGCAGTACATGGCTGAAGTCTTTATGTGAGGAAATCGAAGTGACAACCACCTGAGCACATATCAGATTTAGAATTGTGGTTGTCACCTTCCCAGAGCTTAGAGATCCCTTATCTCACACAGTGAAGGGGATGTCATCTTTTTGCTAGCAGTACAAAGCCCAAGCCTCTGCTCAGACGTCGGGTCCTGTCAGTTTCGTGCCTGGTTACACGATTCGCCTCCGTCCGGCTCCGATCATGAAATTCTTCTATTGTTATTGTTTAACCAGAAAGTCTCTGCGCCAACTCACATAGAGACCATGACACCCCTGACACCGTCCCCTGCCTGATGTCACTGATCACCTCACCTCTGTGACTGGAGCTTGTCGAAGGGACATTCTTACTAAAACTGTAAGGGGAAAGGGGCAGGAAAGACCCCCTAGGAGGAGAGCTATCTGAGGAATGGTGAATCAGCAAGTTATATACACCGAAGAAACAGGCCGCGGACTGGAGTATAAGATACATTGTTATTAATATGACCAATAGGATAAGATAAAGCCTCATTACACTAATTGTATAATTACACAAAAAGTGCAGTCACTGTGTACATACATTTCTTATCCTGTACTGATCCTGAATTACATCCTGTATTATACTCCAGAGCTGCACTCACTATTCTGCTGGTGCAGACACTGTGTACATACATTACTTATCCTGTACTGATCCTGAGTTACATCCTGTATTATACTCCAGAGCTGCACTCACTATTCTGCTGGTGCAGTCACTGTGTACATACATTACTTATCCTGTACTGATCCTGAGTTACATCCTGTATTATACTCCAGAGCTGCACTCACTATTCTGCTGGTGCAGTCACTGTGTACATACATTACTTATCCTGTACTGATCCTGAGTTACATCCTGTATTATACTCCAGACCTGTACTCACTATACTGCTGGTGCAGTCACTGTGTACATACATTACTTATCTTGTACTGATCCTGAGTTACATTATGTATTATACCCTAGAGCTGCACTCACTATTCAGCTGTCATGATTGTGAATACAGGGTGACATGTAACAGTTGTACTATTCTGATGGAGACAAGTGGGAGGTCGCAGACATAGTAACAGGTGCACAGTCCCCAGCAGCACAGAGTATTTCAGGAGAGGAATGCCTTGGTGTTGTCGGTAGTCACAGATTGAGAATTACATAGAGGAAGTAGCAGGGTTCCCCCTGACAGCACAGAGTATTTCAGGATACCTGTACGTTGTGTCTTTGAGGTCAGGGCTGTGCAGGGTCATTTCTGGGGAACATAATTTCGTAAACCACCAGGGATCTGTTGTGTGCCAGGACCTCGCGTTCTAGAGGGGGCACATACTTATAATACCGCAGTCTTAGCAGTGCCACTGTAAACAAGAAGTCACATGTCTTAGTGGGACATTGGGGGACGGTTAGTGTGTCAGCGCTGCGCAGGAATGTTCTCAATGTGCCGCTGGCGATGGAGCACTGCCATACTCTGTAATGGCTGTGTACACACCGGATAATCCGAGGATTGTGCTGCGCCGAGCGCTGATTAGCTGTTCTTTCAGATACTCACGAGATGCCGTGCGGGCTCCACTCCTAAAGAATGCCCGCAGCGCAGGCCCTGCGTACCCAAAACGAGGGAACTGGTTATTCACTGGGGCCTCCTCCTGTGGGCAACAGGGGCAGCGTCGTGAGAGGAGCCTGGGTGGATATTAGTTATATAGTGTGCCCCAGCAGCACAGAGTATTTCAGGACATATGAGTCTTCTGATTTCATGAGCATTCTAAGACCAAGGCCTCATTCACACGTCACTGATTTACGGACAGCGCATGTACCCATTCGGTTTAATGCGTGTATTCACACATCCGTGTATTTGCCAGGAGACATGACCTATTCTGCAGCACAGAGTATTTCAGAAGAGCAGTATGCTGATCTCATGATAGGTCAAAGACTGAGCGCAAAGTAGTGCAAGGAGTAGGGTCTTCAGCAGCACAGAGTATTTCAGGAGAGGAATATGCTAATCGTGTGGGAGGTCACAGACTGACCTCAGAGTATTTCAGAAGAGAGCATGCTGACCTTGTGGATGGAGAGCAGGATCCCCAGCAGCACAGAGGATTTCAGGAGAGGAGTATGCTGATCATGTGAGAGGTCACAGACTGAGAGAATCAAGGTTTTTCAGCAGCGCAGGGTATTTCAGAAGAGCAGCATGCAGATCTTGGGGGAGGTCAGAGAATGTGTGTTATTTAGGGTCTTTCAGCAGCACAGAGTATTTTAGGAGACAATTCTGCTGGTTTTCTGATCATACGTATGTCATTTTACAGAGTGGATAAGACCTGTGTCCTCCCCTGAGATACTGGCCTTGTAGATGCGGGTACACAATGGTCTTTTACAGCCTCCTATTGAGTGTTTGGTCCTTATTACAGTCCATGGAGGTCTTCATGGCAAATATTCACCCCAGGCGCTGCACACAGGGTTGTCTATCCTCATATAACCAGTCTATATTGGCAGCTTCTCACTCAATGTTCATTGGCGATATTGGAAATGCATAATGCAGCATATCCCTGCACTATGAAAACTGTTGGAATACCATTTCAGGTGACTACCTCTTGAAGCTCATCAAGAGAATGCCAAGAGTGGGCAAAGCAGTAATCAAAGCAAAAGGTGGCTACTTTGAAGAACCTAGAATATAAGACATATTTTCAGTTGTTTCACACTTTTTTGTTAAGTATATAATTCCACATGTGTTAATTCATAGTTTTGATGCCTTCAGTGTGAATCTACAATTATCATAGTCATGAAAATACAGAAAACTCTTTGAATGAGAAGGTGTGTCCAAACTTTTGGTCTGTAATGTATATATAATATTTGTGTTGGGTATTAATGAACCAGATGTGGGTCTGACTTCCGTGACCATCGTGACCAGCAGAATAGGGGGGACCGTTCACTGGCTCCTTTGAGGGGGATGAAATTGTACGGAGCAATGTCCGAGCGTGCACTCAGAGCCATGGAAACAGCTGCGCGCACTCACTAGTCCTGACTATTGGAGTGAACCGAGCAGACACAAAGTACTCAACAGAGGCAAATGTCATCAATCGCAGATCCATCGACAGCAGCATGCTGACAGTTTCCATGTATATTCCTTTTTCAGTATGCTGCATTTTGCCTACACTGACCATATAATACATATTAATATTGGACCTTTACTGGTGCCCTTCAATTATACCCCCCCCCCCCCCGATTGCTATGGCCCCTCAAGTCACCAGCTGTGTACCCTATGGGCAAAGCCTATTATAGGGTTACTTTTGTTATATGACCCCATAGAACCCCTGTATCATGTAATGTATTTATAATCCTGACTATTTCAGCACAGTTTAGCAGAATCTGGGTCGGAAGGTTATAACGAAACGCCGCGTCTCAGGGGAATTGTCGCCACTGAGACATTGTGAAAGAGTTTATTTAACCTAATGTGACTGGGACAACAGTGTCCTCCAGATATATGACGCCCCTGCGAGTCGTGAGCTCAGGGGGATACGTACGAATCTGCTTGTCTGCTGCTAAATGCTTATTACATGGACACGTTATTACATAGACGATGATACATTGTTATTACATAGACGACGATACATTGTTATTACATAGACGACGATACATTGTTATTACATAGACGACGATACATTGTTATTACATAGACGACGATACATTGTTATTACATAGACGACGATACATTGTTATTACATGGACGTCGATACATTGTTATTACATGGACGACGATACATTGTTATTACATAGACGACGATACATTGTTATTACACAGACGATACATTGTTATTACATAGACGACGATACATTGTTATTACATAGACGACGATACATTGTTATTACATAGACGATGATACATTGTTATTATATGGTAATTGACACATTGTTTCTGAGGGAGAATGAAAGAGATCAGTTATATTCCAGTGACATGTAAAAGTTTGGGCACCCCTGGTCACAATTACTGCTGGGGCTCATGCACATGAACATGTGTGGCCCCTGTCCATATTGCGCACTGCAAAAAGCGGATCCGCAATATACGGTCACTGGTTGTGTTCGCTCTGTATAACGGATGCGGACCCATTCCGGAAGTCCTACGGAGCAATTCTGTCGGATTTCGGTCCATTCATGTTAAATTTTTTTGTGGTGCAGACTGAATCTTGCAGATCACGGACCCGTTCAAGTGGGTACACGGCTGGTGCCTGGGCATCGCGGACTGCTATTTGCGGTCCACAGCATGGGCACGGGGCGCACACGTTCATGTGCACGAGCCCTTACTGTGAATAGTTAAAGGGTTATTCTCATCTTAGACAATGGGGGCATATCGCTAGGATATGCCCCCATTGTCTTATAGGTGCGGGTCCCACCGCTGAGACCCACACCTATATCAAGATGAGAGGGGGGAGAGCTGCGCCTGGAGGACCCCGGTTTCCCGCTGCGTTCATAGAAACGAATGTGAGCGCAGCGCGCAAGCGCGGCCACCGCTCCCATTCATTTCTATGGAGCCAACGGAAGTAGCCGAGCCAGTGCTCGGCTATTTTCGGTGGCCCCATAGAAATGAATGGAGGGCGGCTGCGCATGCGCAGTGCGCCCTCATTCAGTTCGGGGGCTCCGTTCTGGATATAGGTGCGGGTCCCAGCGGTGATGAACTATCCTCAGGATAGGTCATCAATATCAGATCGGTGGGGGCCCAGGACCCAGCCGATCAGCTGGTTGAAGAGAAAGCCATGCTCTGTGCCAGCGCTGCCTTCTCTTCATTGTTTTCCTGCTCTCCGGCTCTACGCCCTTCTCTTTAACCAGCTGATTGGCGAGGGGTGCCGGTGTCGGACCCCCGCCGGTCTGATATTGATGACCTATCCTGAGGACAGGGCATCAATAAAAATAACTTGGAAAACCCCTTCTACGCAATTTGAAGATTAAATGATTAGTGTTGAGCGAATTTTGGCGTACAAGGTTCGGGTTATCTAAGAATTCCATTACCACAGACCATAACTTATGGTCCGTGGTAGCGGAATCCATAATGGAATTCTTAGACAACCCAAACCTGAACCTTGTACTCTGAACTTGGAAACAGAAGTTTGCTCATCCCTAGAAACGATCTTCAAAAGGCATAAAGTTAAAGATGATGCATGACCTTTGTATTATAAGAAAAGCACAAGCTGTTGTGAAACTATAACTCCTAACAGGCTCCATTCAGTTCTATGGGAGGTCCAAGAATTTCTAAGAAAGTGTGCATGCTGGAAGATTAGATTTGTATGTATGTATGTATATATTCCAAGTTACTATATATTTGGAAGCCTGTGACTGACCTGGGGCTCATGTGTACTTCTACACTGTTAAACACTAGCTGTATAAATCCATATATAGTGAGCTCCCTCTAGTGGTGGCTGTATAAATCCATATATAGTGAGCTCCCTCTAGTGGTAGATGTATAATCTGTATGTAGTGAGCTCCCTCTAGTGGTGGCTGTATAATCCATATGTAGTGAGCTCCCTCTAGTGGTGGCTGTATAATCCATATGTAGTGAGTTCCCTCTAGTGGTGGCTGTATAATCTGTATGTAGTGAGCTCCCTCTAGTGGTGGCTGTATAATCCATATGTAGTGAGTTCCCTCTAGTGGTGGCTGTATAAATCCATATGTAGTGAGCTCCCTCTAGTGGTGGCTGTATAATCCATATGTAGTGAGTTCCCTCTAGTGGTGGCTGTATAATCCATATGTAGTGAGCTCCCTCTTGTGGTGGCTGTATAATCTGTATGTAGTGAGCTCCCTCTAGTGTTGGCTGTATAATCTGTATGTAGTGAGCTCCCTCTAGTGGCTGTATAATCTGTATGTAGTGAGCTCCTAGTGATGGCTGTATAATCTGTATGTAGTGAGCTCCCTCTAGTGGTGACTGTATAATCTGTATGTAGTGAGCTCCCTCTAGTTGTGGCTGTATGATCTGTATGTAGTGAGCTCCCTCTAGTGGTGACTGTATAATCTGTATGTAGTGAGCTTCCTCTAGTGGTGGCTGTATAATCTGTATGTAGTGAGCTCCCTCTAGTGGTGACTGTATAATCTGTATGCAGTGAGCTCCCTCTAGTGGTGGCTGTATAATCTGTATGTAGTGAGCTCCCTCTAGTGGTGGCTGTATATTCTTTATGTAGTGAGCTCCCTCTAATGGTGACTGTATAATCTGTATGTAGTGAGTTCCCTCTATGGTGACTGTATAATCCATATGTAGTGAGCTCCCTCTAGTGGTGGCTGTATAATCTGTATGTAGTGAGCTCCCTCTAGTGGTGGCTGTATAATCTGTATGCAGTGAGCTCCCTCTAGTGGTGGCTGTATAATCTGTATGTAGTGAGCTCCCTCTAGTGGTGGCTGTATAATCTGTATGTAGTGAGCTCCCTCTAGTGGTGGCTGTATAATCTGCATGCAGAGAGCTCCCTCTAGTGGTAGCTGTATAATCTGTATGTAGTGAACTCCCTCTAGTGGTGGCTGTATATTCTTTATGTAGTGAGCTCCCTCTAATGGTGACTGTATAATCTGTATGTAGTAAGTTCCCTCTAGTGGTGACTGTATAATCCATATGTAGTGAGCTCCCTCTAGTGGTGGCTGTATAATCTGTATGTAGTGAGCTCCCTCTAGTGGTGGCTGTATAATCTGTATGTAGTGAGCTCCCTCTAGTGGTGGCTGTATAATCTGTATGTAGTGAGCTCCCTCTAGTGGTAGCTGTATAATCTGTATGTAGTGAGCTCCCTGTAGTGGTGGCTGTATAATCTGTATGTAGTGAGCTCCCTCTAGTGGTGGCTGTATAATCCATATGTAGTGAGCTCCCTCTAGTGGTGGCTGTATAATCCATATGTAGTGAGTTCCCTCTAGTGGTGGCTGTATAATCTGTATGTAGTGAGCTCCCTCTAGTGGTGGCTGTATAATCCATATGTAGTGAGTTCCCTCTAGTGGTGGCTGTATAAATCCATATGTAGTGAGCTCCCTCTAGTGGTGGCTGTATAATCCATATGTAGTGAGTTCCCTCTAGTGGTGGCTGTATAATCCATATGTAGTGAGCTCCCTCTTGTGGTGGCTGTATAATCTGTATGTAGTGAGCTCCCTCTAGTGTTGGCTGTATAATCTGTATGTAGTGAGCTCCCTCTAGTGGCTGTATAATCTGTATGTAGTGAGCTCCTAGTGATGGCTGTATAATCTGTATGTAGTGAGCTCCCTCTAGTGGTGACTGTATAATCTGTATGTAGTGAGCTCCCTCTAGTTGTGGCTGTATGATCTGTATGTAGTGAGCTCCCTCTAGTGGTGACTGTATAATCTGTATGTAGTGAGCTTCCTCTAGTGGTGGCTGTATAATCTGTATGTAGTGAGCTCCCTCTAGTGGTGACTGTATAATCTGTATGCAGTGAGCTCCCTCTAGTGGTGGCTGTATAATCTGTATGTAGTGAGCTCCCTCTAGTGGTGGCTGTATATTCTTTATGTAGTGAGCTCCCTCTAATGGTGACTGTATAATCTGTATGTAGTGAGTTCCCTCTATGGTGACTGTATAATCCATATGTAGTGAGCTCCCTCTAGTGGTGGCTGTATAATCTGTATGTAGTGAGCTCCCTCTAGTGGTGGCTGTATAATCTGTATGCAGTGAGCTCCCTCTAGTGGTGGCTGTATAATCTGTATGTAGTGAGCTCCCTCTAGTGGTGGCTGTATAATCTGTATGTAGTGAGCTCCCTCTAGTGGTGGCTGTATAATCTGCATGCAGAGAGCTCCCTCTAGTGGTAGCTGTATAATCTGTATGTAGTGAACTCCCTCTAGTGGTGGCTGTATATTCTTTATGTAGTGAGCTCCCTCTAATGGTGACTGTATAATCTGTATGTAGTAAGTTCCCTCTAGTGGTGACTGTATAATCCATATGTAGTGAGCTCCCTCTAGTGGTGGCTGTATAATCTGTATGTAGTGAGCTCCCTCTAGTGGTGGCTGTATAATCTGTATGTAGTGAGCTCCCTCTAGTGGTGGCTGTATAATCTGTATGTAGTGAGCTCCCTCTAGTGGTAGCTGTATAATCTGTATGTAGTGAGCTCCCTGTAGTGGTGGCTGTATAATCTGTATGTAGTGAGCTCCCTCTAGTGGTGGCTGTATAATCTGTATGTAGTGAGCTCCCTCTAGTGGTGGCTGTATAATCTGTATGTAGTGAGCTCCCACTAGTGGTGGCTGTATAATCTGTATGCAGTGAGCTCCCACTAGTGGTGGCTGTATAATCTGTATGTAGTGAGCTCCCTCTATGGTGGCTGTATAATCTGTATGTAGTGAGCTCCCACTAGTGGTGGCTGTATAATCTGTATGTAGTGAGCTCCCTCTAGTGGTGGCTGTATAATCTGTATGTAGTGAGCTCCCACTAGTGGTGGCTGTATAATCTGTATGCAGTGAGCTCCCACTAGTGGTGGCTGTATAATCTGTATGTAGTGAGCTCCCTCTATGGTGGCTGTATAATCTGTATGTAGTGAGCTCCCTCTAGTGGTGGCTGTATAATCTGTATGTAGTGAGCTCCCTCTAGTGGTGGCTGTATAATCTGTATGTAGTGAGCTCCCCCTAGTGGTGACTGTATAATCTGTATGTAGTGAGCTCCCACTAGTGGTGGCTGTATAATCTGTATGTAGTGAGCTCCCTCTATGGTGGCTGTATAATCTGTATGTAGTGAGCTCCCATTAGTGATGGTTATATGAATGAGCTCCGTCTAGTGGCTGCAGGCAGCATGAATTGTATAATTTATTGGGTCAGAACACAGCGCTCCTCTATACAGATATATTATGAAATTAATTAGCATAGAGTTTAGAACCGAATGGTGTTGGAGCTGGGTCCAGTGATCTCTCCATATGCTCGAGGCTAAGATTCCTGCACCTCAGCTTTTTCCTCCTAAGGTCCTGACTATTGTAGTTTGCATAGTGCTCTGTTTTATCTGCCCCTCATCATGTACCGGCAGTGGGTACTGTAAATGCTAACAGGTCACTAGCTGCTTGGCATTGTATGTATGTATAATACGTATATGTGATTTACTGAATCAGATCTGCGCAGTAGGAGGGACTATGGTAGCCTTACTGAGATGTCTTCTTCTGACAGATATGCTGGAAGAGCGCTCAGACAACATGCTCGTGGACAATAACTTGGATGCTGGAACGATGGTGACCGATATTTTACCAAGAAGACCATTGAGACCTCCAGTAAAGGAAGATGCTGTGAACCGCGGAAGAGCCAATGAACATCACCGATCAAAAACCAACAAACCTCATGACGAAAAGAAGAACACAAGACAGTCAGCTCAGAGGGTGAGGCACTAGGTTTATACTACAGCAAGAAGAAGCAGCTCTTGGGGCCCATGTCCAGCCTGAGTGATCAGTATGGATGACATAGAATGGAAGGGGCAGTGGAAACTTGGGAAGGAGTGACAAATGGTGCCAGTAGAATGAAATGTGGTCAGAATGGTTGTCAGGTCTCTTCCTCCACACAGTGATAGGAGGAGAGCCACCTAATATACCTGCCAGAGTTCCTGTAGAGTCAGTTATCAGTGTGTGGCTCATAGGTATGGTATAAAAAGTGGTCTCTATCTGATGAATCCCCATCACTAAGGGAAGATGGTGAAGTGAGGACACAAGGTGGGTCAGGTGGTGAGAAGGAGACACAGCTGATGGGCTTGTTACAATGTATCATGGTAGGTAAGGCCAATAAGTGATGGTTTGGTGATGTCATCAGTATACGACCAGGTAGCGTTCTCTGAAGGGCACATGATGCCGGTGGCTGATGTGCTGTAGATCTTACACCCTACCCCCAATTTTTCAGAGTCTCTGTCAGCAGCAGTTGGATCAGGTCTTGGAGAGGATTTCAGCCATGAACCTCCCTGATGAGAGAGGGCCGCTGGAGCATCTGTACGCCCTTCATATCCCCAACTGCGACAAGAGCGGCTTGTTCAACCTTAAACAGGTGAGCGTCGGCCGCAATCACGTGACGTATCTGAGTAAAACTGAATGATTGCATAAGTTCTGCAACTTCTAATAGACTTTGTTTCAATGCATTTGCTTTTGCAAGATCTCTGCTTGCTGTTGGTGAATGGGAACATTCTTGTGTATGGTAAAATGCATCAGCCTGGGGTCCACAAAACAGAAAGGTGTTCACCTCTCACTGTTAGGCTCCATTCACACGTCCGTATTTTTGCACATCCTGGAAAACGGCAAGTTTTTTGCGGATCCGTTGTTCATTCGTTCCGTTTTTCCGTAAAAAACGGAAAGGATGTATCCATATGTCATCCATTTTTTGCGGATCCGCAAAAAACGGAAGGATGAATAACTTCTTTTTTTTCACCCCTCCTGGAACGGAATCCGCAAATACGGATGACATGCGGATGCCTTTCCGCATGTCTTCCGCATTTTTTGCGGATCCATAGAATTTCATTGTGCTACGGACCGCAATTCGGGAGAAAAGTAGGACAGGAGGATTTCTTTATGCAGACAGTCAAAACAGACACACGGATGTGGACACCACACGGTGTACTGTCCGCATTTTTTCGGGACCCATTGAAATGAATGGATCCGCATCCTATCTGCATAATTGTCCGCAATTGCGGAAACGGATGCGGAAAGGATGCGGACACATTATACGGACGTGTGAATGGGGCCTTAGATCTGTGTGGGCTTTCAGCTTCTGGATGTAAACATGAAGGTTTCTGTTCACTGACAGCAAGCAGAGAGCTTGAAATTGAACCATAGCGTATATTAGAAACTGGCAACTCTTTTCATTACACAACGAAACCTGCCAGCAGGATCAATCTTATTACACCATGCATACTGCCTGGTAGGGTTGGTCCTGTTGATTAAAATGATACCCGTCTTTCAAAAACTGATGTGGTGTTCCTGAGGTAAAAAAAAAAAAAAAATTGTTTAGGCAATTTAAAGCTTGAGGGCACCATGGAAAGTTGCTGATCTAAGGTGCACCGAGGGGCTAGGCCTGCACTAATATCATCATATCCATAAATAAAGTCTTTTTATTGAGAATACCACAACCAATTTTGACAAGTCAGGTATCAATTTAATCAGCAGGATTAACCACACCTGGCTTCATGGGGTTGATCCTGCTGTCGGGTGCATCTTTAAGTGATTGTCCAGTCTTTAAAATCTCTGTGTAAATGATTTACACACACTAAGTAAATCACTTACTGATATACTGATATAGCTGAGAAACCCTGTGAGCCAGACCCACCTGTAGTTACACGACCATACTCCTGTGTCTTAATAAAGTAGGCACATCTTACTTCAGTGGACTTCACATTAAGAACTGCATATGAAATGCTAGTCTTAAAAAATTCCCCCCAGTGTCAGTGAGAGCAGTCCTCAACATGGTAATCCCAACCAGAGCAAGCCCTGGCAGCATAAAAACCACTGTGCTGCACAGCATTGGGCAGTAAAAATGTAAACATAATTACTTACTATAACTGTATACCTTTCAGGCAAATATTATAGTATAGTTAGTATTTTCTATTAAAAAAAGTATAGTATAGTATAGTATAAACTACATAAACCCTTTAAGTCCCTGTAAGATCTGTTCTTTCTGGCAGTGATTGTCTTTTCATGGATTTTCCTTGCACACTTCTCCCATCTCCTTCCACAGTGTAAGATGTCCCTGAATGGTCAGCGAGGAGAATGCTGGTGTGTCAACCCCAATACTGGGAAGATGATTGCTGGAGCCCCCATGATTCGAGGCGACCCAGAGTGCCACCTGTATTATCCAATCACCGAGGAGGAACGCAAGCAGCGCGGCCAGTAGTTTACTGTCCAGGCGATCCCCTCGTGCTGCCGTCTACTCTCACAATGTCTGTATTTCTACACCTAGGGTCACTGACAGTTTTGAAAGTGGGCTGGTTGATGGCGGGCTGCCAGTTGTGCCAGCAGGTGCCATAGACAACCCCAGTTCCAAAACTCATGAACCTAAATGATCAGAGACAAACAGCAAAGGTTCACACCTAAACCGGCGCCTCTCCCTACGAGCCCTGGGAGGCCGACACATTAGGTTTCCTGACGTTGAATTTACATTTCCAAGGAACGTTCAATAAAAATCAACTTCTCTGGTATCACGGGTGCCCCGAGTTAACGTGACACTTGTGTGACCTGTCAATCATATGAAACAATGTATCCTTGCTTGTTGTATTCTATATTGTTGCAAATGTTGGACCTTGGTTTCTAATGATTTTGTGAGACTAATTACCGATTGTACATGCTGCTTACTTCATTAATTCCCAGTCCATGGCCGTCGATGTATCTGGCATGTTCTTGGCCAGGGGAGGGGGGGAGGGGGTTCTTTTTTTCTGACACAACAATAAACTGCAATCCCAAAGACATCATTTCCAGCAGAACCATCAGCAAGGGTGGGCATGGGTGTCACCTGTAGGCATGGGGTGAATAAAGTCTTAAGGTGGGTTCTACTCCGCGATGCTCAGTGATGTCACTGTAGTGGGGTAAGGTGCGCAGTGACATCACAATACATGGATTATATGCAGAGTGATGTCATAATAGCAGAATAATATGAAGTGATGTCAAAGACGGGGATTATGCACACAGTGATATGACAGCATTGAAATAATGCACACAGTGATGTCATAGTACAGTGATAATGCACATAGTGATATGACAGCATTGAAATAACGTACACAGTGACGTCATAGTACAGGGATCACACACACAGTAATGCTACAGCATGGAAATAACGCACACCATGATGTCACAGTACAGGGATCATGCACACTGTGATGTTATAGCATAAGCATACTTCACGTAATGATGTCAAGGATAAGCTCAAGGATAATCACACAGTGACATCACAGCCGAGGAAATCACGATGATGTCACAGTACTGGAATAATGCACAAAGCAAGGATCTTGGAATGGGGTCCCATTTAGTTTTTCACACCCCTTTCCATGTACAATGAGCATCACCAGCCTTACCCGTTGAGAGATGGTATCCATAGTGGCTGCCTTGTCTGCCACCCACGCCTATGGACAGGGGCATGACCAGTTCCTGTGTGGGTGTAGGGGGTGCACTTCTCAGTCTGAGGGTCAGTTGCTATAGACACTTTCACATTGGGGTTGTCAAAAACACATTGCAACATTGAGGATTAAGGATCTGACTAATGAGGTGGATTTTACTGGAATTTCTGAGGTGTGGCCACTCGATTTAATGATTTATTATGGCAACACGATGGATACTGCCGCGTCTTGTCCGCTCAATTATCATCAAATGCAGGAACAGTCAGATTTACCTGTTCATTATTTACATTCTGACTGATCTCCTCAGGTTACAGAAGAATCTTTGACTATAAAATTGTAATGTTCAATGAATCAGTCTCCAAAGAGATGAAAAAATGAGGAATTAACATCAACCTTTTAATATTTTTATTGCAAATTATCAAGCTCAACCCCCTGTAATGTTACAAAGTATCATCCTCGACCTCTGTAATGTTACAAAGTATCAACCTCAACCCCCTGTAATGTTACAAAGTATCAACCTCAACCCCCTGTAATGTTACAAAGTATCATCCTCAACCCCCTGTAATATTACAAAGTATCATCCTCAACCCCCTGTAATATTATAAGGCATCACCCTCAAACACTTTAATGTTACAAAGTATCATCCTCAACCCATGTAATATTACAAAGTATCATCCTCAACCCATGTAATATTACAAAGTATCATCCTCAACCCCGTCATGTTACAAATTGTTAACTTCCACACTTGTAATGTTATAAAGCATCACACTCAACCACTGTAATGCTACAAAGTGTCAACCTCATCCCCTGTAATGTTACAAAGTATCAACTTCAACCCCTGTAATGTTACAAAATATCAACATCAACTCCTGTAATGTTACAAAATATCAACATAAACCCCTGTAATGTTACAAAATATCAACCTCTTCAGACTTCAGACCCCTGTAATGTCACAAAGTATCAACATCAACTCCTGTAATGTCACAAAATATCGACTTAAACCCTATTATATTACAAATATCAACCTCAATCCCCTGTAATAGTTACTTCAGTTCATCGGGTTACCAGTGAGTAGAGGCATCCTTGTCTCTCAAGTCATTACCTTTTTATCTATGTTTTGGTCATATCATGGTCTTGGGATAAGGGGGGGGAGGTATCAAATCAGGACCCACTGACCATTGTATATCCATGTCGGTCATACTCTTACATCCATCTGCCTACAGGAAATAAAGAGCAGGGTAACCAGTGGGTTTATTTCTTCTATTTTGCCAATGTGATATCTGTGGAGAGGAGGACCCCCATATAGAGGAGAAAGGGTTAACATGATCTTGGGTCTCCGTCTTTCACCAGATCCCAAAGCAGCTGCCTTGTCTGTCTATATGGTAGACATTACAGAAACCTTATTCAGGGATGATACAGTGAGGCTTGTCCTTCAGGCAGGTCCTAATGAAACGTGACAACCAGTCCACTAAGTGACCTCATGATATATACGGTCATACTAAGATCAAATGTAACACGATATGTTATATGCTTCATGCTAGCACATATTTAATACATACACATATCTTAGGAGATACAAACATGTATACCTCTTTTTCTCCAAATGGAATATACTGAATGGTTTCCATGGCAGGTCAGGACTTTAACGTGAATTTCTACTATTAATCATCATTTATAATTTCTTCCTTAATATATTTTTATAGTAGTCAGAACTTGTGATACAGAGCTCCAAATCCCCTGCAGAAACATAGTTAAATTCTGTCTGCAGGCACCACTAGGGGGAGCCGAAAAATGTATTGCATACACAGCATACAGTGAGCTCCACCTAGTGGTGGCTGCAGGCAGACAGAATTCTATCAGGTAACTAGGAGATTTGGAGCTGGGATCTGACAGATGAACATTTACATTAAGCTATACACATTGTATTGAAATGATCTAAAAAAATCTGAATATTTTATTGATATTACGATTAAATTAGGGGAATTAAAATAATAGAATTAGTATAATATGGCACCCATGACTCTCTGCTTTATTCCTCTCTTATCTAATGTAACTTCATTTAAGTCTACAGTTCCATTCTGACATAATATATCTTTGGAGCTATTTTTTTCTACACCAAATTCCCTGTGTCCCTTCACATAGCAACAGAGCCTTATGATAAAATTCTGTCTGTCTGCAGCCACCACTAGAGGGAGCTTTGGAGCTTATTGTACAAGGGTTTATCATAGAATTCAAAGTATACACAGTAAGCTCCTGATGGCTGTATATATCTGTATGCAGTAGATTCCCGAGCTCCCCCTAGTGGTGGCTGTATATATCTGTATGCAGTAGATTCCCGAGCTCCCCCTAGTGGCGGCTGTATATATCTGTATGCAGTAATCTCCTGAGCTCCCCCTAGTGGTGACTGTATATATCTGTATGCAGTAATCTCCTGAGCTCCCCCTAGTGGTGACTGTATATATCTGTATGAAATAGTCTCCTGAGCTCCCCCTAGTTGTGACTGTATATATCTGTATGTAGTAATCTCCTGAGCTCCCTCTAGTGGAGGCTGTATATATCTGTATGCAGTAATCTCCTGAGCTCCCTCTAGTGGTGGCTATAAATTATATATATATATATATATATATAGTAATCTCCTGAGCTCCCTCTATTGGTGGCTCTATATATCTGTATGCAGTAATCACCTGAGCTCCCTCTAGTGGTGGCTCCTCTATATATCTGTATGCAGTAAGCTCCTGAGCTCCCTCTAGTGGTGACTGTATATATCTGTATGTAGTCATCTCCTGAGCTCCCTCTAGTGGCGGCTGTATATATCTGTATGTAGTAATCTCCTGAGCTCCCTCTGGTGGTGGTTGTATATATCTGTATGCAGTAATCACCTGAGCTCCCTCTAGTGGTGGCTGTATATATCTGTATGCAGTAATCACCTGAGCTCCCTCTAGTGGTGGCTGTATATATCTGTATGTAGTAATCTCCTGAGCTCCCTCTAGAGGTGGCTGTATATATCTGTATGTAGTAATCTCCAGAGCTCCCTCTAGTGGTGGCTCCTCTATATATCTGTATGCAGTCATTTTCTGAGCTCCCTCTAGTGGTGGCTGTATATATCTGTATGCAGTAATCTCCTGAGCTCCCTCTAGTGGTGGCTGCTGGCAGACAGAATTTTATCATTTATACCTATGCTCCCATCAAGGTTTTCCATAACATTACAGACAAGAATATTTAAATATAAGAAATCTTAAACCTTGATCATTGACTTTTACCTATTTAGATCCTAAGAAATACTGAAACTTGGTGCAATTTGTAACACGGTGTGGAATAAACAAATGCTGCTTCTTAATGATTGTTCCAAAGATCTTCTCCTTACCTGTTGAAATGTATTTTGTGTATACCTGTCCTGTGTGCATCTCTTTAATAAAATGTATTTGTACAGTCCCCTAGGGGGGAGATTATGTGATATGGACCCAGCCCATTCTAATTAGTTCCAGACAATCACCGTATTCGAAGGGACAAGTCTTGTCTGTGCAGATCTGTTCTTGCTTCTGCTCCAGTTAATTGTTTGTCTTATATATTTTGCTTTATCTGTATTCTTGTATCTATATCGGACCTTAAAGTGCAATGTCACCCACATACTGTAAAAGTAAAAAAAAAACATTCTTATCCATAGGGGGCAGTATAACCGCTGGTGGTGACAGGGTAAAGATATTTGGCTGAATGGTCTCAGATGACCACTTTGGTAAGGAATGTGCTCAGAGCAGTTTTCACTTCCCTTCCCCCTCTGCTGTGAACTAAATTACTCAGCAGGGGGCAGCACTGAGCGCAAGAAAAGACTCTCCCCGAATCTGTGATTCATTCTGAGACATGATGGGAGGGACATTCAGAACCAATCCCAATTATGATTGGAATTACCCTTTAATGTAATCAGAGGTGCAGTCCAGCCATTGGCCACTAGGTGGCAGCTCTCAGTTTTCCATGTGAACATTTCCATGGTGCATCCGTATCCCTTATCCATGATGAAAGGTTTTTCATTTTCAGTACTGCTTGTGGGCGGCTGGAGAGATCTCTGTATTCTGTAATTGTAATTTGGTGAAATATTTGCATGTTGATAAAGCTTAATTAATTTGATTATCGGTACCGGAGAACGTGTGACTCCCTGCACTTATAAGGACATGGAATAAAACTTTTCACACATTGGTTTCTGATCTTTTTATTGTTATTTTTAGGTAAAAAAAAATCAGTAAGTCAGTCAAATATACAAATAATTTCTTAAAGGGTCCATATAATACCTCCATACGGTTCCCACATTATAATGCCTGCCACTACATTTCCAAAGGGATGGTCCTATTGCTGGTAAGGGGGAGGGGGTAGTTTCTATTGCTGCAGGTGCCCTCACTACCAGGGGTGACTGCACTACTATTGGACACTGCCCTATGTCCCTCTTTATGACTATTCATACTGTGCTGTTGAAGATTGTGCAGCCTTTTAGTACTGTACACCATATTCCTGCAATTGTTGCATTTTGTATTGGTTCTTCCTCCATAAAAGTGATATAAGAAGCATAGACCAGCTCTTCAGGCCCCTCCCCCATTACTTCAGGCTCCTCCCACTTATTGAAGCCCCTCCCCTTATTCTTTGTGCGACAATTTCCAGATACTTTTAGTTGCTTGGAGATTATAGTCATTGTAGTCATCTCTCCCTGCACTGGTTTTTTGCTAAGCTTGTGGTTATACAGAGTAGACAGGCTGAACAAGCAGAGCTGCAGTGTAAAGTACTGGGGATATAACAGCAGCCTGAGCAGCAGGAGGATGATTTCAGACTATCTCAGACCCCAACAGACAGTGGAGCTAAGTTGCAGTCACTATTTTGGTGGAGCCGACACAGAGCTGGCCGTCCACCCGGGGTAGCGATATACTGTATATTCCTCCAGCATCACTCAGCAGGGATCATGGAGGCAGCACCCGGCGCCTCACTTCTCAGCGTCTCTGGCTATATGATGTTCGCCTGAGCTGACAGGCTGCGCCCTGATTCCTCCAGCAAGTCTGAATCTGCATAATCCTTCATACAGTCATACTGAGCGCACGCCAGGAGTAAACTGGGCACAAACCAGCAGCTGGACTGGGAATGCGCTGATTCATATCATAACCCACTGGTAATTGTGTGGAGACTGGTGAGCTGCACACAGGTCGACGAGAACATAGATCTGCTGGATGAAAGAATGCAATAAAACACCAAAATCTATTATTCTCCAGTCACATCCAAAGCTGCAGCAGAATGCATCTCATTATAGGAGGCTGCCTCCTGCCACGTCCTGCCACACCTATGCACATTTCACACTATAATGGACCTGCATAAACTCTACCAATCCAATACTATCATCACATCAGCATGGGGCAGCAGAACAATGGCCCCTCTGACTGTCACCTGCCCCTCCTGAAAGATGGCGTCTGTGAACGATACTGCTGCGATTCTCCAGCCCTCGCCTGCTGCACACAACAGAAAAAGTATCAAATAAACCTTTCTTAAAGACCTACACACATTACTTTCCAAGGAGGTTAGTAAGCGGTACTTGAGGCTCAATCTGTCTCTGCACAATTGGACTGTAGGACAGAAGAATACAATCTATTGCTTCCTGTTATCAGACATTTCAGGGGAGAGGATGACTGTAGGACAGGAGAATACAATCTATTGCTCCCTGTTATCAGCTATTTCAGAGTAGAGGATGACTGTAGGACAGGAGAATACAATCTATTGCTCCCTGTTATCAGCTATTTCAGAGTAGAGGATGACTGTAGGACAGAAGAATACAATCTATTGCTCCCTGTTATCAGCCATTTCAGGGGAGAGGATGACTGTAGGACAGGAGAATACAATCTATTGCTCCCTGTTATCAGCTATTTCAGAGTAGAGGATGACTGTAGGACAGGAGAATACAATCTATTGCTCCATGTTATCAGACATTTCAGAGGAGAGGATGACTGTAGGACAGGAGAATACAATCTATTGCTCCCTGTTATCAGCCATTTCAGGGGAAAGGATGACTGTAGGACAGGAGAATACAATCTATTACTCCCTGTTATCAGACATTTCAGGGGAGAGGATGGCTGTAGGACAGGAGAATACAATCTATTGCTCCCTGTTATCAGACATTTCAGGGGAGAGGATGACTGTAGGACAGGAGAATACAATCTATTGCTCTGTTATCAGACATTTCAGGGGAGAGGATGACTGTAGGACAGGAGAATACAATCTATTGCTCCCTGTTATCAGCTATTTCAGAGTAGAGGATGACTGTAGGACAGGAGAATACAATCTATTGCTCCATGTTATCAGACATTTCAGAGGAGAGGATGACTGTAGGACAGGAGAATACAATCTATTGCTCCCTGTTATCAGCCATTTCAGGGGAGAGGATGACTGTAGGACAGGAGAATACAATCTATTGCTCCCTGTTATCAGCTATTTCAGAGTAGAGGATGACTGTAGGACAGAAGAATACAATCTATTGCTCCATGTTATCAGACATTTCAGAGGAGAGGATGACTGTAGGACAGGAGAATACAATCTATTACTCCCTGTTATCAGACATTTCAGGGGAGAGGATGGCTGTAGGACAGGAGAATACAATCTATTGCTCCCTGTTATCAGACATTTCAGGGGAGAGGATGACTGTAGGACAGGAGAATACAATCTATTGCCCCCTGTTATCAGACATTTCAGAGGAGAGGATGACTGTAGGACAGGAGAATACAATCTATTGCTCCCTGTTATCAGCCATTTCAGGGGAGAGGATGACTGTAGGACAGGAGAATACAGTCTATTGCTCCCTGTTATCAGCCATTTCAGGGGAGAGGATTACTGTAGGACAGGAGAATACAATCTATTGCTCCCTGTTATCAGACATTTCAGGGGAGAGGATGACTGTAGGACAGGAGAATACAGTCTATTGCTCCCTGTTATCAGACATTTCAGGGGAGAGGATGACTGTAGGACAGGAGAATACAATCTATTGCCCCCTGTTATCAGACATTTCAGAGGAGAGGATGACTGTAGGACAGGAGAATACAATCTATTGCCCCCTGTTATCAGCCATTTCAGGGGAGAGGATGACTGTAGGACAGGAGAATACAATCTATTGCTCCCTGTTATCAGCCATTTCAGGGGAGAGGATGACTGTAGGACAGGAGAATACAATCTATTGCTCCCTGTTATCAGACATTTCAGGGGAGAGGATGACTGTAGGACAGGAGAATACAATCTATTGCTCCCTGTTATCAGCCATTTCAGAGGAGAGGATGACTGTAGGACAGGAGAATACAATCTATTGCTCCCTGTTATCAGCCATTTCAGGGGAGAGGATGACTGTAGGACAGGAGAATACAATCTATTGCTCCCTGTTATCAGACATTTCAGGGGAGAGGATGACTGTAGGACAGGAGAATACAATCTATTGCTCCCTGTTATCAGCCATTTCAGGGGAGAGGATGACTGTAGGACAGGAGAATACAATCTATTGCTCCCTGTTATCAGCCATTTCAGGGGAGAGGATGACTGTAGGACTGTTGAATACAATCTATTGCTCCCTGTTATCAGACATTTCAGAGGAGAGGATGACTGTAGGACAGGAGAATGCAGTCTATTGCTCCCTGTTATCAGCCATTTCAGGGGAGAGGATGACTGTAGGACAGGAGAATACAATCTATTGCTTCCTGTTATCAGCCATTTCAGGGGAGAGGATGACTGTAGGACAGGAGAATACAATCTATTGCTTCCTGTTATCAGCCATTTCAGGGGAGAGGATGACTGTAGGACAGGAGAATACAATCTATTGCTCCCTGTTATCAGACATTTCAGGGGAGAGGATGACTGTAGGACAGGAGAATACAATCTATTGCTCCCTGTTATCAGCCATTTCAGAGGAGAGGATGACTGTAGGACAGGAGAATGCAGTCTATTGCTCCCTGTTATCAGACATTTCAGGGGAGAGGATGACTGTAGGACAGGAGAATACAATCTATTGCTCCCTGTTATCAGACATTTCAGAGGAGAGGATGACTGTAGGACAGGAGAATGCAGTCTATTGCTCCCTGTTATCAGACATTTCAGGGGAGAGGATGACTGTAGGACAGGAGAATACAATCTATTGCTCCCTGTTATCAGACATTTCAGAGGAGAGGATGACTGTAGGACAGGAGAATGCAGTCTATTGCTCCCTGTTATCAGACATTTCAGGGGAGAGGATGGCTGTAGGACAGGAGAATACAATCTATTGCTCCCTGTTATCAGACATTTCAGAGGAGAGGATGACTGTAGGACAGGAGAATGCAGTCTATTGCTCCCTGTTATCAGCCATTTCAGGGGAGAGGATGACTGTAGGACAGGAGAATACAATCTATTGCTTCCTGTTATCAGCCATTTCAGGGGAGAGGATGACTGTAGGACAGGAGAATACAATCTATTGCTCCCTGTTATCAGCCATTTCACGGGAGAGGATGACTGTAGGACAGGAGAATACAATCTATTGCTCCCTGTTATCAGACATTTCAGGGGAGTGGATGACTGTAGGACAGGAGTATACAGTCTATTGCTCCCTGTTATAAGGACAATTCTGAACGGTTAGAGGTCCTTCCAGTGCAATACGGGTCCGGCTACAACATGACTGCAGCTTGTCTATCACGTGGCTAATTTACAACTGTAATTTTGCTGTAAAAACACATCCAAGTCGCAGGTGGGTCAATTGTTGAATCAATGGAGTTAAAATTCCATGTGACGTGCGACACAAAATCTGACATGTCTGGATTCTTTGTGACTGTTGCATCAGTTGCGGCGTGTTATGTGTCCCATTGCGAAACTATTGATAAACATTACATTAAAGTTGCAGTGTAGCCAAACCCTAAACAGAGCACCCTGTAGTCAGCATCTTCAGGTGGACGGCCGTCTTTGAGGCTACGGTGACATCTAGTGGCAGGAAAGTAGAATGCAGCCATCCGGCGGAACTGCAAAGAACAAGTGTGCAATTTTTTTAAAAACTGATGAGGATAAGACTCGACCAGGCACAAGGGGCACCGAATCGATCAAAGAGTTGTTGTTTTTTTTTTGTGGGGAAAGGGGAAGGGGGGGATGGTCAAATTCTTAGTCTTAGAATTTAAAGGGACATTTCATATGAAATAGAAATGCTGGAATCAATAAATATTAGAATCATGTGGGGCCCCTCGTTCTCTAGTAAAGTGCTGTAAATTTTGGCCATTTTTCTTTATATTTAAAATTCCTTTAGTCTGACATAAACTATACGGAGAGGAGCATTGGTCACCTCCATGTTCCACCTCCAGGAGCTTCTAGGACATCCCATTCTACTTCCATAGGCATTAATATGTCGCCATTACCCTTTGCTCCTCGCGGAAGGTCCTTACTTTTCTCTGAGGCCTCATGCACACAAACAGTTGGGGCCGCAATATACGGGCACCGGCCACGCGCACCCCGCATCACGGATGCACAGTCATTCACTACATATATAGAACATGCAGTACTTTTTTGCGGTGCGGACGGACCACAGACCCATTCAAGTTGAATGGGTCTGGATCCGTCTTCAGAATCCGCATGGATGTTGCCTGTGCACTGGGGACTGCAAATTGCGGTTCCTAATGCATGGAATGGCCGAGCAATGGCATGAGGCCTTATGAGAAGACTTTCTACAAGAATTGGATGGCGTCTGTGGGAATTTTTGTCCCTTCCTCCGGAAGATAATTTGTGAGGTCAGACCCTGATGGTGGAGGAGTGGGCCCGGCTCACAGTCTCTGTTCTGGTGCTGGATCGGGTTGAGGTGAGGGCTCTCTGTGGCCAGTCAAGTTCTTCCACTCCAGACTTCCTCAACCACGCCTTTATGGAGCTTGCTTTGT
This sequence comes from Rhinella marina, assembly GCA_900303285.1. Classification (NCBI taxonomy): domain Eukaryota; kingdom Metazoa; phylum Chordata; class Amphibia; order Anura; family Bufonidae; genus Rhinella; species Rhinella marina. Next base: position 92,743 of record ONZH01013508.1, read on the forward strand.
GCACTGGGACGTAGCCATGGAGGAACAGAGAAGGGCCTTCCCCAAACTGATCCCACAAAGCTGGAGGCATACAATTGTCCACAATGTCTTATCTGATGAATCATTAAGATTTCTCTTCATTGGATCTAAGGGGCCGACCTATGAAGACCCCCATAGTATTACCCCTCCTCCACCAGAATTTACATCTGGCACAATGTAGTCAGGCGGGTAATGTTCTCCTGGCACTCATTCATCAGATGCCAGATAGAGATATGGTGATGTGGTCTCTCCACAAAAGATGTCTCCGCTGCTCCAGAGTCCAGTCGTGGCATGCCTTACACCAGGTGTGCCCAACCTGCAGCCCTCCAGCTGTTGCAAAACTACAGCTCCCAGCATCCCTGTCTACCGCTATCAAGTAATGTTGGGAGTTGTATTTTTGCAACAGCTGGAGGGACGCAGGTTGGGCATCCCTGCCTTACACAGCTCCATTCCACACTTGACAGTATGCTTGCAGCAGCCATGAAAACCTATTCCAAGAAGCTCCTGGCACAGCGGTTTTTGTGCAGATGTTAATGGCAGAGGAGATCTGGACTCTGCAGTTATGGAGTCAGCAGAAATTATGGCTGAGTTGCTGCGGTTTTATCCACTTCCCAATAATACCGCTCACTGGTGATGGTGCACCTTGCAGTGGGCATCTGTGACAATTAATTTGAAAAATTGTAAATTTTGTAAGGACACAGTAGGTTCAGTTTTGCTGAGATTTTCCACTGGAAATTTGATACACTGTACAAAGTCGTATAGAGTGTATCACTGTACAGCGGCGGCCTTAGGAAGCGCACAGCGTCATAGCAACCAATGGTGGAATGGATTCTGTGGTCACATTTAACCATGGCATCAGAGGGGGATAAACGTCTGCGATTGGTGTTATTGCCAATTGCAGGCATTAGCCCTGGATGTCAACCCGGTGGCTATGGCACCTTCTGCACTCTTGAACAGGTGCACCTTCCCGACCCCAATCAGGCATCAGAATAACTCCCTGGATCAACGACCCCTCTCTAGTAACTATAACCTGTAATATTATTACCCTCCAGAAATACATCCAGGCCCCTCCTGATCTCTTATAGTGAACTTACCATCACCACCTCCTCAGGTAGAGAGTTCCATAGTCTCACTGCTCTTACCGTAAAGAGTCCATAGTCTCACTGCTCTTACCGTAAAGAGTCCATAGTCTCACTGCTCTTACAGTAAAGAGTCCATAGTCTCACTGCTCTTACCGTAAAGAATCCATAGTCTCACTGCTCTTACCGTAAAGAATCCATAGTCTCACTGCTCTTACAGTAAAGAGTCCATAGTCTCCCTGCTCTTACCGTAAAGAGTCCATAGTCTCACTGCTCTTACCGTAAAGAGTCCATAGTCTCACTGCTCTTACAGTAAAGAGTCCATAGTCTCACTGCTCTTACAGTAAAGAGTTCCATAGTCTCACTGCTCTTACCGTAAAGAGTCCATAGTCTCACTGCTCTTACCGTAAAGAGTCCATAGTCTCACTGCTCTTACCGTAAAGAATCCATAGTCTCACTGCTCTTACAGTAAAGAGTCCATAGTCTCCCTGCTCTTACCGTAAAGAATCCATAGTCTCACTGCTCTTACAGTAAAGAGTCCATAGTCTCACTGCTCTTACAGTAAAGAGTTCCATAGTCTCACTGCTCTTACCGTAAAGAGTCCATAGTCTCACTGCTCTTACAGTAAAGAGTCCATAGTCTCACTGCTCTTACAGTAAAGAGTTCCATAGTCTCACTGCTCTTACCGTAAAGAGTCCATAGTCTCACTGCTCTTACAGTAAAGAGTTCCATAGTCTCACTGCTCTTACAGTAAAGAATCCTCTTCTAATTTATTTCACTACATTTCTGAACACCTACCAATGTTTTTAATGATAACAATGCATTAATGACTAATATAGATAGTTTATTGCATGTTTTATATTTCATTAGCAAATGTAGGGAAATAAAATAAATAATCCAGGGGGACAGCTGAAAGGGTTAATCCCATCTGGTGGTTTCACCTCTTCTCCTTGCCCGCTACCTTCTCCCTGGTTCCAGTGTTGGGCAGTACTCCTGACTGACAGATCAGATAAGGGGCGTTCTGATGACTACCTTGCGCCACGTGCCTGACGGTATTCAAGAGTTTGTTCACACGTTGCTGTTTCTTTGCTGTGGTTTATCCAAAGGCCTGCATCTTTTGCCAAGGTTTCAATAAGACAGCAGCAAAAAGCTGTGGTGTGTGAATAAACTGTATGGATATAGGAAGATGTGGCAGACTTATGTCAGGAATTTCCCCATTCACCCGATTGGGGCTAGCAGAAATCAGATGAATAAAAAGGATTTTGAATGGCAGAAATTTTTGCAATTTTTAGGAATTTGTCTCTTATCACCCAGCAGTCTACCATGTATGTATTTATATTAATGTGTATCCTATTTCTAAAATATTCATTTTTTTAAATATATATATATATATATTTTTTTTTTTTTAATTTTCTATTTTGAAAATGTGTTTAGATAAAACCTTTTATATCTGAGCAGGGGGTTAATTAAAACCACTTCTAAAATTGGTATCTGTAACTTTATTAAATAAATGCTTTGTCATGACAAAAAAGACAAAGATCGAATGAGTAACATAAATTATACGATGAATAAATAGTATACAGCAATCTTCACTTCTGTAATAAAAAGGTGAGATTTTTTTTTCTTTTTATTAAAGTACAAAATGTTAAACAGAACTTACAGTTTCCATCGTGTTCAGATTTCCAACTTAAGTTTTAAACTATAGATAGAGATTTTCGTTGTTTATGTTTTTTGTACACCGGTTAAATCTATGAATAACTGCAATGTAATGATGGAGCAAAAAAAAATAAAAGAACACATGAAATCTATACAGCAACCTGGAAAAAACAACCATAGTGAATATTGCAGTACAAGAAAATAATAAAAAAAAAACAACAAAAAAAAAAACGACATGGAGTCTGGTTATTGAAAAAGGCAGAAAACTGTTATGGATGAGTCGGCATCCAACACTGCCAAGTGATTGTGTTTTCAAAAAAAACAAAAAAACAAAACAAAAAAAAACACTGACTTGATATAAAGTCCACCGGCTGGAGAAATGTGAATGATTTTTTTTTCTTTTAAAAAATAGTGCAAAAAACTCCTGAAGTAGTGGTTAAAAAAATAAAATACAAAATAAAAAAAAAACAACACAAAAATGACATAAAAACTAAGGCTATATACCGCATTAGGAAAAAAAAAAAAAAAGAAAATCACTTTCACAAATTTTTGTTTGCTACTCCACCTGGAAACATTCTTCAACTGGCTTGAGCACATTTGAAAATTTCGAAAAAAATATTTACACATTTTTATTTATTTTATATATTTATTTTTTAACATTTTTTTTTAATTTTTTTTTTTTAAAGATGCGTGACATCTATCTCATTGTTTGCATGCTCTTTCCTCCCTACCACAGCTCATATTAAGAAAAGGGTGACATGGCGCCAATGAGGGGTTTTTGCAGTGGGCATCTGTGACAATTAATTTGAAAAATTGTAAATTTTGTAAGGACACAGTAGGTTCAGTTTTGCTGAGATTTTCCACTGGAAATTTGATACACTGTACAAAGTCGTATAGAGTGTATCACTGTACAGCGGCGGCCTTAGGAAGCACACAGCGTCATAGCAACCAATGACGCCGTGTGCTCCTGCCCTCATAAGGAGAACGGTCCGGGTTTTCACGGACAGTCCCGGGCCGTGCTCCACGGTCGTGTGAAAGGGCCCTTAGTAATAGATTAACAAACGGCCCCTGGGTGGGTAAAGCCTCCTGCACATTACCTTACACCCACAGACTTCTATAAGGGCTCATGCACATGACCGTTGGCTGTTTTGTGGTCCACAAATTGTGGATCCGCAAAACACGGATACCCGCCGTATGCATTCCACAAGCGGAAGGGCCGGCCCCTAATAGAACAGTCCTATCCTTGGTACCATAATGCGGACAAGAATAGGACATACAGGTACGGATATACAGATGAGGACAGCATACCATGCTTTTGCATCCCCTTTGAAGTGAAAAGGTTCACATCCGTCCAGCAAAAAATGCAGATCGGATGCGGTTCCAAACCACGGTCGTGTGAATGAGCCCTAAGGCACCTCTTTGTGCATTTCATTTTCTACGGAGGTGCGCTTGTTGCAATTTTGCAACACTTAGACGCTTTTTGCATGCTGCTTGGCTTAGAGAATAGGGGTGTGGATTAACAGGAAATGGGCGTGACTTAAAAGTGTTACTTTGTTGCAAAATCTCTGAACAAACCAAGAGGTGTCATAAAGAAAAGTGTTACCGTCTGAAGATAAAAGTCAATGTCTAAAGATGCGGCAAATTTATCATAAAGCAAGTTGCGCACATCTAGTCTAGTTATAAGACATCTAAACTTAAGGCAGTATTAATATCTCCATAATAAGGTGCCATATGGCGGCACATGAAGACATTTAAATTAGGCAAAGTATCTAAAAGAGATGAGGCAGATTTAGCATACAGTTTGGCACATCTAGTCTAGTTATAAGACTGTATTAATTCTCCTGCCCCAATATCTGCATACTAGTGCACCATATGGCGGCACATCGACAAATAGAATTCCTACAGCTCTGTAGTGCTGAACCTCAGGGACCACGCGGTCTGGTGTGAAGGCTTGGGGCCCATCTGCCATGTGCATGAGGACTAATCCTGGTGCCATGTAGTAACAGACTAGGAATGGGCGCTACGACCGCACAATCACACGAAGAGCAACGGATGAGGTTTTATATGAAAATATGAGCAAAAGTGAATCTATGCTTTAATTCTATATTACAAAAATATATAAAAAAAATAAATTACTATTTTTATTTTTAATAATGCTACTTTTTAAATGTAATTCTTGTACTAGTGATTTGTAGGACAAATTGCTGGAAATATCCGATTTCTTCTAGATCAGATATATTATTACTTATCTAATATTCTCAATTCTCTTGAACTCAGGGTCAAGAAGCCCCGGACATTATTAAAGAAATTAACAGGAAAAAAAACTTAAAAATGAACGTCATCACAGACCAGACTAACTATATTCCAGTAAGTTGAATACACTTACTAATTACCAACTTGCTGCTGCCAAAAAAGTTCATTTAAAAAATAAAACTTTTTTTTTTTTTTTTACGCATTTGTGATATTTTCCCCCTTCACTAATAAAACATCAAAAATTCTGGCATTTAGAAAGTGGTTGAAAAAAAAAAAAAATCCCATCTTTCAGCACCCTAAGACTAAGCACCTAACCCTGCAGAAAATCACTTGCGTTGTCTAAAAAAAAAAAAAAAGCCAAAAAAGCCATTTTCTGGAGGTTGTGATTTATAAGATTTTGTGTGTGGTCTCGACATTTGATTATAAATTCCTGACTTCAGGATCGCCCTAAAAAGTCCACAGAGAGACGCTGCATCTGCCTGCATGTATGAAAACGTACGTGAACCATCTTTTAACATGACAGCCACCAGTGATGTCAAAACTGCTAAAAACTGTTTAAACAAAAATGAAAAAAAAAAAAAAAAATACAAAACAAAAATGTGAAAATAATAAATGCACGTGAAAAATAGTAAAGATTCGACTTTTGAATATAGTTGAGGGATGGAGAGATAATTCTAAATGATATTTTTGAACATTTTAGTTATCCTTATGCAACAAAGTCAAAACAACAACATAAAAATTTGCATTTTCCCACTCAGTACTGCAGGTATACAAAAACATTTGTAAAATTAATCATTATGACCTTTCAGGTTAAAATATTGTGTTCCTCATTCAGCCCAAAGGAGTACCCAAGAATCGGACGGCCATAATACGGCACCGTACAGGCTCCGACTTGACCATAATAGAGGTGTGTCCGTGAGCCCTTAGTGTACAATTGTGGCTGGCTCCATTGGGTGATATGTTTCAGAGGGATTTTCCACCAGAAGGATTACTTTTGGGGGAGAATATCTCTGTTATACCTGGCAATACAGAGGTACAATATGGCGGCACATGAAAGATTTCGTCACCCTTCTCATCCATAACAGTGCAAGAGCAGAAGCAATGGGATTTTCTAAATGGGTAAAGCCAGCGGTTTTAAAGCAACACAGATAAAAAAAAAAAATAACACTTTTGATTTTTTTTCTTTTTCGTTGCCAGGCGTAATACAAAGCTTTCAAGAAAGGACGCGTCACACAGATCAGAGAACATTCAGAAATTGCATCTTCCAAGGAAAATGAACGAACATCTATCAAGAGTCCCGAAGGCCACGCGGAGCGTTCGGTTCAGTCAACGTCTTTTTTTGTTGCAAAGTCCACATAATAACTCTTTGTCTTGCATTTTCCATATAGAGATTAAAAGGCAGCAAATTAAGGAATGCCAAGTGTAACCATCAGCAATTCTACTTAATGATACTGGTGCCAGTCACTCAATATCGAAACATGGTGACTTGACCACCACGGAAACCAGAATTTTTGAATTTTTTTCTTTTAAAAGTCCCACTCAGTCTCAACATCATCAACCTAAAGACATTCGTATCAATTGAACATGTTCTCCATTTTGCTCTTCGGTCCATACCAATAGCCCATCCAGCAGCGTGGTATAATTGTATACTTCTGTCCCTTTTTGAAACAAGTGGTAGATTCCATGAGGCTTGTCACCATGTTGGTCTGGATGCACTCAAGTCTTCTCAAGCTTCCTGGCTTTTTTTCCGATAGTTTTCTCTTTGTTCCACCGTAAAAACAAACAAAAAAAAACTAACGAATTCAGCATGAAGTGTCTCAAAAACTTCCCTATGGCTTTGTAAGACTTAGAAAAGTGGTATCTAAAGCCTTCGTTTATTTAAAGCTTGAGTCGTTTGACCTTCTCAGGACTCACGAGCCAGCAGGTGACCGTCTCTGACTCGAAGAGGAACTGGGAGAAGATCGACTCAACGAAACAAAAAGTTGCAGCTTATAGCTTATCTTTTTCAACAAACTATTGAAACGTCATCAAGAAAAAACAACAAAAACAGCACCAATATCTACTTTAGTGCCCGATCGCCCTTTGTATAAGTGAAAAGGAACCTGGACCAGCGGGTGAAGCCTTCAACAAGAAGCTGATAAAATGGGCAATTTGAAAATGGGCAAAAAATAGTTGGCAAGATGCTTTGGCAGAAGAAGGGGAGGGGGTAAGGACACACACTTTAACAATCTCTTGCTACTACAGGAATAGAAGCAAAAATATAGAAACAAAAATTTCCTAAAATATATATATATATATATATGTATATAGTTATATATTAAAAAATGTCACAGCTTTTTCTTTTTTTTCTGCAAATAAGGCATGGGATCTACTACTGGAAGGAAAAAAAAGCATTAAAAGAACCTGGAAGGATTCTCTACAGACCCAGCTGTGATCAAATACGTAAGTGACCCTGTCATTTTTTAAAAAGTTTTTAATGGCACAAAATGTAAAGAGGGTCTTTTTAAAGAGTAAGCTGGCACCAGGAGTCACCTATACCATGCACGGTGTGACACGGAGTCAATCGTTCTACCAACACATAGAGTGCATTTTCACAAGTGTCCTGTGCCCGTCAAAAAATAAAAAATAAAAAAAAAATGAAAGTGACAGGTTAGCATTTTCTAGAGATTCAGTCATTGAAAAACCAGCCAGAATATCACCTCCTCCTCAATTATTATTTTTTTGCCATAGATCTCCTCCCTAGTGACGTGGTTGGGATGCGAGATACCTGCTGGTTGTCTGTAGATGATGACTAATTGGTCATCCCTCGTAAATCATTTTGGTGGTACAAGCCCATCGGGTTATAGGCAACAAAATACAAGAACCATACTAAAAAAATATCTGTGTGAAGGTACAGGTTTCAAAAATAATCTACATGTGCTTGGACTTAGTCAAAACCAACAGCGTGGAGCCAGCGTGAGCTCACGGGACCTTTCCCCATTGTCAAAAATAAAGCAAAAAAAAAAAAATTATAAGCAACAGAGCATCTTCCACAGCCGGCTCACAACTTCTTTCTCTACTCTAGAACAGCGTTTCGCTTCTCTGTTGCCTCAAGCTTTACACTGTGTTTTGTACATAGAAATTCTCCTTTCCTCAGTTTCTTCATCATTGTCTTTTTTTTGTTATAGATATCTTCCAAAGCTTTCAAGATTTTTTATTTCTTTGCTATCGCCGATGAGATGAGGAAGAAAAAATAAAAATAAAAAAGGAGAGATCTTTCTGGACATCCCAAGACAAAAGTAACAAATACAGCACAAGTGATCACGTCCATCCAGCCATGGTAGGTCAACAACCGGGGAATCATTCAATGTTGCTGCTGTCGAAGCTGTGGCACTGCAGGTCACCAGTGGCATAGTCACTACCTGGAAGCTTAAGTCCGTACTTGTCCACACACCAGCAGATTCCACGTTTACGGCCTCTGGAGGGTTTGCACTGTAAGAAGGAAAACACAACATTTCAGTGTATGATCACAAGGGTGTTAATGTAGTACCCAGCTCTTTCTACTATCATTATATAACATCCCACTGGCTACCATAGCTACTATATAAAATAGTATATAACTACTATAATACTGCCCTCTATGTACAAGAATATAACTACTATAATACTGCTTCTATGTACAAGAATATAACTACTATAATACTGCCTCCTATGTACAAGAATATAACTACTATAATACCGCCTCCTATGTACAAGAATATAACTACTATAATACTGCTCCTATGTACAAGAATATAACTACTATAATACTGCCTCCTATGTACAAGAATATAACTACTATAATACTGCTCCTATGTACAAGAATATAACTACTATAATACTGCCCTCTATGTACAAGAATATAAATACTATAATACTGCCTCCTATGTACAAGAATATAACTACTATAATACTGCACCTATGCACAAGAATATAACTACTATAATACTGCCTCCTATGTACAAGAATATAACTACTATAATACTGCTCCTATGTACAAGAATATAACTACTATAATACTGCCTCTATGTACAAGAATATAACTACTATAATACTGCTCCTATGTACAATAATATAACTACTATAATACTTTTCCTATGTACAATAATATAACTACTATAATACCGCCTCCTATGTACAAGAATATAACTACTATAATACTACTCCTATGTACAAGAATATAACTACTATAATACTGCCTCCTATGTACAAGAAAATAACTACTATAATACTGCTCCTATGTACAAGAATATAACTACTATAATACTGCTCCTATGTACAAGAATATAACTACTATAATACTGCCTCCTATGTACAAGAATATAACTACTATAATACTGCTCCTATGTACAAGAATATAACTACTATAATACTGCCTCCTATGTATAAGAATATAACTACTATAATACTGCTCCTATATACAAGAATATAACTACTATAACACTGCCTCCTATGTATAAGAATATAATTCTATAATAATGCTCCTATGTACCAGAATATAACTACTATAATACTGCTTCTATGTACAAGAATATAATTCTATAATAATGCTCCTATGTATAAGAATATAACTACTATAATAATGCTCCTATGTATAAGAATATAACTACTATAATACTGCTCCTATGTACAAGAATATAACTATTATAATACTGCTCCTATGTATAAGAATATAACCACCATAGTACTGCCTCCTATAATACTGCTCCTATGTACAAGAATATAACTACTATAATACTGCCTCCTATGTACAAGAATATAACTACTATAATACTGCTCCTATGTACAAGAATATAACTACTATAATACTGACTCCTATGTACAAGAATATAACTACTATAATACTGCTCCTATGTACAAGAATATAACTACTATAATACTGACTCCTATGTATAAGAATATAACTACTATAATAATGCTCCTATGTATAAGAATATAACTACTATAATACTGCTTCTATGTACAAGAATATAATTCTATAATAATGCTCCTATGTATAAGAATATAACTACTATAATAATGCTCCTATGTATAAGAATATAACCACCATAGTACTGTCTCCTACGTACAAGAATATAACTACTGTAATACTGCCTCCTATGTACAAGAATATAACTGCTATAATACTGCCTCCTATGTACAAGAATATAACTGCTATAATACTGCCTCCTATGTACAATAATATAACTACTATAATACTGCTCCTATGTACAATAATATAACTACTATAATACTGCTCCTATGTACAAGAATATAACTACTATAATACTGCCTCCTATGTACAGGAATATAACTACTATAATACTGCTCCTATGTACAAGAATATAACTACTATAATACTGCCTCCTATGTATAAGAATATAACTACTATAATACTACTCCTATGTACAGTAATATAACTGCTATAATACTGCCTCCTATGTACAGTAATATAACTGCTATAATACTGCCTCCTATGTACAAGAATATAGCTACTATAATACTGCCTCCTATGTACAAGAATATAACTACTATAATACTGCTCCTATGTACAAGAATATAACTACTATAATACTGCTCCTATGTACAAGAATATAACTACTATAATACTGCTCCTATGTACAAGAATATAACTACTATAATACTGCTCCTATGTACAAGAATATAACTACTATAATACTGCCTCCTATGTATAAGAATATAACCACTTACAGATACAGTTTATCTTTGCTACATTTTAAAAACAGAATATTTTAATGTCTTACTTGTTTTCTCTTGAAGAATCCTTTCCGATCACAGTTGGGGATGTAGAAGGCTCTGGGGTACACACGATGAGAAACCTTCATGTCTTGCATGACAGTTTCCATTTGTCTACGGCAGGGACCCTGAAAGGAAGGAGGACTATTAGAGAGTGCAGCAAACAGAGTAGAGATAGTACAGTTGATGATCATTCCTATGTTGGTCACACATCTTCATCCAAAGAGTTCAGCACACATGGTGAGACCAGTGGAGAGGTAGATGTTTCCTCATCCACTGATTGTCCTTGGTCAGCAGCACTCACCAGTTCAGACTCCATGTTGTACTCAGGAGAGGAGATGGTCTGGGCCTTGTTCTCCACTGGTACAATCCTTGCGGCTGACTGCTTCTTCCACTGATAGGTGTTCAGGGCTCTGACCTTCTGCTCAGAGACTGGAGGTACTACTTTACGGGAATTTTGCTTTGGGTGGTAATGGTCGTCGGTGTCTGAAGTGGTCGGATCTTCCTCTCTTGATTCTCGCTCTGTAAAAAAATTATACAGTCAAGGTTAGAGGTTTCGTAGAAGAATAGACCCATAGCATCATAAAAGTTAGATAAACAGATATCAATATCCAGTAACGCCCCAAGACCTCCTAGAGGAGGACACATAGTAGACTAATAGTCTACCTAGTATCTGGTTGTTTTGGTTTTTGGCCACTTTTCGGACCCCTCTCTATGATCTAGATTAGATAGATGGCATGTAAGAATGCCCCCCGAACTATGTTCCCTGTCAAACTACTTGTAACCTTGGCTGCCGGGCTGACCACAGCTTGTCCCTCAGAATCAGCTGCTTGCCGATGGTATAATACTGCTCCTCTGTACAAGAGTATAACTACTATAATACTGCCTCCTATGTACAAAAATATAACTACTATAATACTGTTCCTATGTACATGAATATAACTACTATAATACTGCTCCTATGTACAAGAATATAACTACTATAATCCTACCTCCTATCTACAAGAATATAACTACTATAATACTGCTCCTATGTACAGGAATATAACTACTATAATACTGCTCCTATGTACAAGAATATAACTACTATAATACTGCTCCTATGTACAGTAATATAACTACTATAATACTGCTCCTATGTACAAGAATATAACTACTACTATACTGGCCTCCTATTGTACAAGATATAACTACTATAATACTGCTCCTATGTACAAGAATATAACTACTCTAATCCTACTCCTATGTACAAGTATATAACTCCTATAATACTGCTCCTATTGTACAGGAATATACTACTATATACTGGGCTCCTATGTACAAGATATAACTACTATAATTACTGCTCCTATGTACAGGAATATAACTTACTAAATACTGCTCCTATGTACAAGAATACTACTATAATCCTACTCCTATGTACAAGTATATAACTACTATAATACTGCTCCTATGTACAAGAATATACTACTATAAATACTGCTGCCTATGTACAAGAATATAACTACTATAATACTGCCTCCTATGTACAAGAATATAACTACTATAATACTGCCTCCTATGTACAAGAATATAACTACTATAATACTGCTCCTATGTACAAGAATATACTACTACTATAATACTGCTCCCATGTACAAGAAATATAACTACTATAATACTGCTCCTATGTACAATAAATATAACTACTATAATACTGCTCCTATGTACAAGAATATAACTACTATAATACTGCTCCTATGTACAAGAATATAACTACTATAATACTGCCTCCTATGTACAAGAATATAACTACTATAATACTATGCTATGTACAAGAATATAACTACTATAATACTGCTCCTATGTACAAGAATATAACTACTATAATACTGCTCCTATGTACAAGAATATAACTACTATAATACTGCTCCTATGTACAAGAATATAACTACTATAATACTGGCTCCTATGTACAAGAATATAACTACTATAATACTGCTCCTATGTACAAGAATATAACTACTATATACTGCTCCTATGTACAAGATATAACTACTATAATACTGCTCCTATGTACCTAAGTAAAGAATATAACTACTATAACTATACTGCCTTCATATAATACTATAATACTGAATATAACTACTATAATACTGCTCCTATGTACAGAGAATATAACTACTATAATACTGCCTCCTATGTACAAGAATATAACTACTATAATACTGCTTCCTATGTACAAGAATATAACTACTATAATACTGCTCCTATGTACAAGAATATAACTACTATAATACTGCCTCCTATGTACAAGAATATAACTACTATAATACTGCCTCCTATGTACAAGAATATAACTGCTATAATACTGCCTCCTATGTACAAGAATATAAATACTATAATACTGCTCCTATGTACAAGAATATAAATACTATAATACTGCCTCCTATGTACAAGAATATAACTACTATAATACTGTTCCTTTGTACAAGTACGTGTTTCAGGGTTAACTTCTTGGAAGTCGGACAGTCTTATAACACAAGTTTATGAACTTTGAATGGAAACCCAAACATACTTAGGGAAAATATAGAAACCCTGAAGCATTCAGTGACCTGCCCGGACTGACAGCCCCGCACTGCATTACATCATCTCTAGGCAGAAAAATTTAATTCAGAAACAGCAGCCGAGGTCGATACCACTAGAGGGAGACAAATCCTTACAGTTCACACACTCACTCGCTCTCGCCCTCCGCACTGTGTACAACCTTTGTCTCAACTTTCGGCATTTTTCCCTTCCTCCAGTCCCTTTGAGTTTTTGGGAAAGTTAACTCATCAGGGAGAATCCTGAAATCAGGAACATTCTGAAAACAATCTACAGCAGGTTGTGGGCCAAGGACTGTCCCCACTCCACTCATAGGTTACTAGAGCTGAAGATATTCCATGGTCTCACATCCTATCATTTTAAAGGTCAGAAAATGACCAGACTTTGCCACACTGTCCCCCTGATGCAACTATGTGTCTTCTAGAACTTCCTTGCACCAACGCTTTTTGATACCAATGGTGCATCCTTCCACTGAACCCATTGCCAAGACTTACTTGACTTCCCTAAAGAGATCTGCCCAACAGATTCAACCACTATAAAGGCCACTTATTAAAGAACACCTGCCAGCATGATCAACCCAGGTATGCTCCCTGGTAGGGTTGCTCCTACTGATTAAAATGATATCTGTCTTGTGAAAATCAGTTGTGGTGTTCCCAAGATATAGACTGATTCTTGATACAAGTGCGGGATTCAGTGCAATGAAGGGTGGGACCTGTCAAGTGCTGGCCACGCCCCCTCAGTGCACCTCAGCTGTCCAGTGCTGGCCACGCCCCCTTGGTGCACTGAATCCTTCATTTGTATCAGGAGTAGAAGTCTTTTTCTCAGGAACGCCACTACTGATTTTTACAAGACAGGTATCATTTTCATCAGCAGGATCAACTCTACCAAGCATTATCCCTGGTTTAATAGGCTTGACCCTGCTGACAAGCGCCCTTTAAGCCCACCACAGGCAGCTCAATTTTCCTGCCAACTACAATGACCAAGACTCAATAGAGAAGGGAGGATTTGTTAAAGTGTTCCAACATTTGACACACTAAACCCTTGTAGGAGCCATATATGAAGGCCATGTTGGGGGTCGTCCAAATTTCTAAGGATATGGTTGGCCAGGATCTTTAATTAGAAGACTAGTCAATCATTCATACTTAAAGGGGTAGAGCACAATTAAAAACAAAAAGTCTGTTAACAGCATCACACCTGTCCATGGGTTGGGTCTGGTACTGATGCTCAGAGCCACTGAAGTAACACCTCACCCTAACTGTGGTACAAGGGGGCGCTGCTTTAGATTAGCTAAGACAACCCCATTAATAATGTTATTTTTTTAATTTAAAGGTCTCTAGAGCCTGGCAGTATATCCGCAATGCTAGTTAAAGCCTAAGACCGTCTGAAGGTGTCGACTATAGCCAAATCTCCAGCGTCATCTTTTAAGACAATATTTAAAGATTGGATTAAGAGTCTCGGCTGCTGGACCGGTATTCCCATCCTCATCTATAGACCCCCTCCGGGCTCTCCATTCTCCTGTCACCATGACCTTGCGGTCAGCTATTCAATACTTTCTGAAAAGGCCGATGACATTCACACAGCCCCTTAAGTATCCAATTCTGCATCGCTACCCCCAACCACAAAGCCAAGCGAAAACAAAACACAATTACGGCCTCTCCATAGACCTGTAGGCATTAAGGCTCCGCTGTTCACACAGGGTCCGGGGGTCAGGACGGTGAATGGTGCAGAAGATGACACTTGAGGAGGGAATGTTTGAGTAAACATCGGTCTGCATTCCCTCATGTCCACCTGGACTCCTCAGACAAGTCATCACAGCTGCTGCCCACAGGCCGGACATCTGCTCATCAGTCTGCAGCTACCTGCTGATGAAACGCGTGGGATCTCAAGGCTCATACGCTCCATGATGTCACCACTTTCGCCTGTCTTTGAACGGTGGCACAAGGCGGCTTTTATTCAGAGTCAATATGTATTGAGTACCGATGGAGGGGGTCGAGGCTAGAGCAAATTTTTGTCTGTATACTTTCAGTAGCTGCTGTTTCTCCAGACTCCCCCTCCATACACATGCATGCTCAGCTTCTGCAAGAAATGGCAAGAAAAAAAAAAGCGGCTGCCAGACACCTGTTATCTTCTGCCATAACAAAAGGATAAGATGTTAAACTTGCCCGATCCTCCTTTTTCTCCCCATACATACTCAATAGTCAGCGGGTCCTGCCGCTTTGGATTGGTGGGAGGTTCTAGAGATCGGATAACTGTAATTCATCGGAAAACTTCATTAACGAGGCCGATTTCTGCTGGATCGGTCGTCCTTCTCATGCATATTAGACTTTTATCCAAGGCTTTTCGGCAGCTTTTCAACATGCCTGATCCTTTTGTTTTCTGGGGATATAACTTACCACCAGAAGTTTCTGGCAGTGCCTTACTCCCCTCTCTCTATTTGAAACACATGCATGCTCTGTCGAACCGAGCATGCATGTGTATGGAAGGGTCAGAAGGTGGACAGCGTTCAGTCGACAGCTATGGAATGTGTAACCAACAAAGACGTTCTAGCATTGAATATAATGCAGAAACTGCAGCTTTCCAGTGATCTAGTGGGTAAAGATGCTAACGCGTTTTAGATCCTGCAGAGTCAATTTCTATTGGATTGGGTGCCCAAACTTTGCCCTAAGTTGTATCTTGTGCCTCTCTGCCCTTCTGTGCATCCATAGACAAATGCATGGAGAACTAGATGTATACTCATCTATACACTACTGAATGTGCATTCAGGCAGGACTCTACCTTGGCGGCAACCATGATTATGAGGTAGCAGAAATCTTTGGATCTCAAGTAGCATGTGAACCCAACCCAAGCCTTGCCAATCATTTCTATATATTTCAATATCCGGTCCTAAGGATCTGATACAAAGACACAAACTCTGGAGCTCCTGCCAGATCCATCCTGCCTGGATTTCCATCCTCCCCATTGGTTTAGTAGCGTCATATCCATAAATCTCGGATGACACCGGAGCGGTGCATTCACCTTAGGATGTCCTCGCTCTGTTTAATATTTGAAAACACTCCAGATTCCTTCTCTGAGGATCACAAACCCTTTAGTTGCCAGGGGGACTGCGGGGCCCTGGATTTATGGCACCTCTGGGAGAGAATGGGTGAAACCACAGTTGGTCCTCTATTCCACAACCGTGACCCCGAACAGAGAGAAGTAACCTTGTTACACGTGCAGCCATGAGGCACACAATCCCCCCTTGTTCAGGACCTGGCCTCCATTCGCAATTACGTGTTGAAAAGCATGGACTGTTGGAGACATACAGGATTTGTCTAGCTTTACATGGGAGTCAGAGTAATAGCCTGTGTGTTCTGGCTTCTAACCAGTCCCGGGCCTCCATTTGTAAGATCGCAGCGCTGCTGAGCACTTCCCCCCCCTCCATTTTTTTTAAATAGGAGGGAGTCACTTGGGCCAGACGCTCTCTAGAAAACCAAAGCACTTTAGGAAATCCTTAACCCTAGTGCTCCTCCGTTCCCTTTGCATCAATTCCTGGAAACCAGACACATAACATTATGGCCAAGTGGATTTACAGATGTAGCACAGCCATCTTCTAAGTCTTCTTAAGGGTGGTTCCATTCAATGACCATTATTCTGTCATCTCAAAGGGGATGGTCAGCATAGATAGATAGGTGAAGTCTAGAATGTGGCCAAATGGCCCATACAAAAAGCACTGGTAAACTCAGCTCTGCCACATCTTAACAGCTGGTTAGCATGACCAGAGCTTAAGGGGACCGATTCAAGGATGCATACACCATGGAGATGCTGTGGGTGCAACTCAGGATTTCTCATCCTGTCTTCAATGGAAGGTGTGAAGACATGCAAGCCCCCCCTCCGCTCCACAGGCGCTGCAATGCTAGCAATCAAGAAAAGGGAATTTGGTAAGTGTCCCTCTGTCTCATCCTTCAAGTAAGGTTTAAGGGTAGGGATACAAACTGTGGAGTCCAAACTTGTGGGGCTCAATAGACACACCCCTGTTGTAACTGCAACATTGTTAGGCCATTGTCCATCACATGTGCATGGGGTTTTGGGTTAGGGTTAGGCCAGTATTAGATGGGATTCTGTCTGGACTTTAAGAAGAAGGGAGAGTTTGTGTTCTTCCATAAAGATCTTTCAAAAAAGTTTCTCAACTTTCCAAAGTTCTTGACCTGATCCTTGACTGGCTAACCTACGATTTTTGGTTCTGTCGGCCTCATGATGTCTACATGAGGTGCAGCCACAAATCCACAGATAGTAACGGATGGACAGTAAATCTTCTTAATTGCTACTTGAAAATATTTGGTCTCCTGTAGAATTAAACAAGGAAACCTGAAGACCATTGCTGGTTCTGAAGTACCAGGAATTGCTCCATGTTCTATCCTCTCACCCACCTCACCACTGGAGAAGACTCAAGGCAAGAAAGTCAATCATAAGATGTGGTGCATTGAAGCCACAATGTATCAGATCTATGAAATATTCAGCGAGAGAAGAGAAAAAACAACAAATTCTGACATCTATAGACAGGAGGCTGCTCTGTGCCGGAGCGAAGCCTAAAACAAAGGGTTCTTCTGAAGACAACACCAGTTCAGCCCTTAGGCTAGAGCTACATCACAAAAGAAAAGTCGCACAACATTTTTTGTAATAATAGTCAATGGTGTCGCACTGTGACATGCATCAGTCACCACAAATCCATCCAAGTTTGATTTTCGTGTGACTGTTGTGTCATGGTTGCGGCATGTCAAAGTGCGACACCATTGGGTATCATTACAAAAATGCAGCGCGTCATCTGTGGCAGTGCAGTTGAACTCTTTACATCGCCTTAGCTTTGAGATCTCCATTTCTCCAAACTAAATGTCGACATGGCTCCCAATAGGGTTGTAACATGTGGGTGAACTCCATGGAAGTATCATCAATGTTTGGCCACGCAGTTTCAATAACTAAGCTCATCCAGCCGAAGGCTATCCCTAAGGAACTTCCCATACACACTCGATTCAATGAGGAGAGGGGAACAACCTACATGTCGGATCCTCCTTCACCTAATCCCAAACAAACATCACAAAAACACATCACAGGGTTGGCTGGTCTTGCCTTAATTGATGGGTTTGGCCCTCATAATCCTAACGTGTATGGCCACTTTTAGACCTGATGTGTTTAGGAGATGTGGAGGTCCAAAAAGCTAAATATGAGCTTATAAGGGTACAGTATAGTCCATGTTGCCTCCTTTGCTGGCTGGTTTCATTTTTCCATCACATTATACACTGCTCGTTTCCATGGTTACGTCCACCCTGCAATCCATTAGCGGTGGTTGTACTTGCACACTACAGGAAAAACTGCCGGCCTTTCTGGTGGTCAGAGCTGTGGGAGCGCACATAGGCTGGTGCTTTTTCTTATAATGTGCAAGCTTGTCCACCGCTGATGGATTGCAAGGTGGTCGTAACCCCTGGAAACGAGCAGTGTATAATGCGATGGGAAAATGAATCCAGCCAGCAAAGGAAGCAATATGGAGAATCACAATACATTAGTAAGTGCCTTGTATTAACTTTCCCTACATCATAAATGATATTTGCTAAAGTAAGACGACCCCTTTAAATTCCATAAATGGATTTTGTTGTACAAAACTGCAACACTGTATCCAAACAGTCAAGTGTCGAGTCAAATATTGCTACATCAGTGTCTTTAGAATGCTGGGAACCTTTGTTGCAGCTCACAGATCCCACCAACGTAAAATTTCATCATGTTCTATGAGGGCTCAAGAGTTTTATCAAATCTGGTGGGGGCCACACGACCATCTAAGAGGAGCAGAGGACATGCGCCCTCAGAACTTTGCATTGATACCTTTGCCATTACATTGCTTTATGGAGCTCGCATCACCTTAAATCTTGTGACCTCCAATAAAATAAAGCCCAGGACTATATATATATCCCCCCCCCTCCTTGAGTTAACTTGCAGATGTTCCCCGGCAGGAAGGAGTTTGCATAGAGTCCCCCTCTCACCGCACTAGATTACCAGTGCAGTTTTTAAATAGCCTGTGTGACAGCTCGGGGGTCAGGTCACTGGGATGAAATCAAATAGACTCATCTCTGTATGTCGAATTTCACCATGGATATCAGCTGTGGAAACATGACCTCTAGTATCTGAGAGGCTCTCAAACAAACTCAGGCCTCAATTGTCTCTTCTCTGCATACACACCTGCTGCAGCGCAACCCCCTCCTCCACCCCCCCATCAACAAACACCCGCACTCATGACCGCTATCCTGCAGCATAAGCAATAAGCTGTCAGGCTATTTATTGCCCCAGGAGCCCAGGGATCTCCAGTGAAAACCATTCCCATCACGTAGAGGACGGAGCAGGTGCAAAAACCTGGAGCTCCTCAGCTGCCAGACCGGTCTAATAAAAAAATAGTCCAATAGTCCTAGAATAGGTTACTGGAACTGCAAACCCCAAAAAATTTTCTGAAAATTCAAATTAATGATTTTAAAGGGAACCTATCACATTGAACCCTCCAGGCACCAAGTTATAGAGCAGGAGGAGCTGAGCAGATTGATGTAAAGTTTTATGGGAAATATTTAGAACTTGTAATTTATCGATTTAGATCTCTGCTCATTCTGGGCTTTGTAGTGCAGGAGGCGGTCCTATTCGTGATTGATAGCTATCTCTGTATGTACAGTCATAGGGTAAAGAATGTCAATCACTGATAGGAACGCCTCCTGGACTACAAAGCCCAAAAAGAGCAGAGATTCAGTAAAACATGTAATTTATACATTTACATCTCTGCTTATTCTGGGCTTTGTAGTGCAGGAGGCGGTCCTATCCATGATTGACAGCTATCTCTGTCTGTACAGTCATAGAGTAAAGGCTGTCAATCACTGATAGGACCGCCTCCCTCCTGGACTACAAAGCCCAGAATGAGCAGAGATGTAAATGTATAAGTTTCAAAGAATCTTTTCCCTTTAAAACTATACAATCTGGTCAGCTCCTCCTGCTCTATTGCCAGTAGCTTTCACTGCATTTTTGTGGTGACAGGTAACTTCATACTGGCTGAAATCAGGAATGTCCCAGTTTTTATTTGATTTTTAAAAATCAAATTAATGCCATTGCAGCTGGGGGCGCCATTGCATGGAAGCTTATGGAAATTATAAGCAGCCAGTAGTGGTGGAAAGCGGTACTGCAAGTCATCTGCTTGCAATTTTAGGAACAAAAAAAAATAAAAATACAAAATCTAAATTCTTCCAAAATGTTTGATCTTCTCAACCCGGCCCTTTACTTGGCCAGATAGTGTAATATACTGAGGAGACATAGAGCAGCTTATAACATGCCTACTGGAACTCAGGCCTGGCCAGGACATCCAGGGGTTAAATAGCAGCGCTCCACAGTCCAGTTTCTTCTTTGGAACTTAGCTCATTATCATTTTTTGTCCTGACGCAGCAGTTTCAGCACCCCCGCCCCCTCTCCCCACACCTCATTCTTTCAAGGAATAAAAAAAAAAAAAAGACCAGTCTGCAGACTGTTGCGCCTCCTCGGCGTCCCCTATTTAATGCAACCAAGACAGGTGTTGGCTGCCCTTATGGAGACAATGGTGGGGACCCCCCTCTACCCCCCATCAGCTGATCCTGGATGCCAGAGAAGCACGTGGCCAGGTCTTGGAGACAGTAGTCATGCAATGTCCACATTGTGTCACCATTCTATCCATACTGCATACCACAGATGGTATGGGAGGAGGTAGAATAAAGATGAACCATCCCTTTAAGAGATACAATTTGACCTAATTGTGGCTAAGGGTTATGTATCAAGAGGATATGACGCCATAATATAGTATCAGAGGCCAAGTTATGGAAAATCTGTCCATACAATATTCAGGCTATTAATACTGCCATACAGCTATGGTGGAGAAGGGGTTAATAACAAAAATACAAGAAGGAAGATCCAAAGGAAAGAACAGGTTAAACGCCTTCTGTGTAATTTTCCCATCAAATCTTCAGTTTTGGCAAGAACTTGACTAATCCTTGATTACTGATACAAAGTATGAGCTCCAGGCGATATTTTGTGTTATTCAATACAAGTTTATACTACCGCAAGAAAGAGAAGGATATAAGAAAGAAAGTGGATCCTGGTGTGCGGAGAACCTGGCCGAGATCACCTGTAATCCATGATCCAAGTACCGACAGCCTGCTATAATACATACCGAGACATGAAAGGTCATTAGATAGGGGGTAACAGTATAGTCACTATATTCTTGTACATAGGAGCAGTATTATAGTAGTTATATTCTTGTACATAGGGGCAGTATTATAGTAGTTATATTCTTGTACATAGGAGCAGTATTATAGTAGTTATATTCTTGTACATAGGAGCAGTATTATAGTAGTTATATTCTTGTACATAGGAGCAGTATTATAGTAGTTATATTCTTGTACATAGGAGTAGTATTATAGTAGTTATATTCTTGTACATAGGAGGTAGTATTATAGTAGTTATATACTTGTACATGGGGCAGTATTATAGTAGCTATATTCTTGTACATAGGGGCCGTATTATAGTAGTTATATTCTTGTACATAGGAGCAGTATTATAGTAGTTATATTCTTTTACATAAGAGCAGTATTATAGTAGTTATATTATTGTACATAAGAGCAGTATTATAGTAGTTATATTCTTTCACATAGGAGGCAGTATTATAGTAGTTATATTCTTGTACATAGGAGCAGTATTATAGTAGTTATATTCTTGTACATAGGAGCAGTATTATAGTAGTTATATTCTTTCACATAGGAGGCAGTATAATAGTAGTTATATTCTTGTACATAGGAGGCAGTATAATAGTAGTTATATTCTTGTACATAGGAGGCAGTATTATAGTAGTTATATTCTTGTACATAGGAGGCAGTATTATAGTAGTTATATTCTTGTACATAGGAGCAGTATTATAGTAGTTATATTCTTGTACATAGGAGCAGTATTATAGTAGTTATATTCTTGTACATAGGAGGCAGTATTATAGTAGTTATATTCTTGTACATAGGAGGCAGTATTATAGTAGTTATATTCTTGTACATAGGAGCAGTATTATAGTAGTTATATTCTTTCACATAGGAGGCAGTATTATAGTAGTTATATTCTTGTACATAAGAGGCAGTATTATAGTAGTTATATTCTTGTACATAGGAGCAGTATTATAGTAGTTTTTATTCTTGTATATAGGAGCAGTATTATAGTAGTTATATTCTTGTACATAGGAGCAGTATTATAGTAGTTATATTCTTATACATAGGAACAGTATTATAGTAGTCATATTCCTGTACATAGGAGGAAGTGTTATAGTAGTTATATCCTTGTACATAGGAGCAGTATTATAGTAGTTATATTCTTGTACATAGGAGCAGTATTATAGTAGTTATATCCTTGTACATAGGAGCAGTATTATAGTAGTTATATTCTTGTACATAGGAGCAGTATTATAGCATTTATATTCTTGAACAGTATTATAGTAGTTATATATTTGTACAACTGGGACAGTATTATAGCAGTTTTTTTTTTTTTTTTACAGTTAATGCCATATTTGTAAATAGACTTTTCCTGAAAACTATTTTAGCCAAATAATGCTGGATTATAAACGTCATAACCAGCTCTATAATTAATAGCCAGAAACATGTCCTGAGGACTGACAACAAGAAATTAATTTTTCACTTTACTTTGGGGAACTCAGCTGCAGCACTGCCCCTAGTGGCAAGACTGGATAATGCAGGAGAATTGTTCCAAAGAGGAGAACAAACCACTGGACAATTTATTCACATGAACAATGAACCTGCTGCAGTAATAGGTGCGCCCTTTAAAGAAATATACAGCAGTTTACATGTTACAAAGCCAAGTCGACCATGTAATTAGGAACAGGCTACATGTCCAGTCCTGTAAATAATACAATACACAATGGCGGGATGTCAGACCTGAGAGTTGTCAGCATTATCCCTGACTGATACCATTCTGCTTTTCATTATAAATACAGAGTTACATAAGTAGTTCTGTGCCAGCTATACCTAGCAAGAATTGCCGGGCTTTGCAGGGCGGTCTGCCAGCAATAACGTAGGTGGAACACTTGTAGCTGAGAGGAGTAACCCTTTAACTACTGTACAACCACATGTTGCCTACCAGTAGTAGAGAATACTTATCTGCAGCATGTATATAATGGGGGTCATTTACAAAGACTGGCTTTGTTTTCCCTTTGCGCTGGCGGGGGATGCGCCTCATTGTAAATAAAGTGCATCCTCCTGCTGTCATGAAAAACTGCTTCAGTACTTTTTTGGCTACTTTTATGCCTAAAACTTGCATAAGCATAAGTAAATATGCTTTGGCCTATGGCGCGGTCCCAGCCCCCGACACACCCTCGTCAATCCCTCGCCACTCTCAAGTGGCAAGGATGGCATAAAAACGCCCGTACGACAAAATATTTTCACATGGGCATTTAAAAAGTCACAAAAAGGGGTCTTGTGACTTTTTTTTTTAATGCCAAAAACTGGCATATGGATGTTAGTAAATGACCCCCAATATGTTAATGTATTGATACATTTTTTATTGATTCAGTTATAGATCACCAACATGTTCCACGGAGCTGTACAGAGAATACATTATATGTAAGGTTAGGACTCATACACACGACCGTAAAAACACGGATCCGCAAAAAACAAAAAAGGATGACGTCCATGTGCATTCCGCGGAACTGAACAGCTGTCCCCTAATAGAACAGTCCTATCCTTGTCCGTTATACGGACAATAATAGGATATGTTCTATTTTTCTATACGGAATGCACACAGAGTAACTTCCGTTTTTTGGTGGACCCATTGAAATGAATGGTTCCGCATACGGTACACAAAAAAAAACGGAACGGACACGGGAAGAAAATATGTTCGTGTGCATGAGCCCCAAGTAAGATGGAACATTGTTGCTCAAGACAATCGCAGCCCCTCCCTCGTGCACAGTAACAAGGTTAAAGAAATACAAATACAACAATGTTGCAGTCGCACCCACCATGTCACCTAAAATCAGTTTTTGGACCCAAATCCGTACTGCTGTGGGACAGAGGGGACATATCAGGTAGGTCCAGACACTGGGCACCTCTTGGCTTCGCAGAGGTCTTTGTTATTGGGGCGGGGGCTTGAGAAACATGGGATTGCAGTAGGTTGGACTTACAGTAAGTATCATGAGCCAATTTTGATGGGGCGGGGACCCACACAGTAGATGATTCCTAGGCAAGGACACTGATAGGCGTGGACCCTCCATTCCTCCAGGGGTGTTGACAGTCCACAAATGGGACTTCTCGCATTAACAGGTTATTAACCGATTCTTCACCCCCCCCCCCTTCATAAAAGAAGTTTTTTTTTTCTTTTCGTCACCAAAATGGTCACCGACCCTTCGCAATGACAGGCTGGCGATGGAATGCATACATTGTAACGCGCCTGTCTGCTTTGAGCAACCAACATTCCACAGGTCTGAGGTTTATGGTCACAAAGAGTTAATCTAAGTCCATCACCCCAGCGCCTGGAATGATTATTATCACTGTATACAAGTCTGACAAATGAATCATGTGCAAGTGGTGACAGCGGCGAACACTCCCTTCAGTCTGGCACACAGACAGTTAAACATTGCTTAAAGAAAAAAAGTCCCCCCCCAAATAAAAATAAATAAAAATAAATAAACTTTTCAGTTTTTTGCATTTTGGGATTGGGGGAACAACATGCAAGCAAATGCTGCAAACTGGGAGCCATTCACCCCTATCAGACAGTGCAGACATCCAGCAAACAATTTAGAATGCAAATATGAAGCATGCAAAGCAGTGAAGTGATGTCATTACCTGGGGGGGATTAACCCTTCAGTCTCCCATGGGGCAACAGAAGGGATTTTTTGGAACTCTCAGACTATATAGTGTAAAAATCAGCAGTGACAGAGGGGGGGAGGAAGATGACACCCTGGGAGATTCTGCTACCTCATGAACTGGAGGAAGGGGGTGAGAAGGTTGTGGGAGGTTACAGGCTGGACTTTGTATGGACAATTTGCAGCAGTCCTAGAAAAATGCTAAAAACAAAAAAAAAATCTAAAGCAGTGACTTGATTGACAGCTGTCAATCACTGCAGCCCAGCCAAAGACACCGCCATGATTGACAGATCTGATAGTGCTAAGACAAAAAAAAACCCCAGGAGCCCAGGTAACAAATCCAGGTGCACTTACCTATTTTGACCTGGTCCCTGTAGATCTTCTCATTGAGGCAGACCCCCCTACCATGGAGCAGGGCATGCAGTGGCTTTTCTTCCCCTTGCTTAGGAAGACATCGGAGCCCCCCAGCACATCGCTCAGTGTAGACCCCACAGGACTGTCCCTCAGCCAGGGCACAGGTCATACAGCAGCCACAGCCTGGCTCCTTCACCAGCTCGCAGCCCACAGGGGTCGGTGGGCACATGGACATTGCCTTCTCATCACAAGGCTCACAGTGGACAAAAGAGCCCAGACACTGGCAGAGCCCAAGGCACAGGGTCAGGATGAAGCAGACAGACAGGATCATTGTATGGGAGATCTAGGGGGTACAAAGTGCTCCAAATACAGAAAATAGGAGGGGGTGTCCCTGCAAAATAATCCAAAAAAATAAATGCCAGTCACCAGCAATGCAGTCCCTTCACTGGCACAACATAGGGATGCACTGTAATATTGTGTGCAAAAAAAATGCAAACTGCTCACACCCAGGTGGCTGCTGCTGTCCCCATACACAAAGCAGCAAGCACTGGGAGAATACCTGTTGCTGCAGCCAAAGCTATGGTGCAACGAGTTAGAAAAAAGAAAAGATGTGTTCTAGATCATGAGCTTCTCTCCTGGTGTTTCATGCACAGTAATCCAGTAATATTGCTGCAGATAAAGTGTCCTGCAAATCCTGAAAATTCCCCAAATCCTGCAAAAAATAAATTAAAAAATATATAGATAGAGAGAGAGAGAATAAGCCTTTATCTTGCTAAACCTGCAGCCTGAATAAATCTTTACTGGGCAGAGGATTCCCCAAAAACGTGAGCAAAAAGGGCAACAAAAAAAAAATAAAAATGCGAAAAAGTCAGAAGAAGGAAAAATAGTTTGTAAATCTCCCAACAGTTGTACCCTGCAGAACTTTCTAAAGAGACTGATTACTGAGAAGCAAGCTGTCTTTTAAATAGACTACTCCTGGCTGCCTGCCAGCCTTAAACTGCAATTCGATATCACGACAGCCAGGCTGAATAGCTGCCAGTAACCAGGCAATATAGTGGAGCATAATATGACCAGGTCTCTCATTGTGGATTAACCCCTTCCTCCCTGCAGCCCAGGAGCCAACAATGAGACTACAGGCTGCTGCTGCTGGCAGACTTCAAGACCTTAACTTCTCATTCTTTTCACCACCATATTTCTCAGACCCCCCCCCCCTATGAAGTCTTCCCCCCCCTCTTTTTAATGTCTCTTTACTTAAGGGTGGAATGAAAGTTTCTTAGAAATCACTGAACTGTTTTATGGGAGCAGAAAGTTTATCCCCCCCCACCTCCTAAACTTGGAAATCCTGAGTGCAATGTGTTAAAGTTTTTTTTTTTTCCTCCTCTGCAAAAGAATGTGAACATGTGGACTGGGTAGTGGGAAGGGGTTAACTCCAGGCAGAGCTGTGCAGGTTTCATTGTGCAGAGCTGCAACATTTTATTTGTTTCTTTTTCTTTTCTTTCCCCCCTTTGTGCGTTTTTGTTACTTTGTATCCAGTTTGTTTACCATTTATTTTGCCTTGTGCTGTTGCTTCTTGCTCTGGAAGGCAGAAGGGGTTAAAAAATCCCTTGTGATAAGCCTCCCATAGCCGGTGGGCATCTGAAAATAGTTCCTTAATGTAGCATTATTGGCAGAGGTGCTGGGCAAGGTGAAAAGTACTGGGCTGGCAGTAAAAAGATAATGCACAGAGCAGGGTGCCAATTTAGGTGGAGGAATTAGCCCAAGTCCTTTTATGTGGATCTGCTGCTCAGTTACAAGACATAAGGCTCCTTATTCCTGAGGTTATTAAAAACATGGTGCAGCAAGTTCCAGAAATGAAGCAGGTTTGCTCTTAGGGCTGGGGGTGACTTTGACAAGCGAGTCTGACAGACCCCTGGATGAAGGAGCTTGCTGGGACTTAAGAAACAAGGCAGCCACACAGTCAGCTTGTATCAATGCTGCATCACACTAAAAACAATGGTCAGATACCTCCGCCATGGTCCTGGATTCTGGACAATGATGCTTTGTGGCAAGAGGGGCAATTTTCTCTCAGCCTCATTCCACTTATTGCCATGTGGAGGATGGGCAGAAACAACTACATTAGTGACCGTCCAGAGGTATCACCATGAACCAAGGGGAGCCCAAAATAATGGACTTTCTCTTTACAGGGACTAACAATAGGGACCCATCACTGTGACCTGTACTATCCAATATTACAACCCAAATGAAGGACTCCCCTAGAGCTACAGATGGTCCTGGGGCTGGGAGACCTTCATCCATTTGCTCTAGCGATGGCCTCATTCACATTTCCGTTATTTCAGACATATGCTTATCTGCATTTTCCATGGACCGCACATATATCCATTGATTTTAATGTGTGTGTTCACCCATCAGTGGTGGATCAGTGGAAAAATCACAGGGAGGGCTTATGCCCACAAACGCAAGGGCTCCGTGCCCGCAAATAGCAGTCTGCAATGCACGGGCACTGGCCGCGCCCACTCCATGGTACGGATGTGACGTGAATGGGTCAGCTATTCACAAAATACGGCATAAGATAGGACATGTCTTATCTTCTCTGGTGCCGAAGGCACGGACACCAATGTCCACAGGAGCGCTTCGTAGTGCTTCCGATCATTGCCTCTGCTCCGCAAAAGATAGAACATGTCCTGTCTTCGGTCGTATCCTGCGCATTGCGAACCCATTCAAGTCAATGGCCGTCTACGGTCTGTAATATGGGCACAGAGCCCTGACATGCACCACTTTGCTCTGTAATGTGGACTTGAAATCTATGGGTGAAAAAAACACTGACGCAACACGAACGGCATCCGTGTTCTGTCAGTGTTTCATGGACCACTGGTAGGAGATTCTCTGGAAATTAATTTTCAGCCCAGCAATGTCCGTGGAATACGGAGGACCTACGGCGGGCTATAGACATACACATGGACCAAACACGGATCCTTCATGGATGAAACACGGATTTGCCATGGGTGTCAACCAGGGAAATAGGACAAGGTCTAAGCCCTCCCCCCTCCCCCTCCATCCACTCCTTAGACCAAAATGGAAGGAGCTATAAACCGATGGTCCCCAGTTCTGTCAGTTTTTTATTTTTTACAAGACTATTTCTCACTGCTTCATTTTTTTTTTAAATTCTCATTTATTAGGTTGGTGTCCCTTTAAAATACACCTGTCAGGAGCGGACAGATGCCCATAAAGTGATGGATATCTGTAAGCGGGGTGGTGTGACACCCTACAGGGCACTTGGGGGTCATTTACTCAAAGCTCTACTCCAGTTTTTGGGTTAAAAAAGTCACATTTTGTTACAGTGGTGCTTTTGAGCCAAGTGGAGGGGGTACAATGGGGTCTGGACTGAGGCAACATTCTGAAACATTTACTCAATTTCCAGGTATAAAAGTTGTTGAAGAACTACTCCACCCAGCGGCTGCAGTATAACTTCGCTCCCGGTGTACGGACAGTCAGAGGATGCGTCTAATTTATGATATCAGGACAATAGGATTGTTTTCTGGTCATAGTCAGTGGTGGGGTCATGTGGAGGTTGTAGTTTTTAATGCCCTGGAGTATAATAGAATTGTATTATGGTCATGGGCAGTGGTCAGGTCATGTTGGGGGTAGTAGTGTTTTGTGTATAGAATATAATAAAATTGTATTATAGCCGTATCCAGTGGTCGAGTCCTACGTATACGGTACAATTTGACTGTATTATAGTCATGTCTTATGGCTTAGTCATGTTGGGAAGTGTAGTGTTCAATGTATAGAGCAACCTCTGGCATTCCGGTTCTTGTAAAACTACAACTCCCAGCATGGCCCATCCACTTACATGGGAGTTCAGAGAACAGCCAAGCAAATGTGTAAGCTGGGAGTTGTAGTTTCACAATAGCTGGACTTCCAGAGGTGGCTGACCTTTGGTGGTCATGTCCCATCATTGAGTCATATTGGGGGTTGTAGTGTTCTGTGTAGACTAGGGCTGCCTTATGATTACGCTTAGTTCTTGTGTCTGGACGCTTTTTCTTAGAAGTAGTCTCTAGGGGCAAATGATGTCTTCATATGTCTTGATGTTTAAGGCCCGTTACTGTCAGAGTTTGCACCCTCTGGAGACTCTTCTCCTCATCCGAAGGATCAGTCAAACCCTAAACTTGGTGTCAGGAGTCTTGAGAGTTGGGTTTTAAACCTTTTATCATAAATAAAATGCCATATGTATGAGGCAGAGAGCAGAATCCCCGGAGGACGTCCATTAATGCGATGCATATTTTTGGGTTTTCTTGATGGCTGTGACCCTTAAACCTTGACTTTTGTTGTGGCTGATATAGGACGTCGCTCATCCGGACCCCTCATCTATCTCCTCTTTTATTACAGCTGCCGAGGAGTAAAACTTCCTGAGATTATCTCATTATATGTAATCTGCAGCCTCCTCGGTGCCTCGCTTTAACGCAGACTTTATTAATCACTTAAGTCCAGAGACATAATTCATATATACGTGCATTAAGCAGAAAAGCCAAAAGTCCTGAGGAGTCTTCTGCTTAATCATGGCGTCGGTCAAAGCTGGGAATAATATGTGCATGGTGGTTTATGGGAGAGCCCGGACTGGGACATCATGGGGCAGGGGCCCCTTTGGCGCAGTGTTGACTTGGCCATTTACTGGGCAGAACACATCAGTGACAAATAAGGGAAAGACTTCCTTAAAGGGGTTATCCCATCATGGATAATGGGGGCATATCGCTAGGATATGCCCCCATTGTCTTATAGGTGCAGGTCCCACCACTGGGACCAGCAACTACAACGAGAACGAAGCGGGGGATCGCTGTACCTGGAGGACCCCGGGTTTCCTGGGGACCGACCACCACCAGGTGCAGCCCCCTGCTGCTCCCATAGAGAAGAATGGGAGCGCACCGCGCAAGCGCAGCCCGGCTCCCATTAATTTCTATGGAGCCAATGGAAATAGCTGAGCCAGCGGCCCCATAGAAATGAATGGAGGGCGGCTGCGCATGTGCAGTGCGCCCTCCTTCTCTTTTGGGGCCCCGTTCTCAATATAGGTGCGGGTCCCAGCGGTGGGACCCGCAACTATAAGACAATGGGGGCATATCCTAGAGATATGCCCCCATTGTCTAAGATGGGAATACCCCTTTAAACATCATCATACCGCCATATGGTGTCTACATTCTAGTGCTAATATAATAGTGCTACATAATACCCAAAGAAAGTCAATATGACATATGTATAAAGCATAGCAAGGAGGTTAATACCGCCAAGAGGTGGGGCTCCCAAGGCAATCTCCCCTTTGGCACCAGCTGTGGTCTAGCTTCGCCCATAGATCATGGATGGTGTGAACCTGCCCATCTCAAGAGGAACCTGTCCCAGGATGAGTCCATACGGCAACATGGACAATGCAAACTGGCTTTTCTGACCACCACGTGTTGCCTCCTGGCTCATGTCTATGATCTACGATGGTTCCCTGTCCATCCCACAAGTGCAGAATATGCTTATCCAATGGACCCTGGCATCTGCCCACTGTTTGTGTTGCGGATGTTGGCACCTGGGGCTCCCCTAGCCCAATTCTGAGGTCTTTTAAACCTGATGTTATTGAGCGTTCAGGAAGTTTGGTCAGAACTTTCTCATTCTGGGACTTTGCAGATATTTCTCTGAGCTGCATTTCTCGGATTTCGGCACTAGACGGCAGTCTTATCTATGATAAAAGTTTTCAAAAAAAAAGCTTCTTAATCCAACGTTACAAAGTTTCCCCTGCAAACTTTTCTGATCGTTGCCTAATTCTGCAAGTCTCTTATCTTAAAGGGTAAGAGCAGATTCTGCACCCGGCGGAGGTGAAGTGCAGCGTACGTTTCTGTGACCGGCCCGCTATTATCTCGTGTATGTGGCGTGCTAATCTATGAAGGGTGTCCTTACCGCTGATGCAAGCGTCATTCATATCGTCGGGTTGTTGCTATATTTTGTTAGCCTGCGTGCTGCATTATTGAGGATCCATGCGATGATGTGGAGATGTGTCACCCAAACATCAGCTCCGAGATTACAGTATACGTGGACGAGCCCAGCAACACACGTCCTTGTCCCACTCAGCAACGCACAGGGTGAGAGCGTCAGAGGAACTGTACAGTCAGTATGAACCTCTCAATCAGAGGCGCTCAGTGGAGCAGATAATTATATTGTGTCCCTGATGGACAGAGCCGAAATAGGCCACAAGATAAATCGCACACCTAGCCTTTCTGCTGCCCGAGGTGAAAACTGAAATGGCGCCCCTCCCCCCAAAGCCAATTTCTTAACCTAACCCCTTTGCCACAATGAAAGCGCTCATTGCCCATGGCCCTTTCGCTGCCCCCCTCTTGCCCCTACCTGGTGCTGCCTGAGGCGATCGCCTCACCTGACCTCATTGGTGGTGCGCCCCTGCTCCAGGGTTCTGAAGGTATACAGCTGCCCAAAGAAATCAGTCACGGTGTTAAGATGAATGTGCAGGTGCAGTCATAATGAAAGGGGGGTCAAGGAATAATTCTATAAATATACAGTATATGGTTTACGTAGATATTAATCCCACATCTAATATACAATTAAACATGAGGTGCGTAGCAAATAAATTTTTATCCAAAAATATCTGTGCCCGTCCACCACAGCAAGGCGACCTCAATGCGGATTAGATACTAACTGTATGCCTATGACTATACCGCACACGGACATCTAAATTCAAGAAGTATGGAATCCGTAAAAACCCTGCGACTGCTACCACTGTTACCTCCCTGGGTGAGCAGGGCAAGGCCTGTTCCGTCACTCTGTGTCAGCGAGCCTTCTATGAGCAAGGAGAGCAGGCTCAGCTATATGCGACGCACTAATTAATAACAGCATAGATAACATACTGTACATTTATAGAATACCGCTATGCCTTGCTTTCCCTTTAATTATGACTATCTGCACCATCTTAGGCTAGTTTCACACTGACATTAAAATCTTCTGGCAGAGGAACAGCCTGCCAGAGCCCATCACCCATTGACTATAATGGGACCCGATGGGGATCCGGCCTGTCTATGGCATTATTGCAGGTGCTTGGGACAGTTTTTGTCTTGCTGAATCTCAATTCTAATGTCGGAAAGAGACCTATCCCTGCCAGTCCCACTATAATCAATGGGGTCTTGTGGTGCTCTGGACCCTTCCGGCCAAGCATGCGTCAGGATGTACCGGCTAGTTCTGTTTCTGTTTGTTGAGTTTGCAGCATGTATATGGAGGAGTGGTTGCCTCCATGTTGGTTGCTGACTATCCTTTCCACGGGTTGGTTTAATTAGCGTATTGCGTATAGCGGAGTCTGCCCTCCCTGCTCAGAGAAGGTTCGCTGGCACAGAGTGACGCAACATGTCCTGGCCTGTTCACCCAGAGAGGTGACAATGGTCGCAGTCACAGTGTGTATGTGAGTTCCCGCAGTGTGTATGTGGCATAGTGATAGGCATGGGCGGAACTACTATGGTCGCAGTGGTAGCGAGTGCATTGAGGCCCACAGAGGCAAGGGGGCATGGGCCTTTAGTCCCAGCTTTCCCCTCCAGACTGTATATATATATCTATATGTAGTAAAATTGCTCTGTTAATGGATGATAATAGCCATTAGCAAGAGCTGAAGGACCTATGATGATGTCACCATCATGTGATCACTGCAGGATGGCCAGAGCTTAGCAGTGGAGACGTGGTGATGAAGGACCTGTGATGACATCATCATCAAGTGATCAGTGCAGGATGGGCAGAGCTCAGCAGTGGAGAGGGGGTGATGAAGGACCTATGATGACATCACCATCATGTAATCAGTGCAGGATGGGTAGAGCTTGGCAGTGGAGAGATGGGGATGAAGGACCTGTGATGACATCACCATCATGTGATCAGTGAAGGATGGGCAGAACTCAGCAGTGAAAAGGTGGTGAAGGACCTGTGAAGACATCGCCATCATGTGATCGGTGCAGGATGGGCTGAGCTCAGCAGTGGAGAGGTGGTGAAGGATTTGTGATGACATCACCATCATGTGATCGGTGCAGAATGTGTAGAGCTCAGCAGTGGAGAAGTGGTGATGAAGGACCTGTGAAGACATCGCCATCATGTGATCGGTGCAGAATGTGTAGAGCTCAGCAGTGGAGAAGTGGTGATGAAGGACCTGTGATGACATCACCATCATGTGATCAGTGCAGGATGGGCAGAGCTCGGCAGTGGAGAGATGGTGAAGGATCTGTGATGACATCACCATCATGTGGTCACTGCAGGATAGGGAGAGCTCAGCAGTGGAGAGATGGTGATGAAGGACCTATGATGAAGTCATGTGACAAGAGGGGACCAAGGTTTGCATTGAGGGGGAAGTAATTCAATGTAAGAGCCAGGGAAATGCTAGAACCTGCCTCAACATGCTGGGAGCTGTAGTTCACTCATCTTATGCCTCTTCCCTGTAATGTCCTATGATATCATGCAATAACAACCTGTACATGCTGGGAGTTGTAGTCCTTTCCTCTTATACTCCCTCCTATAATGCCCAATAGTGAACTCTTGGAGACACACAACAGTACATGTACAGCTGGTATAAGTTATACATCTCCTTGTATATAGTGATATGGAGCATGCTGGTATAACCTGGGTATCTCCTGTATATAATTATATATGTACAGCTGGTATAAGTTATACATCTCCGTGTATATAGTGATATGGAGCATGCTGGTATAACCTGGGTATCTCCTGTATATAATTATATATGTACAGCTGGTATAAGTTATACATCTTCTGTATATAGTGATATGGACCATACTGGTATAACTTGGGTATATCCTGTATATAATTATATATGTACAGCTGGTATAAGTTATACATCTCCGTGTATATAGTGATATGGAGCATGCTGGTATAACCTGGGTATCTCCTGTATATAATTATATATGTACAGCTGGTATAAGTTATACATCTTCTTGTATATAGTGATATGGAACATGCTGGTATAACCTGGGTATCTCCCTGTATATAATATATATGTACAGCTGGTATAAGTTATATATCTTCTGTATATAGTGATATGGACCATGCTGGTATAACCTGGGTATCTCCTGTATATAATTATATATGTACAGCTGGTATAAGTTATACATCTCTTGTATATAGTGAATATGGAGCATGCTGGTATAACCTGGGTATCTCCTGTATATAATTATATATGTACAGCTGGTATAAGTTATACATCTTCTTGTATACAGTGATATGGAGCATGCTGGTATAACCTGGGTATCTCCCTGTATATAATTATATATGTACAGCTGGTATAAGTTATATATCTTCTGTATATAGTGATATGGAGCATGCCTGGTATAACCTGGGTATCTCCTGTATATAATTTATATATGTACAGCTGGTATAACTTATACATCTTCTGTATATTAGTGATATGGAGCATGCTGGTATAACCTGGGTATCTCCTGTATATAATTATATATGTACAGCTGGTATAAGTTATATATCTTCTGTATATAGTGATATGGAGCATGCTGGTATAACCTGGTATCTCCTGTATATAATTATATATGTTACAGCTGGTATAAGTTATATATCTTCTGTATATAGTGATATGGAGCATGCTGGTATAACCTGGGTATCTCCTGTATATAATTATATATGTACAGCTGGTATAAGTTATACATCTTCTTGTATATAGTGATATGGAGCATGCTGGTATAACCTGGGTATCTCCTGTATATAATTATATATGTACAGCTGGTATAAGTTATACATCTTCTGTATATAGTGATATGGAGCATGCTGGTATAACCTGGGTATCTCCTGTATATAATTATATATGTACAGCTGGTATAAGTTATACATCTTCTGTATATAGTGATAATGGAGCATGCTGGTATAACCTGGGTATCTCCTGTATATAATTATATATGTACAGCTGGTATAAGTTATACATCTTCTGTATATAGTGATATGGAGCATGCTGGTATAACCCTGGGTATCTCTGTATATAATTATATATGTACAGCTGGTATAAGTTATACATCTTCTGTATATAGTGATATGGAGCATGCTGGTATAACCTGGGTATCTCCTGTATATAATTATATATGTACAGCTGGTATAAGTTATACATCTTCTTGTATATAGTGATATGGAGCATGCTGGTATAACCTGGGTATCTCCTGTATATAATTATATATGTACAGCTGGTATAAGTTATACATCTTCTTGTATATAGTGATATGGAGCATGCTGGTATAACCTGGGTATCTCCTGTATATAATTATATATGTACAGCTGGTATAAGTTATACATCTTCTTGTATATAGTGATATGGAGCATGCTGGTATAACCTGGGTATCTCCTGTATATAATTATATATGTACAGCTGGTATAAGTTATACATCTTCTGTATATAGTGATATGGAGCATGCTGGTATAACCTGGGTATCTCCTGTATATAATTATATATGTACAGCTGGTATAAGTTATACATCTTCTTGTATATAGTGATATGGAGCATGCTGGTATAACCTGGGTATCTCCTGTATATAATTATATATGTACAGCTGGTATAAGTTATACATCTTCTTGTATATAGTGATATGGAGCATGCTGGTATAACCTGGTATCTCCTGTATATAATTATATATGTACAGCTGGTATAAGTTATACATCTTCTGTATATAGTGATATGGAGCATGCTGGTATAACCTGGGTATCTCCTGTATATAATTATATATGTACAGCTGGTATAAGTTAATACATCTTCTTGTATATAGTGATATGGAGCATGCTGGTATAACCTGGGTATCTCCTGTATATAATTATATATGTACAGCTGGTATAAGTTATACATCTTCTTGTATATAGTGATATGGAGCATGCTGGTATAACCTGGGTATCTCCTGTATATAATTATATATGTACAGCTGGTATAAGTTATACATCTTCTGTATATAGTGATATGGACCATGCTGGTATAACCTGGGTATTCCTGTATATAATTATATATGTACAGCTGGTATAAGTTATACATCTTCTTGTATATAGTGATATGGAGCATGCTGGTATAACCTGGGTATCTCCTGTATATAATTATATATGTACAGCTGGTATAAGTTATACATCTTCTTGTATATAGTGATATGGAGCATGCTGGTATAAACCTGGGTATCTCCTGTATATCATTATATATGTACAGCTGGTATAAGTTATACATCTTCTTGTATATAGTGATATGGAGCATGCTGGTATAACCTGGGTATCTCCTGTATATAATTATATATGTACAGCTGGTATAAGTTATACATCTTGTATATAGTGATATGGACTATGCTGGTATAACCTGGGTATCTCCTGTATATAATTATATATGTACAGCTGGTATAAGTTATACATCTTCTTGTATATAGTGATATGGCGCATGCTGGTATAACCTGGGTATCTCCTGTATATAATTATATATGTACAGCTGGTATAAGTTATACATCTTGTATATAGTGATATGGAGCATGCTGGTATAACCTGGGTATCTCCTGTATATAATTATATATGTACAGCTGGTATAAGTTATACATCTTCTTGTATATAGTGATATGGAGCATGCTGGTATAACCTGGGTATCTCCTGTATATAATTATATATGTACAGCTGGTATAAGTTATACATCTTCTTGTATATAGTGATATGGAGCATGCTGGTATAACCTGGGTATCTCCTGTATATAATTATATATGTACAGCTGGTATAAGTTATACATCTTCTTGTATATAGTGATATGGACCATGCTGGTATAACCTGGGTATCTCCTGTATATAATTATATATGTACAGCTGGTATAAGTTATACACTTCTTGTATATAGTGATATGGACCATGCTGGTATAACCTGGGTATCTCCTGTATATAATTATATATGTACAGCTGGTATAAGTTATACATCTTCTTGTATATAGTGATATGGAGCATGCTGGTATAACCTGGGTATCTCCTGTATATAATTATATATGTACAGCTGGTATAAGTTATACATCTTCTTGTATATAGTGATATGGAGCAATGCTGGTATAACCTGGGTATCTCCTGTATATAATTATATATGTACAGCTGGTATAAGTTATACATCTTCTTGTATATAGTGATATGGACCATGCTGGTATAACCTGGGTATATCCTGTATATAATTATATATATACAGCTGGTATAAGTTATACATCTTCTTGTATATAGTGATATGGAGCATGCTGGTATAACCTGGGTATCTCCTGTATATAATTATATATGTACAGCTGGTATAAGTTATACATCTTCTGTATATAGTGATATGGAGCATGCTGGTATAACCTGGGTATCTCCTGTATATAATTATATATGTACAGCTGGTATAAGTTATACATCTTCTGTATATAGTGATATGGAGCATGCTGGTATAACCTGGGTATCTCCTGTATATAATTATATATGTACAGCTGGTATAAGTTATACATCTTCTTGTATATAGTGATATGGAGCATGCTGGTATAACCTGGGTATCTCCTGTATATAATTATATATGTACAGCTGGTATAAGTTATACATCTTCTTGTATATAGTGATATGGAGCATGCTGGTATAACCTGGGTATCTCCTGTATATAATTATATATGTACAGCTGGTATAAGTTATACATCTTCTGTATATAGTGATATGGAGCATGCTGGTATAACCTGGGTATCTCCTGTATATAATTATATATGTACAGCTGGTATAAGTTATACATCTTCTGTATATAGTGATATGGAGCATGCTGGTATAACCTGGGTATCTCCTGTATATAATTATATATGTACAGCTGGTATAAGTTATACATCTTCTTGTATATAGTGATATGGACCATGCTGGTATAACCTGGGTATCTCCTGTATATAATTATATATGTACAGCTGGTATAAGTTATACATCTTCTTGTATATAGTGATATGGAGCATGCTGGTATAACCTGGGTATCTCCTGTATATAATTATATATGTACAGCTGGTATAAGTTATACATCTTCTTGTATACAGTGATATGGAGCATGCTGGTATAACCTGGGAAGTTCTGGTGGACCCAGGCTCTGACACAATAATGTGGTCTTTTATGGATTCTCCTTCCTTGGATTTGATTGCAGTATTTTATCGGGTCTCAGGGACAGATATGGTTTCGTTTTATACTCTAAGAAGATTTGGTAAGGAGAAACCACAAGAGCCGCCGTCTGCTTTGCCTTTTGTGATGAGATTTCTAAAGAGAAGTCGTAGCTGCGAACCAGACGGACAAGTGTAAAGTGAACTCAGCTGAAGGTAACTTCTAATAAAAGTCCCTGAGTAAATATTCTTCCTCCATTGTCATTCTTATTCCGTATCATTTCAATTACTCATCGCTTCTCTAGACCAGGAAATACGGCGCCGAGCCAAGCAAACCAGGAAGGCAACGTGGCTGACGCACAAGGCCTTTATTTCGGGCAGACATTGCGGTCTACGAGGACATGGAGCTTGTCACATAATCTACATGCTGGTCAGGGGTATCTAAGCCCATCTGTACCCTGTAGAACAGAAATATTAATGCTGAACGTGTATCTAAGCCCATAATGCCCTCTGTCTATTCTGGAAGAGTATTAATAATGAACAGCCCATGGTACCCACTCTGCTATTTCCAGATGAGGAGTATTAATGCTGAGCAGGTGTATCTAAGCCCATGGTATCCTCTCTGTCTCTTCTAGAAGAGGACAATGAATGGTGAGCTGGTGTAGCTAAAAGGCCAATGTGTCCTCTCGGCCCCTTCCAGATGAGAAGTATTAATAATGAGCAAGTGTATCTAAGTCCATGTTGTCCTCTCTGTCTCCTCTAGAAGATGAGAATTAATAGTGAGCAGGTGTATCTAAACCCATGGTTTTCCCTCTGACCCTTCTTGAAAAGCTTGGCAGGTGTATCTAAGCCCTTGGCGTCCTCTAAGTCTGTTTTAGAAGAGGAGTACTAATTTTAAGAAGGTGTATCTAAGCCCTTGGCGCCCTCTCAGTCTGTTTTAGAAGAGGAGTACTGATTTTGAGCGGGTGTATCTAAGCCCATGGTGCCCCCTATTTCCTTCTAAAAGAGAAGTATCAATGCTGAGCAGGTGTATCTAAGCCATTGGCGTCCCCCCAGTCTGTTTTTAGAAGAGGAGTACTAATTTTGAGCAGGTGTATCTAAGCCCACGGTTTCCCTTTTAATCACTCTTGAAGAGTTTTTTATGATGAGCAGTGTATCTAAGCCCATGGTTTTCCCTCTGACCCTTCTTGAAGAGTTTTTTTAAGATGAGCAAGTGTATCTAAGCCCTTGGCGTCCTCTCAGTCTGTTTCAGAAAAAGAGTATTCATTTTCAGCAGGTGTATCTAAGCCCACGGTGCCCCCTATTTCCTTCTAAAAGAGAAGTATTAATGCTGAGAAGGTGTATCTAAGCCCTTGGCGTCCTCTCTCTTTTTTATGATGAGCAGTGTATCTAATCCCATGGTTTTCTCTTTGGCCATTCTTGTAGGGTTTTTTTTTATCATGAGCAGTGTATCTAAGCCCATGGTTTTCTCTCTGACCATTTTTGTAGTTTTTTTTTTACGATGAGCAGGCGTATCTAAGCCCTTGGCGTCTTACAGAGGGATACAGTAACAGCCTTTATACTGCATGGTATACATTGTTGATAACTGGAGCCTATATTTGCCACTATACAGGAGCATACGTCACAGCCTTCCATCAAGGGTAGAGAGATACGCCTGATGTCTTGCAGAAACCAAAAAGGTGTGTGAACAGAGCTAAAGACCATTGTGTCCTTCTAGAATGAGAACAAAGAGTTGGATAACTGTAAATATTTACATTTTCTTCTCTATTCACAACTAAAGCTAAAGTGGGAAAGTAGTTTTCTGGAAATATACATTGAGGGGCAAGGTTCTGGATAGGCTATCATTGTGTGATCATGGGGGTGTGACCACCAAGACCCCGCCAACCAGCAACAAGGAGGAGCTAGTGGAGCTGGTATGAACTCTGAAGAGGGACAGAGCGCCATCGTTCTTCTCATCGTTGAGGATCCCCGCTAATCACATTGATGGGAAAATTCTCCATATTGGCATGAAGTTCTTTCAAATATTTTTGCTGAAAAAACGTGGATGGATCTGGATAAAAACTAATTTTTTTATTGACTCAGAACGTAGTAGAAAAATGTGAAAAACTTAAGCATTTCGGGCATGCAGCCCCTTGCTCATAACATGCTATATTCCATATCCATATAGTGATCATGTACCAGTGATGTACAATTAATGTTAAGATTTATGGTGGTCGTGTCCTTTGTGGCGCCCCCTTCAGATACCGCCTCTTTGTGTTGTTCATAAGAGTCCCCTATGTTTATGAAAGATCTCGGGAGACTGGTTCTTCTTGGGGAGATCTAGCCAATGTCGGCACTCTTACATGCAATGAGACCTGGGAATTTTTTTTTTATAATAATAACAAAAATATATATTTAAAAAAATAAAACATTCAGCAGATAGAACTTAAAGAAGAACTCCTGCAAAAAATTCTATTCTATGTCCTGCTAGAAATGTACATGATGTAATCTGTAGTGAATGTCATTTTCTTCCCAGTGTCTGTATTTGTGAGTTATATCTCCCTGATGTTAATCATCTGTGTCATGTGACCAGCAATCAGACCCACCAGATAACACAGCATGTTATATGTGGACAGGAAGTCGAATTCTCTATGTATTCCTATGGGAGTCTCACTTTCAGTCTCATAGGAATGAATAGAACAGTAACTGGCTTCCTGTCCTGGGTCAGTTGGAGGTCAGGGAGTTGGTCACATGACACAGCTACAATTAGAAGAGAGGGGATGACTAATAAATACAGTATCTGATGAGAAGATTACATTCACTACAGATTACATCATGCACCTTTCTAACAGGTCAGAGAATAAAAAAAATTTGCGGGAGTTCTTCTTTAATGTGCATTTTACATGGATTATAATCTGTGGGTGAATGTTTTATATTCTTGTTCACCTGCGGGCACTTTCTCGCCTGGACTTCGGCTCCTGGCCTCAATGCCAACTATGAAAACACTTGAATAGTTCCCTGAAAACGAATATCTTCTCTGCTGCTTTGACTGTCTGAACAGTGACGTTATCCACATGTCGCGGATATGTCCAAGACAAAGGACGGCGTCTGGTGTTCTGCTTTCTCTTCAAGGTTTTCCTTAATCCTTTGGCTTCCAATATCTCTGCACTGATGGAGTTTGGAATCGAAAAATAAAAACAAAAGTATCCCAAAAGTAACTGAATACAATTGGATCTGAATGAGAATATGGTGGGAAGGGATGGTTTGGGGAGAGGTCTCAGGAATAGACTCATAAGCAACAGCGACCCTCCTTCTGTTTGTGTGGGAAGTTATGTTGGTTGTGACCAGTCCTAATATACAGTAGGAAGCCAATATTGTCCTGAGGTCTGTGTAAAGTGTTGTGAACACTGTTCATGGGTCTGTATGATGTCATCACTGTCCAGGGGTCTGTATGATGTCATCACTGTCTAGGGGTCTGTATGATGTCATCACTGTCCAGGGGTCTGTATGATGTCATCACTGTCCAGGGGTCTGTATGATGTCATCACTGTCTGAAGGTCTATATGAAGTCAATACTATCTGGAGGACTGAATGAAGTCAATACTATCTGTAGGACTGAGGTCAACACTGTGGGATCAACACTGTCTACAGGACTATGTGAAGTCAACACTTTCATAGGTTTGTATGAAGTCAACACTTCTCAGAGGTCTATGTGAAGTCTGCACTGTCCAATAGTCTCTGTGAAGTTAACACCGGCCGGTGGTCTGTGTGAAGTCAACAGCATCTGAAATCAACACTGTCTAGAGGTCTATGTGAAGTCAACACTGTCCGGTAGTCTCTGTGAAGTTAACACCATCTGGGGGGTGTGTGAAGCCAACACTGTGGGAATTAACACTATCTAAAGGTCTATGTGAATTCAACACTATCCACAGATCTGTGTGAAGTCAACACTATCTGGAGGTCTGTGTGAAGTCAACAATGTCTGAAGGTCTATATGAAGTCAATACTATCTGGAGGACTGAGGGATCAATACTGTCTAAAGGTATGTAAAGTCAATACTGTCATGGGTTTGTATGAAGTCAACACTGTCTAGAGGTCTATGTGAAGTCAAGACTGTCTGGTAGTCTCTGTGATCTTAACACCTTCTGGTGGTGTGTGTGAAATCAACACTGTGGGAATTAACACTATCTAGAGGTCTATGTGAATTCAACACTGTCCGGTAGTCTCTGTGAAGTTAACAACATGTGGAGGTCTGCATGAAGTCAACACTGTGGGAATTAGCACTATCTAAAAGTCTATGTGAAGTCAACACTGTCCGGTAGTTTATGTGATGTTAACATCCTCCGGTGGTCTGTGTGAAGTTAACAATGTGGGAATTAACACTATCTAGAGGTCTGTATGAAGTCAACACTGTCTGGTAGACTCTGTGAAGTCAATACTGTGGGAATTAACACTATCTAGAGGACTACGTGAATTCAGCACTGTCCAGAGGTCTGTGTGAAGTCAACAATGTCTGGAGATCAATATGAAGTCAACACTATCTGGAGGACTGAATGAAGTCAACAGTGTTTGGAAGACTGAAGTCAACACTGTGGGATCAACACTGTCTAAAGATCTATGTGAATCCAACACTATCCATGGTTTATATGAAATCAATACAGTCTAGAGGTCTATATGAAGCCAACACTGTTTGGAGGTCTCGATTTATTTAACACTGTGGGAATGAACACTAGAGGTCTATGTGAATTCAACACTGTCCAAAGGTCTGGGTAAAGTGAAGCCAGCAATGTCACAAGGTAT
This sequence comes from Rhinella marina, assembly GCA_900303285.1. Lineage (NCBI taxonomy): Eukaryota > Metazoa > Chordata > Amphibia > Anura > Bufonidae > Rhinella > Rhinella marina. Next base: position 136,202 of record ONZH01013508.1, read on the forward strand.
GGGTGAAATCAACACTGTCATGGGTTTGTATGAAGTCAACACTGTCCAGAGGTCTGTGTGAAGTCAACAATGTCTGGAGGTCGGTGTGAAGCCAACCCTGTTTGGAGGTCTCAATGAATTCAACACTGTGGGAATGAACACTATCTAGAGGTCTATGTGAATTCAACCCTGTTCAGAGGTCTGTGTAAAGTCAACAATGTCTGGAGGACTACATGAAGTCAACTCTGTCCAATGGTCTGGGTGAAGTGAAGCCAGCAATGTCACAAGGTCTGGGTGAAGTCAACACTATCTGGAGGTCTTGTGAAATCATTACCATCTAGAGGACTTGTGAAGTCAAAACTGTCCCAAGGTTTAAATACAATTAAAGGGGATCTCTAGGACTGATGTATTGATCCCTTATTCCTAGGATAAGTCATGAATAGCAGATCAACATGTGTCCCAATCCTGGAACCCAACTGATCAGCTGTTTTGCAGTAGTTATGGAGCTGGAAACAGGCATAGGAGCTTACACAGCTCTGTCCATTGTGTAGTGGTCGGTAACCAGCAGTTACCAGCTGTCTGGAGGTCACCAGTAGTAACCAGCATGAACACTGTCCAAAGGTCTATGTGAAGTTAAGACAGTATGGAGAGAGGGTTTATATCCATTGTATTCGAAAGACGGGTCAAATTGCATTATGAAACATTCAAGACAAATCATTATGTTGCAATAGCGTTATTTCCTCTATACCGCCGCTCCAGAATACCGATCCTTATGTGAAAAAGTATAAAACATGGACCAAATTCACTGAAGATTTACACCCTCAAAGTCACGTGAATGAACTCCTATAATAATCAGACAATATTCTTCCAGCTATGACACAACACAGGATCCTGATTTTACTGTGCTACAGTGCAACATATTTTTATCCATTCCAAGGAATTTTGGACAACAGATTGTGACCTGGACGGAGAACGACACAAGACATGAATTCAGCTGAGAGGCAGTGAGGGTGAAAAGTGACATCGTGAACAACGAGGAAGAAGGAAACAAAAACATTCAGTCACTGTTATTGTAATATTATTTACTACAGTAAAATTGTACATAGGAGGCAGTATTATAGTAGATATATTCTTGTACATAGGAGCAGTATTATAGTAGTAATATTCTTGTACATAGGAGCAGTATTATAGTAGTTATATTCTTGTACATAGGAGCAGTATTATAGTAGTTATATTCTTGTAATAGTTATATTCTTGTACATAGGAGCAGTATAAGTATATATAGTTTATATTCTTGTACAATAGGAAGCAGTAATTATATAGTTATATTCTTGTACATAGGAGCAGTATTATAGTTATATTCTTGTACATATATATAGTAGTTATTTTGTACATAGGAGCAGTATTATAGTAGTTATATTCTTGTACATAGGAGCAGCAGTATTATAGTAGTTATATTCTTGTACATAGGAGCAGTATTATAGTAGTTATATTCTTGTACATAGGAGCAGTATTATAGTAGTTATATTCTTGTACATAGGAGCAGTATTATATAGTAGTTATATCTTGTACATAGAAGCAGTATTATAGTAGTTATATTCTTGTACATAGGAGGCAGTATTATAGTTGTTTAAGTTTAATATTCTTGTACATAGGAGCAGTATATATGTAGTTATATTCTTGTACATAGGAGCAGTATTATAGTAGTTATATTCTTGTAATAGGAGCAGTATTATAGTAGTTATATTCTTGTACATAGGAGGCAGTATTATAGTAGTTATATTCTTGTACATAGGAGCAGTATTATAGTAGTTATATCTGTAGTATAGGAACAGTATGTAGTTATATTCCTTGTACAATAGAGCAGTATATAGTAGTTATATTCTTGTACTAGGAGCATATTAGTAGTTATATTTCTGTACATAGGAGCAGTATTATAGTAGTTATATCTTGTACATAGGAGCAGTATTATAGTAGTTTATACTTCTTGTACATAGGAGCAGTATTATAGTAGTTATATTCTTGTACATAGGAGGCTTGTACATAGTATTATAGTAGTTATATCTTGTACATAGGAAGTATTATATAAGTAGTATATCCTTGTACATAGGAGCAGTATTATAGTATTTTGTTACATAGGAGCAGTAATAGTAGTTATATTCTTGTATATAGGAGCAGTATTTAGTAGTTATATTCTTGTACGAGGGCAGTATTTAGTATAATATTCTTGTACATAGGAGCAGTATTATAGTAGTTATATTCTTGTACATAGGAGGCAGTAGTTATGATTGTATAGTTAATATTCTTTGTATCAGAGGAGCAGTGTATTAATAAGATAGTATTATATACATTGGCTTGATCCAGTACTATAGGAGGCAGATTAATAAGTAGTTATATTCACCTTTACAGAGGAGAGTTTATAGTAGTTATATTCTTGTACATAGGAGGCATATTTATAGTAGTTATACCAATAGGAGCATATTAATAGTAAGTTAATAACATAGGAGCGAGATAGTTATATAGTAGTTATATCCTTGACTATTAAGCCACCAGACTGTAAGCGAGTTCTATAGTTAAGTTTATATTCTTGTACATAGGAGCAGTAATATAGTAGTTATATTCTTGTACATAGGAGCAGTATTATAGTAGTTATATTCTTCGTAATAAGAGCAGTATTATGTAGTTATATTCTGTACATAGGAGCAGTATTATAGTAGTTTATATTCCTGTACTAAGAGGCGTATTATAGTAGGCTATATTCTTGTACATAGGAGGCAGTATTTATAGTAGTAATATTCTTGTACAGTAGGAACAGTAATTTAGTAGATATATTCTGTACATAGGAGCAGTATTATAAGTAAGTAATATTCTTGAACATAGGAGGCAGTATTATAGTAGTATATCTTGTACATAGGAGCAGTATTACCAGCAATATGTGCATGCGGCATATCATAATATTCACCTAGTAGGTAAACATATGTAGGCAGTTATTTAAATAACATGTATATATTACTACTATATTGCCTGTTATCCAATAAATAGATGCAAATTGATATATAATCAGGAATAAGTATGACCCACTAATGAGTTTATAACTCTAGCATCGTCTGCCTCACATAATCATACGGTATAGCTAGTATTACTAGTGAAGTTATTATATATGCTTGAGTACATAGGAGCAGTATTATACTGTAGTTAATAACTACTGTAACATAGGTATAGTATTATAAGCGATATGATATTATTCTTGTACATAGGAGCAGTATTATAGTAGTTATATTCTTGTACATAGGTAGAAGACATGTAAGTATTATAGTAGTTATATCTACAGGGAGCAGAGGAGCAAGTATTAAGTAGTTATAATACGTAGTACATAGGAGCGGACAGTATTTAGTAGTAATCCAGACATGGAGCAGTAATATAGTAGGTGTATATTCTTGAACATGTAGTATATATATATTTGTACATATGAGGCGATTATACGTAGTATATTCTTGTACATAGGACAGTAAATAGTAGTTATATCCTTGTACATAGGAGCAGTATTATATAGTTATATCATTGTAACAATAGGAGGCAGTAAATAGTAGTATATTTCTTGTAACATAGGAGCAGTATTATAGTAGTATATTCTTGTATCAGGAGGCAGTAATAAGTAGCAGTATATATAGTATATATATTATAGCTTCTTTACATAGGAGGCAGTATTATATGTAGTTATATTCTTGTACATAGTATTACTAGTATTCTTATAGTAGTATATGTAGATTCTTGTACATAGAGGCAAGTATTATAGTATTATATTCTTGTACATAGAGCAGTATTATAGTAGATATATCTGTATATAGGAGCAGTATTATAGTAAGTTATATTCTTGTACATGGAGGCATAAGTCATAGTTATGCAATTATAGGTAGTCATTTGTACATCCATTATAGTAGTAATCTACATAGAATAGTATATTCTGTACAGAGAGCAGTATTATAAACGTTATTAATGGACAATTATAGTGTACTTTCTAACAATGGAGCCAGTATTATATAGTTATATTCTTGTAACATAGGAGCAGTATTATAGTAGTTATATCTTGTACATAGAGAGTACATAGGTAGTATTTATAACATAATAGTTTAGTAGTTATTCTTGTACATAGGGAAGGAGCCTATTAGTAGTTTATATCTTGTAACATAGGAGCAGTATTATAGTAGTTATATTCTTGTACATAGGAAGCAGTATTATAGTAGTTAATTCTTGTAACATAGGAGGCAGTTTATAGTTAGTTTTATGTAAATTCTTGTATAATAAAGCAGTATTATAGGTAGTTATATTCGTAGCATGGGCATATTATAGTAGTTATTCGGTACATAGGAGATATAAGTAGTAATATTTCTTGTACTAGGAGCAGTATTTATAGTTTTATTCTTGTACATAGGAGCAGTAATTATAAGTAGCTATATTCCTTGTACATAGAGCAGTATTATAGTAGTTATATTCTTTGTATATAGGGGGCAAGTATTATAGTAGGTTATATTCTGTACATAGGAGCAGTATTATAGTAGCTATATTCTTGTACATAGGAGCAGTATTATAGTAGCTATATTCTTGTACATAGGAGCAGTATTATAGTAGCTATATTCTTGTACATAGGAGCAGTATTATAGTAGTTATATTCTTGTACATAGGAGCAGTATTATAGTAGCTATATTCTTGTACATAGGAGCAGTACTAAAGAAGGTGGGAATTGCCTTTAAAAATAAATAGATCAGCCATTTAATGTGAAGTGTGATTATGACAGCGCTTTCGCCTATGATCATACCAATGTAATATGTGGTGGCAGACGCTGTCGTCACTCTTCATCTGGGACTGTGTTATACATTTGCTTGAAATACCTGAGATATCTTTTGCTTTTACCACAAACTATATATTGTGGGTAACATGAGAAGGTTTCTTTGGTTTAATGTAAAGAACAGCCAGACACAGACTACACTAAACAATGGCCTTTCTCTCAATGCTCTAATCCTAACCACAAAAACAAATATGAAGTCATGGCGGTGAACCTGAGCGCTTGTGTGCTGAGCGGTCACGTTTTAGGTAGATTACTTATCGACTATAGTAGATAGTATACTGTGGAAACAGTGCGGTCACATTTCTGGTGGTGTGGCCAGCGGTATCTGCCTACCCAGGAGCCACGTAGACTTGAACGAGCTGAAAAAACGTTGCGTCTACAGGTGAATAAAATCAGTTATGTATGGACAACAATGAAAGTGCTGCAGTTTTTCATGGTGCTTTTTTTAGGCCACCTTTTTCTATCACTCTTCATCTGGGACTGTGTTATACATTTGCTTGAAATACCTGAGATCTCTTTGCTTTACCACGAAACTGATATATTGTGGGTAACATGAGAAGGTTTCTTTGGTTTAATGTAAAGAACAGCCAGACACAGACTACACTAAACAATGGCCTTTCTCTCAATGCTCTAATCCTAACCACAAAAACAAATATGAAGTCATGGCGGTGAACCTGAGCGCTTGTGTGCTGAGCGGTCACGTTTTAGGTAGATTACTTATCGACTATAGTAGATAGTATACTGTGGAAACAGTGCGGTCACATTTCTGGTGGTGTGCCAGCGGTATCTGCCCTACCCCAGGAGCCACGTAGACTGAACGAGCTGAAACGTTGCGTCTACAGGTGAATAAAATCAGTTATGTATGGACACAATGAGAGTGCTGCAGTTTTTCATGGTAGCTTTTTTTAGCCCTTTTCTATTGACTTTAATGGGCATCGTAGCCAAATTACACTTGAAAGACGTAATGTTCTACGGCTCAAATGTATTTGAACACAGATGCATTAAGGTTGTGTGAAGAAACATATTCTACATTTTTTAAACCAGCCCCTGGATCTGAATTCTTTTGCAGTTGCATGTCATTAAAAATGTAGTATAGTCGCTGACTTATTCAATAAAATGCATATGTAGAGCGCCACCTGGTGGTTGTTCTTTATCTTATTTTTTGTGCGTCTCACTGAGATGGTCAAATGTGCTTAGTATAAATCTTCAACTGCCACCTGGCAGTTACAGGGGGAGAGCTGCAGCAGAGAGGACATGCCCCCTGAACCGCCAGCCTGAAGATAAACATTGGAGCGGTGAATGGGGAGATCTCCGGATCCATGTGAGGTACAGGGCTGGTCGTAGCTTTGTTAGGAAGGTATTGTCATGTACTGTATGATGTCTGATAATAAGCCCATTAAAAACATTCACTGTGTGCACACGGTCACGTTTTGCTTTTCAAGTCGACGAGAAGCTGTTAGTGGCAGTTTGAATGCAGATTACATTGCGGAAGGTGCCTTGGGCACTTAGCCTGCAGCGGTTTCTTGCACCCGTGCATTGTGTCGTGCCTTCTGCCTCCGTGCCGTACATCAGGTTACACGTTTTTTTTTCCTTCTTGCATCATAACGACTGCGAGCCGCGACTATCTGTGGAATGTCTGGTCATGACAATGGGCTGATTATCAGGAAAGGTCAGGACGCTGCCGTCAGGTGCTCACGGCTCTTTAATGGAGCTGCTGCTCCTGTTTTGTTCTTCTTGGCTAATTTTCAACAATTCGCTCAGACGGTGAAGAAAGGTGATTACAGCGCTGTTCACACTGTATGGTATGCAAAAGGCTGGTGCAGGGATAAAGCCTCATTCACACGTCAGTGTTCTCCACGTCCCCATTCATTTGGATGTGTGTGTTCAGACATCAGTGTTTCATCACGGTCCGTGGTTCCGTTTTTTTAGCACGGATGTATGTCCTATCTTGATCCGTGTTCCCGGATTCCTCACGCCCATTATAGTCTATGGGTCAGTGAAAACCACGGATGCCATCCGTGTTGCATCCGTGTTTTTACGGATCATTAAGAAGAGATGCTTTGAAAATTATTTTTCAGCTGTTCAGTGTCAGTGAAACACGGATGCAACACGTACAGCAAAAAACGGACCCACGGATCCTTCACGGACAGCTTCACGGATGCCTCACTGACCACCTGCTCACGGATTTTAGCACAGACACGGACGTGTGAATGAGGCTTAATACAGGGGCACACCCAGAGCGCTGGTCATGCTATTACAGACACCACCTTTCCTAAACTTGAAGCTCCTAGACCCAATGCAGGCACTGTAGCAGGGCCCCTCAACTATCATACAACGTTTTGGGGCCCTTCAATCCCTAGGAGTGACCAAACCTGGGCTAGTTATGAAGCCCAATGCCATCCCTCTCCCCGGTCATATCCACTTTGCTTGCTTCGAATATTATATTAATATATTTGAGGGTGAAAGCAGGGACCCTGTGTAGGTTCAAATGGTAAAGTGGGGCCCCAGCATACACACATATGGCCTCTCTCCTTAGTGATACAACCCCCATGACCATATCATTGTATCCCTATAACTTCTCACTGCTGAGGGGTTGTTACAATTGTAACCACTCTAGATCATCCTCTGTAAACTACATTCTACCTGCACTGATACATTGTATCAAACGATAAAGATAGCAGAGGAATTTGTGCTGCTCACAGAGGATTGTCTGCAGTGGATACATTGTAACAAAGATCTGTACAGGCTGTAAACAAAGAAGGTCCTATTTACAGACAACAAGCAGAGATCTTGAAAATGATGGAGAACTAATGAAGAATGCTATTAGAAGATGGCCGCATCCTTCCTTACACAACGATTCAGCTTTGCATAGAGAAGACTGAGAAATCTGTTTAATTTTAATGAAGGTTCTGGAAGCAGAATAACATTTCCTTCTATGTAGAGAAATGAGGAATATAACACTGTCATCTTGTCTCGTTCCTCCTCGCCTACTGGTGTCCCTGGAATTTGCAGACAGTTCTCTCAGGTGATTGGCCTCGGGCACAATGACATAAACCTGTCTGTTCTGGGATATTAAGCCGCTATTGTGTTCTCCTCCAACATCAAGGAGTTTACAGAGGATGAAATATCACAATATCTATCTATCTATCTATCTATCTATCTATCTATCTATCTATCTATCTTTTAGTGAGTCCCATTATTCTGGCCACTTCCTACTTTTGACATCAGTGGCATGTAGCTCATGAAGAAAGTCAGGTGTGGTGAGTGGGCTTGGAGGGTATATAAGGTGTGGTGAGCTGGCTCAGTGGATATGTAAGGTGTGCTGAGCTGGCTTGGTGGGTATATAAGGTGTGGTGATCTGGATCAGTGGGTGTATAAGGTGTGCTTAGCTGGCTCGGTGGGTATATAAGGTGTGCTGAGCTGGATCAGTGGGTGTATAAGGTGTGCTTAGCTGGCTCGGTGGGTATATAAGGTGTGCTGAGCTGGATCAGTGGGTGTATAAGGTGTGCTTAGCTGGCTCGGTGGGTATAAAAGGTGTGCTTAGCTGGCTCTGTGGGTACATAAGGTGTGGTGATCTGGCTTGGTGGGTATATAAGGTGTGCTGATCTGGCTCGGTGGGTATATAAGGTGTGCTGAGCTGGCTCGGTGGGTATATAAGGTGTGCTGAGCTGGCTCTGTGGGTATTATAAGGTGTGGTGAGCTGGCTTGGTGGGTATATAAGGTGTGCTGAGCTGGATCAGTGGGTGTATAAGGTGTGCTGATCTGGCTTGGTGGGTATATAAGGTGTGCTTAGCTGGCTCTGTGGGTATGTAAGGTGTGGTGAGCTGGCTTGGTGGGTATAAAATGTGTGCTTAGCTGGCTCTGTGGGTATATAAGGTGTGGTGAGCTGGCTTGGTGGGGTATATAAGGTGTGCTGAGCTGGATCAGTGGGGTGTATAAGGTGTGCTGATCTGGCTTGGTGGGTATATAAGATGTGCTGAGCTGGCTCTGTGGGTATATAAGATGTGCCTGAGCTGGCTCTGTGGGTATAGAAGATGTGCTGAGCTGGATCAGTGGGTGTATAAGGTGTGCTGATCTGGCTTGGTGGGTATATAAGGTGTGCTTAGCTGGCTCGGTGGGTATATAAGCGTGTTCTGAGCTGGCTTGGTGGGTATATAAGGTGTGAGGCTGGCTCTGTGGGTATATAAGGTGTGAGCTGGCTCTGTGGGGTATATAAGGTGTAATGAGTTGGCTTGGTGGGTAATAATAAGGTGTGCTGAGCTGGCTCTGTGGTATATAAGGTGTGAGCTGGCTTGGTGGGTATATAAGGTGTGCTGAGCTGGCTCTGTGGGTATACTAAGGTGTGAGCTGGCTTGGTGGGTATATAAGGTGTGCTGAGCTGGCTCTGTGGGTATATAAGGTGTGAGCTGGCTCTGTGGGTATATAAGGTGTGAGCTGGCTTGGTGGGTATATAAGGTGTGCTGAGCTGGATCGGCGGGTATATAAGGTGTGATGAATGGGCTCTGTGGGTACATAAGGTATGCTGAGTTGGCTTGGTGGGTATATAAATGGGCAAAAAGTCACACATTTTGGTGCAAACCTGAACTTGAAGAAAAATTTGCAATTTCTCTATGCCACTAAACTAATATTTAATCTTAATTAATCTCCCCTTTATTTTTCTCCATTGACTTTGTTTGGTTGTGCAGTTTTTGGGACTGTAACCCTACAACTACTGCCCAGTGTGCGGACCCAGATCTATGAAGTTATAGCTTGCAGTTGGGGAGCGCCCCCCACTCCTACCCAGTCCTATAATGCACTTCATAGGAATTTTGGATCTATAACGGGGGGCACATGGCACCTCACCAAAGATGCCTCTTCATCCCGGGCCATGACCTCTCCTGAACTCTTCCTCTTGACCCACAAAAGACAGCGGATAAATTGTAGCCTAAAACACAACATGTTATGGGGGGAGCAGAAGTCAAACTCTGAGCTCATGGAGTCTGAAGGAACAATAAAGGGGTCGAGGTTAACAGTCCCTTGTGGAAATCAGAGGAGTGAATTGAGGACAAGAGACCAAGTGAAGAATTGGAAGCCATAAACCCTATGGAGGATAAAGAGAGGAATCCTGAACTGCGCTGACCTTGGCAGCGGATCACCCAGCCATGGAGGACCCCGCCTGACCCCACGCACTTGATGTTTGTATCACTTGGGTCTCCCTCACATAATAAAACTGTGATCAGAATGAAGGGAGCGTCAGGGATCTCCGCAGCTACATGCTGATGGCAGCACATTGTGCTTTTAATACGACCATCGGGGGCTTAGGAAGAGTCAAGGAAACATAAAAGCTTATAAAAACGTAAGATGGACCCCTGAAAAAAAAAAATAGAAAAAAAACTCCTGCCGTGTGGAGAGAACACGATGTTCTCCAGCAGTGACCACAATGAAAGGGAACGTTTATCGTGGGAGTTTTATTGTATCTTAAGGTTTATGGCCTTTTCTTTTGTAAATGAGCCTGTAGAGCACAATAGGAAGACGTTAGAGCGGCGGAGGGATACAAACATAGGGCGAAAAACGCAAAAATAATCCGAATTCTCTCTGACGGAGGAAGACAGGAGGGGTCTCCAACATTTCCACCATGTACCCGGCCCATACGTCATGCTATGTTCCTTGCAGCTTCCACAAACCTATGACCCTTTGTAGGTCCTGGTGCATTCAACCTGGTGGGCTCAGCTTGCTTTGGCCCTACAGGTAACCCATGACTTCGATTTGGCCCTGCACCCCAACACAATGCAGAATTTTATAGGGTGTTGTTTTAGCCCATGACAAGGTTGTGTCTCAGCTGTTGGGCAGAAATGAGTAAGATTTGCAGGGTTCACTTAGTTATCAGCCATGAAGGTGTGGGTATGGGATGGGTACAGATTGGCATGGGATAGGTACCAGCAGGCATGGGATTCAGCCAGTTCCCTCCAGATCTGTTTCTTAAAATTACATCTGGATCGGAGAACCGTGCTACCGGCTGAGTACCGATTCGGTGCTCTGTTGGTGGCAGGGCAGCTGGAGATGTTCGCTTCCATTGCTTCGCACTCAGCTGATAGTTTAGCTCCTTAGTTGGCTGATACGTGTGTGTAGTGTATGTATGGTGTATATATGTTTATGTCTGTTGCATATATAATACAGACCAAAAGTTTGGACACACCTTCTCATTCAAAGAGTTTTCTGTATTTTCATGACTATGAAAATTGTAAATTCACACTGAAGGCATCAAAACTATGAATTAACACATGTGGAATTATATACTTAACAAAAAAGTGTGAAACAACTGAAAATATGTCTTATATTCTAGGTTCTTCAAAGTAGCCACCTTTTGCTTTGATTACTGCTTTGCACACTCTTGGCATTCTCTTGATGAGCTTCAAGAGGTAGTCACCTGAAATGGTTTCCACTTCACAGGTGTGCCCTGTCAGGTTTAATAAGTGGGATTTCTTGCCTTATAAATGGGGTTGGGACCATGAGTTGTGTTGGGCAGAAGTCAGGTGGATACACAGCTGATAGTCCTACTGAATAGACTGGTAGAATTTGTATTATGGCAAGAAAAAAGCAGCTAAGTAAAGAAAAACGAGCGGCCATCATTACTTTAAGAAATGAAGGTCAGTCAGTCCGAAAAATTGGGAAAACTTTGAAAGTGTCCCCAAGTGCAGTCGCAAAAACCATCAAGCGCTACAAAGAAACTGGCTGACATGAGGACCGCCCCAGGAAAGGAAGACCAAGAGTCACCTCTGCTGCGGAGGAGAAGTTCATCCGAGTCACCAGCCTCAGAAATCGCAGGTTAACAGCAGCTCAGATTAGAGACCAGGTCAATGCCACACAGAGTTCTAGCAGCAGACACATCTCTACAACAACTGGTAAGAGGAGACTGTGTGCAGCAGGCCTTCATGGTGGAAACCACTGCTAAGGACAGGCAACAAGCAGAAGAGAACACAAGGAATGGACATTAGACCAGTGGAAATCTGTGCCTTGGTCTGATGAGTCCAAATTTGAGATCTTTGGTTCCAACCACCGTGTCTTTGTGCGACGCAGAAAAGGTGAAGGGATGGACTCTACATGCCTGGTTCCCACCGTGAAGGAGGAGGAGGTGTGATGGTGTGGGGGGGCTTTGCTGGTGACACTGTTGGGGATTTATACTGAACCAGCATGGCTACCACAGCATCTTGCAGCGGCATGCTATTCCATCCGGTTTGCTTTTAGTTGGACCATCATTTATTTATCAACAGGACAATGACCCCAAACACACCTCTAGGCTGTGTAAGGGCTATTTGACCAAGAAGGAGAGTGATGGGGTGCTACGCCAGATGACCTGGCCTCCACAGTCACCAGACCTGAACCCAATCCAGATGGTTTGGGGTGAGCTGGACCGCAGAGTGAAGGCAAAAGGGCCAACAAGTGCTAAGCATCTCTGGGAACTCCTTCAAGACTGTTGGAATACCATTTCAGGTGACTACCTCTTGAAGCTCATCAAGAGTGTGCAAAGCAGTAATCAAAGCAAGAGGTGGCTACTTTGAAGAACCTAGAATATAAGACATATTTTCAGTTGTTTCACACTTTTTTGTTAAGTATATAATTCCACATGTGTTAATTCATAGTTTTGATGCCTTCAGTGTGAATCTACAATTTTCATAGTCATGAAAATACAGAGAACTCTTTGAATGAGAAGGTGTGTCCAAACTTTTGGTCTGTACTGTATATGATGTATGTATATGTAAACATGTGTCATGACGCTGCGCGTCCGCCATTGAGTAGGGAACCTGGTGTTATAAATTTGAATCCCACCCCTGGGTACCAGCCACAGAAGGGACATGACCCCCGGCCTTTTTTTCTGATGCCCAATATCTCCCGGACCCAGAATCACCATAATAATAATAATCATGACGTCCCATCAACTACCTGTCTTGAAGGACCTTTAGCAATGTTCATCTTGAGCTTCCTTGTTCATGCCCACAGTGCCAGAGCTACAATAAGTATACAAAAGCAGGGCAGTAGCAACAAATAGCAAGAAGTAGGAACAGGGGCGCACCACCAATGAGGCCAGGTGAGGCGATCGCCTCAGGCAGCACCAGGTAGGGGCAAGAGGTGGGCAGTGGAAAGGCCATGGGCTGAAGTGAAGGGGGCTAGGTTAAGAAATTGGCATTGGGGGAGGGGCGCCGTTTCAGTTTTCGTCTCAGGCAGCAGAAAGGCTAGGTGCACCCCTGAGTAGGTATATAAAATGCATATATCGTGATTGTAACTCCTGGGTGTTGGCAGGCAGCTATATAGGAGCACAACCCCTTTGCATACATTTCTAGGAGGAATAACAGGGGCAGCACAATGCAGAGTTATGAGAACGGATGTCTTTGATTATAGGTACAGTATCTGCAGAGGATTTGGCGCTCTGTGTCATTCAACCCTATAAAATGAGTCAGCACAAAATGTTGGATCTAAGGCCCTGTTCACATTTCAGTCAGCAGTTCTGAGTTTCTGTTCTCTCCTGGGGGCAGAAAAACGAATCTGATAATAGTGACAGACCCCACGGCGTCCATCATTTTACTAGAAGAAATGAAGCAGCATGCATTTTTGACTGAATCTGCCATGGAGGCCCCGAACGCCAGTGTGAACAGAGCCTAAAAGTAACTTAAAAGTGAAGCTGTGGAGACACTTAACAGGTTACATTGTATTTTGGGCTTAGAACAATGTAACAGATGGAGGATTCTGATGATGCCATGGTGGGGGTCAGCCACTACTGAGGCCAAGCTCAGCCTTTCATGTACGGTCAGTGCATTTTGTATGTCTTCTAGCACAGATTAGAGCTGTATCTTCTAGACATCTTGCTTTGCACTTGCATCTGATGACTTTATGGGTCTGTCAGCAGCGGCGTGGGCTCTGCACCTGTCCGTGCAATATGTGATGGATCCAACAGGCTCCAACAGACCTGAGAGGATGAAAAGCTCGGAGGCTGCATTTTTCCGTATGATTTGGCAAGCAGCGTGGCTTGTAAAACCAGCTTTCATTAAACCTCGCTTTTATGGCGCAGGGCTCTTCGTAGCTCCCGGCCACGGCAATTACTTACATTTTTGGGTTCCCAAAATGCTGATGCAGGCAGCATAATGTATAGGAGTTTACGGGAAGTCTCTCCCAGCTGGAGTTGGGCAGCACCTGTGTCTCTCAGCGATGTCCCCACCACATGACTAAGGTCATCACGAAGGAGACGCCAGATGTTACCGAAGAGAGGAGACTAATGCATGAGAAATGTACAAGAACTGCATGTAAATACACATTACTGATACATTACTGATACATCACTGATACATTACTGATACATCACTGATACATTACTGATACATTACTGATACATCACTGATATATTACTGATACATTACTGATACATCACTGACACATTACTAATACATCACTGATACATCACTGATACATCACTGATACATTACTGATACATTACTGATACATCACTGATACATTACTGATACATTACTGATACATTACTGATACATCACTGATACATTACTGATACATCACTGATACATCACTGATACATCACTGATACATTACTGATACATTACTGATACATCACTGATACATTACTGATACATCACTGATACATTACTGATACATCACTGATACATCACTGATACATTACTGATACATCACTGATACATCACTGATACATCACTGATACATCACTGATACACAGGGATACAATGATCTGTGTTTTATTATTTCAGTCATTTTTACAATCTCTGCTTGTTGTCAGCAAATGGATTCCTACAGACGTTCCAAGAATAGTGCTGCTCACCAGGGTTTGTTACAATGTACCGGCATATCTAAGATAAAGATGGATGGATAGATAGATAGATAGATAGATAGATAGATAGATAGATAGATAGATAGATAGATAGATAGATATGAGATAGATAGATAGATATGAGATAGATAGATAGATAGATAGATAGATAGATAGATAGATAGATAGATAGACAGATAGATATGAGATAGATAGTTAATAGAGATGAGCGAGTAGTGAAATATTCGAAAGTTCGAAATTCGATTCGAATAGACCGCGAAATTCGACTATTCGACCGAATATCGAATCCCATTAAAGTCTATGGGAAAAAAATGCTCGCCACTTGGAAATCTCAATTCGACCACTTGGAGGTCACCAAGTCCACCCTGAAACCTCAGAAAAGGATGCCAACACTGCTGGAATGCAACTGGGACAGCAGGGGAAGCATGTCTGGGTGCATATAACGCGCCCAAGTCGCACTATTACGCCACTATCACAGCCTCTCAACAATACACTCCAAAGACAATGTAACCTCTCTGTAAAGTGAGACCATACAAGGAAACCTTCTTTCCTCTACATTGCCATGGACCCCAAGCCAAACTAGACAAAAAAGAAGATAAAATTCTGCACCCCTTAAAATCACGTTGCCTATGACAACCACAGATGGCATAGGCAAGGGGGAAAGCAAATAGACCCCACCCCTAATTGTCATTGTGTGTGTGAGATGTGGTCAGACATGTCTTCTTTAAAATGTAAAAACAACTCAAACACATGCAGAAGCCTTAAAATGCCCAAATTGTTGGCGCTTGAGATGTCAGTGACCCGACCTGGCCCAGTGTCATGTCTAGCAGGTAAAGCAGTGGGGATGTTGAGGGATGCGTAGGACCGCAAAAGGCAGGAAGAGGCCGTGGGCTGGCCAGAGGCTCATGGAGAAGGCAGGCTAGAGCCCGCAGGGCCGCATCTCTTCCCTATAACAGGCCCCCACACAAAGCTCTCCCATCGAGGGCTCTTAGGTCCTTGTTGTGAAAATATTTTAATGAGTGCGCAAAGTTAGCTTGAGGTGAGCCCTCGAAAAAATTAAGTGGAGGCCCAAGAGGTGAGCCATAATAAAAATTGTATTAAGGACCAAGAGGTGAGACCTCGAAAAAATTAAGTGGAGGCCAAAGAGGTGAGCCATAATAAAAATTGTATTAAGGACCAAGAGGTGAGACCTCTTAAAAATTGTATTAAGGACCAAGAGGTGAGCCATAATAAAAATTGTATTAAGGCCCAAGAGGTGAGACCTCTTAACAATTGTATTAAGGCCCAAGAGGTGAGCCATAATAAAAATTGTTTGTAGGCCCAAGAGGTGAGACCTCTTAAAAATTATGTGGAGGCCCAAGAGGTGAGACCTCTTAAAAATTATGTGGAGGCCAAAGAGGTGAGACCTCTTAAAAATTGTGTGGAGGCTAAAGAGGTGAGACCTCTTAAAAATTATGTGGAGGCCAAAGAGGTGAGACCTCTTAAAAATTATGTGGAGGCCAAAGAGGTGAGACCTCTTAAAAATTGTGTGGAGGCTAAAGAGGTGAGACCTCTTAAAAATTGTGTGGAGGCAAAGAGGTGAGACCTCTTAAAAATTGTTTGTAGGCCCAAGAGGTGAGCCATAAATATATTTTTTTTTTTTTTATGGAGCTAATCTACGGCGGTTAAGGAGGAGGAGGAGGAAATGGCACTTCATACAGATGGCACTTCACTTTTGGCTGCTTTCCACTGTTGGAGAAGCAAAGTCCGGGTCAATCCACTTGCTGTTCATTTTGATTAGCGTCAGCCTGTCGGCACTGTCGGTTGACAGGCGGCTGCGCTTATCGGTTATAATGCCCCCGGCTGCGCTGAACACCCTTTCTGATAGCACGCTGGCGGCAGGGCAGGCAAGCACCTCCAAGGCGTACAGGGACAGTTCCAGCCACGTGTCCAACTTGGAGACCCAGTAAGTGTAGGACGCCGAGGGATCGGGGAGGACAGGGGTACGGTCTGCCAGGTACTCCCGCAACATCCGCGATACTTGTCCCTCCTGCTGATAGCGGGCCCCGCAGTGATGGAAGTTGCACGAGGGGGTGCCATGAACGTGTCCCACACCTTGGAGAGTGTTCCCCTGGTGGCTGTGGGCCTGATGGATGTTGTGGGACTCTGGGAGACCCTCTCCTCTCTGCTGCCAGCGATGGTGGGTGGGAAAATCTCCATCATGTTCTGCACGAGTTCCCTCTGGTATTCCAGCAATCGATTCGTCCTCTCCTCTACCGGAATAAAGAGGAGACGTTATCTTTATACCGGGGGTCCAGGAGTGCGAAGACCCAGTACAGTTTGTTCTCCACTATCCGGACAACACGTGTGTCCCGGGAAAAGCAGCCCAGCATGAAGTCAGCCATGTGTGCCAGACTCTGAATAGGCATGACCTCACTGCCCCCACCAGAAGGATCACTTGCCATTTCCTTCTCTTCCTCTTCCGCCTCCTCTCCGCCCCATCCGCGCTGAACCAATGGGACGCACACAGCCTGACTGCTACCCTCGCCGCCAGCATCCTCCTCCTCTTCCACAGCCACCTCCACGTCGTCCTCCTCCTCATCCTCCTCCTCCTGCAACTGCCACCGTGAAGCAGACAAAAGTGTGGTCTGACTGTGTAGCTCCGTTGCGTCTCCTCCTACCCCCGTCTCCTCTGCGTGCAATGCGTTCTCCCTTATTGCGATGAGCGATTCTTTAAGGACGCATAGGAGCGGGATGGTTACGCTCACTATAGCGTCCTCGCTGCTGACCTTCTTGGTGGACTCCTCAAAGATACGCAGTACATCGCATATGTCTGCCATCCATGGCCACTCGTGGTTGGCAAACTGAGGGAGCTGAGTTGAAGGCACGCGTGGATTCATAATCTGGTACTCCATCAATGCTCTCTGCTGCTCACACACCCTGGCCAACATGGAATAGGTGGAATTCCAGCGAGTCGGCAGGTCGCACAACAGCCGATGTTCAGGCAAATGGAGGTGTTGCTGGAGTTTTTTTAAGCTAGCAGCAGCTACAGTTGACTTCCGAAAGTGTGCGCACAAGCGCCGCACTTTCACCAGTAGCTCTGCCAGGTTGGGGTAAGTCTTTAGAAATTTTTGGACTACCAGATTAAAATCGTGGGCCAGGCATGGTACGTGTTCGAGTTTCGGCAAGCTCCAGAGCCGCCACCAGGTTACGGCCGTTATCGCACAGACTATGCCTGTCTAAGCTGCGGCGGACAGATTCGTTGCTGATATGGTCCATCGCGTCTTTCGCAACCGCAATAACAAAGTAAGGGAAAAAGGAAAAACCGTAAGGAGGGAAGCTATCCAAAACTTTAAAGACTACCCAACCTGCAGAGCTACTGGTGAAAGTGCGGCGCTTTGCGTCATTTCGAAGTCAACTGTAGCTGCTGCTAGCTTAAAAAAAAACTCCAGCAACGCCTCCATTTGCCTGAACATCGGCTGTTGTGCGACCTGCCGACTCGCTGGAATTCCACCTATTCCATGTTGGCCAGGGTGTGTGAGCAGCAGAGAGCATTGATGGAGTACCAGATTAATGAATCCACGCGTGCCTCCAACTCAGCTCCCTCAGTTTGCCAACCACGAGTGGCCATGGATGGCAGACATATGCGATGTACTGCGTATCTTTGAGGAGTCCACCAAGAAGGTCAGCAGCGAGGACGCTATAGTGAGCGTAACCATCCCGCTCCTATGGCGTCCTTAAAGAATCGCTCATCGCAATAAGGGAGAACGCATTGCACGCAGAGGAGACGGGGGTAGGAGGAGACGCAACGGAGCTACACAGTCAGACCACACTTTTGTCTGCTTCACGGTGGCAGTTGCAGGAGGAGGAGGAGGATGAGGAGGAGGAGGACGACGTGGAGGTGGCTGTGGAAGAGGAGGAGGATGCTGGCGGCGAGGGTAGCAGTCAGGCTGTGTGCGTCCCATTGGTTCAGCGCGGATGGGGCGGAGAGGAGGCGGAAGAGGAAGAGGAGGAAATGGCAAGTGATCCTTCTGGTGGGGGCAGTGACGGTCATGCCTATTCAGAGTCTGGCACACATGGCTGACTTCATGCTGGGCTGCTTTTCCCCGGGACACACGTGTTGTCCGGATAGTGGAGAACAAACTGTACTGGGTCTTCGCACTCCTGGACCCCCGGTATAAAGATAACGTCTCCTCTTTTATTCCGGTAGAGGAGAGGACGAATCGATTGCTGGAATACCAGAGGGAACTCGTGCAGAACATGATGGAGATTTTCCCACCCACCATCGCTGGCGGCAGAGAGGAGAGGGTCTCCCAGAGTCCCACAACATCCATCAGGCCCACAGCCACCAGGGGAACACTCTCCAAGGTGTGGGACACGTTCATGGCACCCCCTCGTCAACTTCCATCACTGCGGGGCCCGCTATCAGCAGGAGGGACAAGTATCGGCGGATGTTGCGGGAGTACCTGGCAGACCGTAACCCCTGTCCTCCCCGATCCCTCGGCGTCCTACACTTACTGGGTCTCCAAGTTGGACACGTGGCTGGAACTGTCCCTGTACGCCTTGGAGGTGCTTGCCTGCCCTGCCGCCAGCGTGCTATCAGAAAGGGTGTTCAGCGCAGCCGGGGGCATTATAACCGATAAGCGCAGCCGCCTGTCAACCGACAGTGCCGACAGGCTGACGCTAATCAAAATGAACAGCAAGTGGATTGACCCGGACTTTGCTTCTCCAACCGTGGAAAGCAGCCAAAAGTGAAGTGCCATCTGTATGAAGTGCCATTTCCTCCTCCACCTCCTCCTCCTCCTCTTAACCGCCGTAGAATTGCTCCGTAAAAAAAAAATATTATATTTATGGCTCACCTCTTGGGCCTCCACAAAATTTTTAAGAGGTCTCACCTCTTGGCCTCCACAAATTTTTAAGAGGTCTCACCTCTTGGGCCTCCACAAATTTTTTAAGAGGTCTCACCTCTTGGGCCTCCACATAATTTTTAAAGAGGTCTCACTCTTGGGCCTCCACATAATTTTTAAGAGGTCTCACCTCTTGGGCCTCCACAAATTTTTAAGAGGTCTCACCTCTTGGGCTCTCCACATAATTTTTTAAGAGGTCTCACCTCTTGGGCCTCCACATAATTTTTAAGAGGTCTCACCTCTTGGGCCTACAACAATTTTAATGGTCTCACCTCTTGGGCCTCCACATAAATTTTTAAGAGGTCTCACCTCTTGGGCCTGCACAAAATTTTATGGCTCACCTCTTGGCCTAAAAATTTTTAAGAGGTCTCACCTCTTGGGCCTACACAATTTTTATTATGGCTCAC